>CM077785.1:665000-682500 GCA_039737535.1 Lagodon rhomboides | reverse complement strand
AGTCAGGTGTTTGCAGCCTTCATTGGCAAACGTTGCTGATATATATGCGAGGACATCTGGACATGAAAGAACAACTGGCTGAAGAGTATTTAAAGAATTAATACCAGGAGAGCAAGTGAGAAGAAACTGAAAAACAGACATGAGACAGCTGGTGAAGGGTGAAAGTGATGGAGGGACAGAGAACGAACAAGGGTGCAAAATAGACAGCAGTCTCAGAACGAGAAAACATTTCATTATGAGATGTGAAGTGTGAGGAGCAGATCGGAAGGACACAGCAGAGCAGACTGATAAATCATCTGCGGTAACTCACGGCATGCTGCCAGACAGCTGCTTCACAGCCGTGCAGTCGTAGAAGGTGAAGTCCCTCGCTGTGACGGGGACGTCTCCAAAGCGAACAGACAGTACGACTGTGACAAAGTCTGAGAAGAACAAATAGAGAGAGAAGGAGACCATGAGGAAGAGCTGGAAACAACAGAGTAACATCATGTTCACCTGAGCACAGGGCTTAGCAAGCAGGCCTGTTATTGCCTCTGATTCACCGAGTCTGAGAAAGGGATGAGCACCATGTTTCTCCAAACACAATGAAAACACAGGATGTGGGCGAAGATTTGGTCCAGACAGCCAAAGCACAGAGGCCTGATGGAAGCCATGAGCCCCCTGAAGCCTGAGCCAGGGAGTGCAGACAGAAACACAGCGGGGCTCAGGGCTCTGATGCTCCGCTTCTATCAGACACACAGGATCATCCAGCCTACAGCTGCACGGGGCTTCACTGCAGGGGACACCAGATTCAACAAAAAAAACTGATGGAATAATAGATTTGGATTTGAATTTGGTTTTATTTGATTTGATGTATTCGATTTCTTTACATACAGAATTTTAGGGCTGGGCAATACATCAATATATCATTATGGTGACAGGAGTAATGAGTGTATAAAAGAAGGAGGGGTCATGAGGTCACTGGGACCAGACTGGATCCCTCTCAGTGCAGTTGTGATGGTGGTGAATGTGCAGACCACTCCTCCATCAGCCCTTCTCAGTCTCACAGGTCTGCAGCATGATGGTGGCACTGACTGGTTTGTTTGATGTTGACATTTAGCTAATGGTTCATGTGCTTTTTAAGGTAGTATTTGTCTGATATGTATGTTAATTCAATGGTTTATTTGCATGCAAGTACAATCTTATGCTAAATGTATAATGGACTGGAGCGTCTGATTGAGGTTCTGGAACTGTGAGCCTGTTAGATGGCAGATGAGGACGATCTAGTCTGAGGACATTTTCAACTTGTAGACAACCAGGAGTTAACACTGTCTGATGATATGATGAACAGGCAGCATCAGCTGAGCATCTCATCTGCAACTTTAAAGCAACAGTTGCCCTTACAGACCCTCAGCTCCGTCTTTTATTAAGTGAGTGCTGGCACTAAACCTCTTTAAGTAAAGTTAAGCCACAGCTAGATCCTTAAATACAGCCTGTGTGTCCATATCTGACTAACCAACCCCCCCCACCCCCACCACCCCACCCCCCCACCCCCCCACCCCCGGGCTGATTCTGCCTGAGCCCTGCTCCCTGAGAACCACAACAAGCTGGGAGTTTCAGGAATGCAGGCATGGGAACCAGTGTGTGTGTGTGTGTGTGTGTGTGTGTGTGTCTCTCCCTCTTACACACACACACACACACACACACACACACACACACACACACCATGTGAACCACCACTGCACTGCACTGCACTGCATAAAGCCAGGACATGAGATCCATGCACAGGCAGCTGTATGCTTTAACATTGAGATTAGCCCTGCTGTGTGAACTGCTTTAGAAAAAAAGGATTGGGTTAGCCCGGGTTCATGGACACAGGTATTGAACTGTATGCGTGTATGGTCTATCATGCAAAAACACAAACACAAACAATAACACACACACACACACACACACACACACCTACACACAATAGATTCATGTCATTACAGGCTGCAGCCAAATCCTCCAGTCCCACAGTTGAAAAGTTAAAATGAGTCATTTAACTCCAGCGTCATCAGCTTTGTTCCAGAAAGAACACGGTCAGGTCTGCGGTCCACTCACCCTGTCCTGGAGGCACTGTGGGCACTCGGCTGGTGTCAGGAGAGTGGCAGATGACCCCACTGTCGGTGACAATAGCAAGACTGTGGCTGTCCTGGAAGAAGCATGAGTAGGACTCATCTTTCTCTAACACTGGGAGTCCTGGGATTGACAGAGACACCTGAAGGAAGACCAAACATTAACATCAATTCCATGTAGATCACTGTAGACAGAGCAGAGCGGGTGGTCACTGTTCACAGGGCTGGTGAATCACACACACCTCCTCCTGTCCATTGTTAAATTGTCAATAGCCAAAACACTCAACCCCAAATTACTTGCAATGGTAGGCAATCAGTCTGCGTGGCAGCTCGCTACCATTGATGTCTGAGCGTGCTCAAATGGGTGAATGAGAGGCAAAAAACTGTCAAAAAAAAAAAAGTCACATTTACCATTTGCTTTTGCTCTAAAGGTGTTTTTGAGATATCATGTTCACAAGAATGGGACAGACAGACAACCCAGAAACATCATGCCTCTGGCCATGGCTGCTGCTGGTCGGGAGGCAGAAAAAACACCAAGAGGCATTTGAATATAGATTTGGAATTCAGTAACCATGGCAACCATGGCAAGCTTTAAAGCTTCAAAGCATTGGGGTCAGCCCAAGTCCTTTCCCCATACAACGTGACATCATATTTGGCAGGATGAGCAGACAACAACCAACATCCAGCAGCAGACTGGTGGAGCAGGGAAACACTGTGAACACACAGAATGAGAGCACAAAGGTCCCACCTGCAGCAGGTGGTGTTAGTGGACAGAAATCCAGCCCACACCTGTGCTGAGGACAGGGAGGCTCCAAATGACAAAAGTGATAAAAGTGTCTGAACACATAAATCTCATCTGCTCACTTGTAAATGTCATTGTGGAATAATTCCATTTGAAAATGAAATGAGATTGTTCTGCTGCAGGAACATGAATCACACAGGTCAAACTCCATCTATTACACTTATTTGACTCATTTGTATTTTGGCTTCACTCGTGGTGTTTACTGCACTGCAGCGCCAAGACATCATCTGTCAATCAAACGGTATGACGTCTACAGTGACGTGTGTCCTTGAATTTCCAGCAGATAAAGTTTGTGTACGTGGTTTATTTAGAATTTGGAATTTCTGCTCAGCAATGGTGGTTAGTAGTGTTCAGCTCAGGTTTTATACTCGGTGGTGGGACTGGCTGTCAAATACATGGAAAGCAAATAGTTCCTGATTGAAATCACCAGTTTGTTCATTTCAGCCTGTTTTCTTATACAGAGAAGCTCTTTGGTGCTTGTTCATATTGGTACCGAAACGCCCTTAATTATAAACAAACTCATCACTTCCTGTGTGAGTTTTCACCACACACATAAACTAGAGTTTACATATAACAGTGAAGATTCTTTTAGGTTTAATCAAGTTATTAAGCTTAGTAATGAGTGTTTCACCAGTGTTTCGCCAGTGTTACGCCAGTGTTACGCCAGTGTTTCGCCAGTGTTTCGCCAGTGTTACGCCAGTGTTACGCCAGTGTTTCGCCAGTGTTACGCCAGTGTTACGCCAGTGTTACGCCAGTGTTTCGCCAGTGTTTCGCCAGTGTTACGCCAGTGTTACGCCAGTGTTTCGCCAGTGTTACGCCAGTGTTTCGCCAGTGTTACGCCAGTGTTACGCCAGTGTTACGCCAGTGTTACGCCAGTGTTTCGCCAGTGTTACGCCAGTGTTACGCCAGTGTTTCGCCAGTGTTACGCCAGTGTTTCACCAGTGTTTCGCCAGTGTTACGCCAGTGTTACGCCAGTGTTTCGCCAGTGTTTCGCCAGTGTTACGCCAGTGTTTCGCCAGTGTTACGCCAGTGTTACGCCAGTGTTTCGCCAGTGTTACGCCAGTGTTACGCCAGTGTTTCGCCAGTGTTTCGCCAGTGTTACGCCAGTGTTACGCCAGTGTTTCGCCAGTGTTACGCCAGTGTTTCGCCAGTGTTACGGCAGTGTTTCGCCAGTGTTTCGCCAGTGTTACGCCAGTGTTACGCCAGTGTTTCGCCAGTGTTTCGCCAGTGTTACGCCAGTGTTTCGCCAGTGTTTCGCCAGTGTTACGCCAGTGTTTCGCCAGTGTTACGCCAGTGTTTCGCCAGTGTTACGCCAGTGTTACGCCAGTGTTTCGCCAGTGTTTCGCCAGTGTTTCGCCAGTGTTACGCCAGTGTTACGCCAGTGTTTCGCCAGTGTTACGCCAGTGTTACGCCAGTGTTACGCCAGTGTTACGCCAGTGTTTCGCCAGTGTTACGCCAGTGTTACGCCAGTGTTTCGCCAGTGTTTCGCCAGTGTTACGCCAGTGTTTCGCCAGTGTTTCGCCAGTGTTACGCCAGTGTTTCGCCAGTGTTTCGCCAGTGTTACGCCAGTGTTACGCCAGTGTTACGCCAGTGTTTCGCCAGTGTTACGCCAGTGTTACGCCAGTGTTTCGCCAGTGTTTCGCCAGTGTTACGCCAGTGTTTCGCCAGTGTTACGCCAGTGTTACGCCAGTGTTACGCCAGTGTTACGCCAGTGTTTCGCCAGTGTTACGCCAGTGTTTCGCCAGTGTTTCGCCAGTGTTACGCCAGTGTTTCGCCAGTGTTTCGCCAGTGTTACGCCAGTGTTTCGCCAGTGTTACGCCAGTGTTACGCCAGTGTTACGCCAGTGTTACGCCAGTGTTTCGCCAGTGTTACGCCAGTGTTTCGCCAGTGTTTCGCCAGTGTTTCGCCAGTGTTTCGCCAGTGTTACGCCAGTGTTACGCCAGTGTTATCGCCAGTGTTACGCCAGTGTTTCGCCAGTGTTATCGCCAGTGTTTCGCCAGTGTTACGCCAGTGTTACGCCAGTGTTTCGCCAGTGTTACGCCAGTGTTTCGCCAGTGTTTCGCCAGTGTTACGCCAGTGTTACGCCAGTGTTATCGCCAGTGTTACGCCAGTGTTTCGCCAGTGTTACGCCAGTGTTACGCCAGTGTTACGCCAGTGTTTCGCCAGTGTTACGCCAGTGTTTCGCCAGTGTTCCGCCAGTGTTACGCCAGTGTTACGCCAGTGTTTCGCCAGTGTTACGCCAGTGTTACGCCAGTGTTACGCCAGTGTTTCGCCAGTGTTACGCCAGTGTTTCGCCAGTGTTACGCCAGTGTTACGCCAGTGTTTCGCCAGTGTTTCGCCAGTGTTACGCCAGTGTTTCGCCAGTGTTACGCCAGTGTTACGCCAGTGTTACGCCAGTGTTACGCCAGTGTTTCGCCAGTGTTACGCCAGTGTTTCGCCAGTGTTTCGCCAGTGTTTCGCCAGTGTTTCGCCAGTGTTACGCCAGTGTTACGCCAGTGTTTCGCCAGTGTTACGCCAGTGTTACGCCAGTGTTACGCCAGTGTTACGCCAGTGTTTCGCCAGTGTTACGCCAGTGTTTCGCCAGTGTTACGCCAGTGTTACGCCAGTGTTTCGCCAGTGTTTCGCCAGTGTTACGCCAGTGTTACGCCAGTGTTACGCCAGTGTTACGCCAGTGTTACGCCAGTGTTACGCCAGTGTTACGCCAGTGTTACGCCAGTGTTTCGCCAGTGTTTCGCCAGTGTTTCGCCAGTGTTACGCCAGTGTTACGCCAGTGTTTCGCCAGTGTTTCGCCAAACATTGGCGTAACACTGGCGTTTGTATACGGAAATGGAACCTCAAAGATAAAATACTGCTGTATGACAGAACACAGTGTGTGTATTGTTCATATTTTTGCTGCTACTATCCACAGGCCATCGTCCACACAGAGCACTGATACTGTGCGTTCCTCCTGCACCAGGACATGACAGGACAGGGCTCTGATCAGTATCTTCTCCTGACACTTCACAACCTCATATTTCCAACACACGGTACCCACAGCCAGCGTACCGAGAAGCTTCCGGCTCGGCTGATAAGGAGCTCTGGGATTAGTTACAGTGAGGTGATATGTGGGCCGGAGCTGTTTTGACTTGTGAAGAAACTTTTATTGTGGTTGTGTTCCCTCATCCTCCCTTCAGTCCTTTGGAAGGATGTGTGCAGACAGGTAGATGTCATGTCCGTCAGGAGTTTTACTTTCTGTAAGTGTGCCGCAGACTCACCGTCCTGCTCTCCTCCCTGCTGACGTTGGAGGGGTTCAGGTCCTGGACAGACAGACACTGCTGCTCCATGTCAAAGCTCCAAAGCCACTGACCTGGCTGCTGCCCACGAGCACACTCAGACTGTAGCACACACCTGGAGGGGAACAGCACATACACCATCTTCACCATGTTCTGAGCTAAAGTCAGGCTTTTCATCTCATCTGTCTCTCTGAAACATAAACTATGAAATGAGCTTTAGTGTGTACTGCTAATCAATAAATCGTACTGTGGTTGTAAAACTGCTTCCTAGAGTAATAACATACTCCACCTGGAATGAAAACTATCAAATGTAATATATGTGAAACAAGTTTATTAAAACATATGAGAGGGAGGTGGGAGGCCAGGTGGTGAGACAGATGGGTGAGAAGAGGGGAGGAGACACAGATGGGATGGTTTCTGGAGTCAGATTCAAACACAATCCCACCAGACACACTACACTCAACTGTTTTTACATGACTCTGCAAAAACACTAAGAAGGGAGCCAGCAGGGTTCCTGTCTGCTGATAATTCACATGTCAGCACTGCACTTTCTTTTTCAGTGGGGTTTCTTTGACCTAGACCTGTGGGATCTAAATTAAAGAAAACATTTCACAGCAGCCTGAGGAGCTCATTCGCTATATAGTCTGGCTTTTCATGTTTTTTTTACAAAAGCAACAAGCAGTTTTTGCTTCTGTTAATGTCAAACTTTAGACAAGAGTTCATCATGTGATTAAAGCTAAACTGTACCCTTTCCCTCTTCTGTGAAATGAAACTCAGGCAATTCCAGCATCATTACTTATTGTAACACACTGCAGCTACAGCTAGACTCAGTTTGGCATGACCAGTAGTTTAGAGGAGCTAATCCTGGCTAAGCTTAGCAAACGTTAGCAAACCTTAGGGAGGTATTGTTGAGTAACTGACATATCTGAGTCACTTAACTGATTCTGTTTTTATCTAATTAGCATTTAGCATTATCATGTAACTGTTAATTGAGGCTACAGTCATGACTATTAAGCTAAGGTTGCATACACTGGATTTAACAATAAAGATAGTACTTTAGATTTGAGTCTGATCCTTATTATTCAGGAGCTTTTTTCTGTAAGTCTTCAAATTGCTCACTTTGTCTAATGATCTTGGCTGTTTTTTAAAATATATTTATATCAGTCATTCTTTACTGCACTGATCAGGAGTGGTGCTCTTCACGCTGTTGTGTTCTGTACCGCAACAATAAAGCCTTTCCAATCTATTCAACAGTAGGTACAATTTTGAGCATGGAAAAATGAACCTTTAGAATCAGATATAACACAAAAAATGGAAAAAGATCTACCCCAAAGATAGAAAATGGTCCATTACTTCAATCTAGCCCAATATGAGCATCCAACAGTTATCCCTCTCCCATCCCCGATACCAATGCCACCTCTCACCTAACCCCATCCTACTTGCTTCCTTCTGTTTGGTTTGGTTGAGTTTGGGTCCCCAAGTCATTTTCTGCCATTTATTCATTTAATTGAATAGAAAGTATAAAAAATTGCACTGAGTAAACAATAGTCTGGAAGATGATGAAGGAAAAACATACTGTATGTATATTTGATTGGTACAAAATTGAAAAATAAAGTCCTCACTAATGCATGATTGGTCCAGAGGGAAGTTTCCAAACAACCATTGGATGGATGGCCAAGAAATTTGGTGCACAAACTTATGTCCCCCTCTGGATGAACTGTAATAACTTTGGTGATCCGCTGACATTTCTTTTATTGCCGCCATTGGGTCAAACTCTCAGTTTGTCCAATATATTGGTTTATGACCAAATACCTACTACATTAGCATTAAGCTCAAAGCACAAAGCTGTGTCTAAGTATAGAACAGCCTCACAGAGCCCACTCTAAGTCTTGTTTCGTCATAAACCTCGCATCTTTAACATTTATAAGACAAATTAACATTTTTTTTGTTAGATTAAGTAGATCATTTTACACAATAAACTTTCGGCCATTCTTTGTCGGATGCTAGATTTGGACCTAGGAGAGTTAACTGCTAGTATTTATCTCACCTTCCCTCCAGAACACACCAGCCACAGTAGGGGTCGTGGGCAAGCAGACAGGAGTGGCAGTCTGGGTGCTGCTGGCATTCAGCCACGGGCCTCTTCTGCAGCTGGAACCAGGACAACACAATCATGTTCAGTCGTGCAAACCATGCACACTAAGCTCCCCGAAATCAGATTAGAAAGAATGGATGGCCCAAATATTCCAGTGGAACAATGCAAAAAAATGAAAATATGGCCATTAGAATAATCCTAACTACCGGCTGACTTACTGGAAGAGAGAATTGGGGCAGAAACAATAGAGTCTAAATTATTTCTCTTTTGCTTTAATGCTACAACACATGAAGCACCCATCTAGAAACAGGAGCTGGGAATGAGGCTACAAGAGTGCAATTACTGCATGTTGCATCTGTGTTTGGAGATACCATGTTATGAGTCATGATGAAGAGATGTTCCTCTTTCTGGTCCAGGATGAGGTCTGAACTGATAGCTGCGTTCTGCTGAATGGAGACGACAGAGTACTCCTCCACCTCTCCGTTTGGCCCCAGGAACACCTAAAGAAATGTACATATACACAGAACTGTTGTGATTATGTGAGAATTGCTTCATTACATTTTCCTTTTTTTCCAATTTGAATCACTGTTGAGGTAGATTTTTAAGTATGTAACCCACACAGGTTACAAAACGAATTCAATTTGACCACATAGTACAATAGAAAGCTCCCGAAAAAGCTAGTAAGTGGATGTTGAGTTGGGATCGTTTTACCAAGGTCAAAAATGCACTTTGAGAAAAAAAAAATAGTTAAATGGAATTCTAAATGAGTACCCCTTAGGGCACCAACCTAGACACTGTCAGACTGATGTACTGTTTCTAAAAAGAGGATCAAAAACTGCAGCAGAACTAGACATATTGTCTTTTTTCCTCTTCCTTGTCAGAACCTGGGATAACCTAACATCTGTTTTAGCTTTCCCAACTGGCTAATATCAGTGTTAGCTTCTTCAACATGCTAACATCAGTGTTAGCTTCTTCAACATGCTAACATCAATGTTAGCTTCTTCAACATGCTAACATCAATGTTAGCTTCTTCAACATGCTAACACCAGTGTTGGCTTCTTCAACATGCTAACACCAGTGTTGGCTTCTTCAACATGCTATCATCAGTGTTGGCTTCTTCAACATGCTATCATCAGTGTTGGCTTCTTCAACATGCTATCATCAGTGTTGGCTTCTTCAACATGCTATCATCAGTGTTGGCTTCTTCAACATGCTATCATCAGTGTTGGCTTCTTCAACATGCTATCATCAGTGTTGGCTTCTTCAACACGCTAACATCAGTGTTGGCTTCTTCAACACGCCAACATCAATATTGGCTTCTTCAACACGCTAACATCAGTGTTGGCTTCTTCAACATGCTAACATCAGTGTTAGCTTCTGAATTAGTAGAAATACTCAACGCTGCTGTGGACGAGTCCATATTTAGAAAATGAGTTTCTTGTCCGTGAGGGCCACCGTAGCTTCAGGAGCTTCGCCAACGTCTTCGGAGAAGGCAGGTGTGAGCGAGGAAGCTTTGCAATCTAGAACCTCACAGCAAAATGCTGCTAAATACTCCATATATTCAGTGTTGGGGAGACTTAAACTACATAGTTGTTCTACATAGCTTATCTACAATTTGCTGTAACTTGCTGGTAGTTAAACTACATTCATATTTTGTGCTGCGTCAAGTATTTCAACTACTTTTTGGGTCATTTTTTGTAGTTTAACTACTCAATTTACAAACTACAATTTTGGCCACTAACATAAAATATTTTTTTTTTATAGAAAAAGACCTATATGATATACATTTTATTTTCTTTTTCTTTCAAGAAAGGCATGAAACATATGATGACATGCTAAGCCAACGCTGCCTCTGATTGGCTTGCCCTGGCAGCACTCAAATGCTTCACAGAGTGGGTGGGTCTTTGTGCCAAGGAAGGCAGTGCTCATATGGTACAAGCACGTCATGGTCAACCCTCCCGCGACCCCCGATGGGCCCGAACGCGCCGGCCCAACCATGGCCATATTTGAGCATGTACATGTTGGAACCGGCTGTCTGATAAAAACTTTGAGAGACTGCTCATGTGTCGTGTCAACAAGCGAATCTGCCCTGGCATCTAGTTCTAGTGTCTGAGTGTTAGTGCCTCTGAAGTTCCTGTGATGTTGACCAAAAATGTCAGCTTGTTCTTTAAACAGTAAAACTTGAGCTGAGAGGCATATTTCTGCTGGCATGTGAATTTTTTGCAGGCTATTATATTTCGTTTCATATACACCATATGTTGATTTATTTAATGCAGAGTTAAATGAGTATCATGAGTATAAGTAGTTGCTAAAGCTACTTTTTTTAGCAGTAGTTTTACAAACTACATTTCTCCAGGTGAGGTGAGGAGAGGCTACAGAGGTCTGATCGGATTATTTCTTTCCAACTCCACATTTCCAGATTTGATTAAGATTCAAACTTGTAGTTTCAGGCTCCACCTCATGCTGACTCAAGTGACATCACTTGAGGACATTTATCAGACTTCACACAAATCACTCTGGAGTCACAAAAAGCTGTATACAACTTTTTTCACATATGCAGTAGTTCTCCAACACCTGAAAACAGACGGTGAAGTGCTTCCCTTTAACTTTTTACTTACGGAACAACACTAGTAATAGAAACACAGTGTATCAGTTGTAGGAATCTGCCCCGCAGGACGATGGGACAAATGTTTGAAAGCACAAAGAGACAAATCCAGTGCCAACACACAGTTGTGCTTGTACACACACCTACAAAAATTAGAAATCCTCCACCACAGGATGGTGAGACTCAGAACCAGCTAACAACCACTCAACATCAAGAGGCCCCTGTGAGCAGTCTGGCATTGTGCTGGTTGTTAAAAGTCCAGAGCTGCTAGAATATGAGTTAATGTGAAAGGACAGGCTGACCAACTGCTCCACATCAGCCTTTAGATGTTATTTACAGCAGCTTGAACATCAGCTTCATTCCATCTAATGTCATTACCGAGATACTCCTTTGAGGGGAACTCACGGGAACAAAGAGAGCAATCATCCTAATGGGAAAATCCAGCACAGGTCAGGAGGGTGTGTGGATCCTCCAGTCTGACCTGATGTGCAAGGATGGATCTGATGGCAGACTAATCCCATCCTCCAGGTATGTGGAGGATTTGAGGTCAGCTATGCAGTTGGACACATGTTGATCCCATAGTACCTCAATGACAGACTGTCCACCATGTGATGCATGTCCGTCCAAACTACAGTAAATGACTGAAACTACACAAAAAATGGGGAAACACAAGTGACTAAGTTACATTCCTCTCTTCAAGCAAGTAAAAGAAGAGCAGAAAGAGTACACACAAGTGTTTCTTCTGTTAGGGAGGAAAACCATCTTTTCAAGGTTTTAGAGGGAAGGACATCATTTTAGCTAAATAACACACAAAATATACAACACACACACGTCATAGGAGTATTGGAGAAAGAGACACCATCAAACTGGATTCTGCAGAACAGCCGTTGCATGCTTGCTGCACAAAACCCCTCTTTCTTCCACCGTGATGGTAATGCATGAGCTGACCTGAATAAAACAAGCATTTAGAGATGGAATGTAACTGCTGTCCACGCTGTCTGCGTCTTCACACAACAGTTTAGAAGACTGCTTAAGTTTCAGCAATTAAACCTCTCCTAATGATCAGACTGGCTCCTGTGTCTCCAACACCAGCTTAACTACGTTTAGTTCTCTTGTTATTCTCCGTACCTGTAGTTAGCCAATCACTGCACACCATGTGTTTCTACCAGGGGCCTGAAACACGACATCACATTTTCTCATCTGAACAGAAAGAAATAAGCAAAGAAATGTAAGGGTATAAGATATGAACCCAGGGAGCATTTCTGCGCCGCTGCTCACCCTCCCTTCAGTCAGAACATCTTTTCTGACGCATAGCAGTGTCTGAAAAATACTTCAGACAAAAGGTACCCAATGACAGAGAGCAGATCGAAAAGTAATTCTCAACTTTGTGCTTTTTTAACAGATCTATTAAGCTGACCACCAGTCAGTTCCCATGACTAGCCTAAAGGAACAAAAACTATATGTCATTTCAAAAAAGATATAATGTACAGTACATACAAAAAAATAAACAAACGCAAATGCTTTGTCTTTATACCAGAATGCTGTATTACCACTTGGAATTGTATTAAAAAGATCTATTCCAGTGTTTCCACAGAATCGGACTTTACCTGTGGTTTAGCTGTGGCTTCCCATTTAGAACCGAACTAACTTGGATGGGGATAAAATGTAATCGGGCGGCTCTTCTACACTCTCCAAATTTTATTGGACCTAACTGCCCAAATTCTGACAGTAAAACAAGTCATTTCAGGGGGGTTGAGAGGCTTTTATTACTGCTTTACAGACGCGTCTTTCATAATGTTAGCTTTGAGGAAACAGTCCCCAGTGCATCACATGTAATTCATCGGCTTGGCCACGACAAACACTGGCTTCAAGGCCCGGCGCTCGTTATGGGGGTTTGATCTCAACCATCTTCTTTGCAGAGGAAGTTACGGTCAAGCAAACTGCAATAAAAAGCATAGACATATATACATAGAACTTCACTGAGCGGGGTTGGCCTGTTGCCGCCATATCAGAGGAGGCAGCTCTGCCCTGTGAACTTATCCAAGTCAATGGAGTGAACTTTATAAAGCTCCTTCTACAAAGTGCTCTAAGATAATGTCTCATTTACACATTCACACACATCCGGATATCTTCAGGAACCAGAGAGGAACCAAACACACCGTCTGGAACGTTCTCTGATGACTCGAAACGTTAACTCCTCCTCATGTGTTCAGTTTACAGGTCGGCACCAAACCACAGGATGGATTTTATAATGTTTTTACGAGTGTTTACAGCTGCTGATGTATGTAACTCTGTTATTGTGATGATACATGACAGTTAAATATTGAATCTGTGTCTATAATAACCAGATCCTGACATATAAATGTGACGTCTGTGGGAATAAAAAGCACCAACGTTTACATGTAACTGATTTGTTGTTTTCATAAATACAGTGATTTTTAATAATGTAATAAAGTACTAATATAACAATCATGGAGACAAAAAATTAACAAAGTCTGCAAATCAAGATGAAAAACTGCAACTGGCATATATATATATACATATATCTTGTTTTTTATTATTATTGTTTTTATTATAATAATAATAATTATTAAAATAATAATAATTTTCTGCATATTCTTGACTTTGGATTGGAGCAGCTGTAACGCAAGCAATCAATAAAGTATTTCTGATTCTGATTCATATATGATTCTGTTAGTTGTCCATATTCTAAGTTAAATTGAACAAGTTGACAGTATGGTCCTTTAAACATTCTGACATGTCTGTTACTACACCAAGTGTGTGTATTTTTAATGTGGTAGACTTTATGTTCGCTATATTTCCCAAGGGACAAATAAGTAAGTAATCTTGAATTTAACCTCACATGATATTAATCAAACAAAATGTAGACAGCTGACTAAGGGTGTCATTTTCTGTCTCTTCACTGCTGATAGAAAAGAAAGCAGACTCGCTGGCAGTTGCAGTCGTATTTTGATTTGCAGCCTTTGTCTCAATGATTGTCAATATTAGTGATTAAAGGAATATGAATCACTGAATATAAAACCAATTCATCAACATTAGTTAAATGTCAATGCTTTTTATTGAGAAAACTCACAGTTTGTTATCTACTTGTATTTGTTTACAGGGCAGACCTGCCACATTCAATATGGCGGCGACATCCAACGAGACAGTTAGGCATGTATACACACCGGTCAGCAGAACATTGTGACCACCTGCCTAATATTGGAGGTTCCCCTTGTGCAGCCAAAACAGCTCTGACCTGTCAAGACATGGACATGCACCTCTGAGGGTCCTGTGGTGTCTGGCACCAGGGTGTTTTATAGTGGATCCTCTGGGTCCTGTATGTTGGGGGGTGGGGCCTCCATGGATCAGACCTGCTCAGCACGTCTTACAGATGCTCCATCAGATTGAGATCTGGGGAATTTGGAGGCCCGGTCAACACCTTGGGCCCTTTATTGTATTCCTCGAGCTGTTCCTGAGCAGTAACACCTCTCACACAGGAGAAGCCACATTAACGTCGCAGCGGCGTTTCGCCAATTCTCTGCTGATGGTGATTCACACAGAGGAAGCAGCTCCGCCTTAAAGACGAACCGACGTGAATTCACACAGAAAGCCGGCGCTGCGGCTCCTAAAGAGGCGTGATGGTACACGTCATGATGATGACATTGGTGTGTTTTCAAGGTGTTTCCAGGTGTCCTCCTCTCAGTCTAAACCCACAGACAGTTTATAATCCTATGGATGCTGTTATAATGTGTAGTGATTGAGATCCTGACCCACCAAACATCCTGGAAAGAGACGAAGTTAAGTTTTTCACTCTAAATTACATAATTACATAATCGCCATCAGTAATCTGGACGCTGTCTGACTCTGTCACTCGCGGGCACGGAGGCTGTTTTCTAGGGGAAAGTTCACTGAAGTCTCGGTCTGGAGGTCTGACCGTCACCGTGATTTATTTTCATCACAAACACTTGGTGAGTTAAAGTTTTTTTGCTGCAGACAGACGCTGTTTTTCGGGCAGAAATGTGATGAGGAGTCGGTAGGACAGACAGGAGGACAGACAGGAGGACAGATGCTTCTCCACTATATCTGTGGTATTGTTTTCCTCATATAAGTTGCCAGAGACAGTTACAGTTGCTACGTTACTGCTGTTTGGTCCTGTAACGTTGCTTTGTGGGACATCTCTCTGTATTAAGTTGAGTGAAGGACCTGTGTAGTTAACCGACCGTCCGATCGACACGCCCTCGATACGCGCAGCCGGCTTATCCGTTCACACTGGTTCGGTTCGCCAATAATGCGCCTCTGATACTACCTCCAGAGGCGGATCAGCCCCGGAGTAAAATTGCACCCCTCGCCGCCTCAGAGAGATTCACACTGAGACGGATGTGGAGAATTGGCGCACTGAAGCTGCACCCAAACGCCAGTGTGAATGGGGTGAGCGTTTGCGGTGTGTAAGGGCACATTGTCCTGCTGGGGGGCCACTGCCATTGTGGTGGCAGATATGAAACTAGGTCATGATCATTCATGTGAGTGAGATTTTGGAACTTCCCTGCTCTAACATTCAGTTGAAGCATGACAAAGGGCAGTGTGTGATGCAGCCTTGTACAGGAGAAACAGCTGTTGCCACAGATCACTGGAGGTCAGGGAAGGAGCCGGGCCGACACATCTGTAGGCACTTAAGAACACACCTAAGAATGAGCATAATAAAAGGCAAACCTAGGATGATCATAACAAAAAAAAGATGATCATTAGGGGTGTGGGTCACCTTGAAAACGAATATCCCTTTAACACAGTCAACTTCATATCTCAATTGAACTATTGCACAGTCTCCACATTTGAATCAGTGTGATATAAACTGAAGTAGCCTCGTAGCTGTATCAACGTCATCAAGAACTAACTGTCAAATCAAATAAAGAAAGAACATTTCAAAAACATTTAGACAATATTTATTGTCACTTAACATTTAATTCTACAGATATATAATACTGCAGGTATGTATTATTTTCTTCTCTCTGAGGAAAAGAAGAGCTGCATTTAAACATAAAATAGTGAAAATAAATAAAATAGCTTTTTAAAAATCGTGCATCTTAAAATAAAGAACTTAATTTTTGAAAAATAACATTTTTGTTTCCCCTCGAGTACAGTTTCAGCTACTGCACTCTGCACTCCTGCACAGCCCCTCCGTCAGTAAATGGCTTTTTTACTGACCAACAATCCAATCGCCTCTGGGGGAACATTCATCAGCTCTTAGAGGGCAACATGTGGACTTATTATTTCTGTCTCACTCGTGTCTCTGTCTTCTCTCCCTGTATCGCTCACTCGTCTTCCAGTCTGTCACTGACTTTTCACCTCTCTCATCTGTCTGTATTCAGAGTCACAGTGTTTATCGCCTGGAATGCACAGATTTGATGCCACGAGTACGAGTGTATGAGCGCAGTATAGGCCCGATACCCGACCCCAGTATCGGTATCGGTGCACCCCTAGATCAGATGATCAATGTTATTCACGTCACCTGTCAGTGGCTTTAATGTTGTGGCTGATCGGTATATGTCCGTTAAAAAGTCCCCCTTTTCTTTCTGCGTTGGTTTTACCGGCGGAATAAAAAGCACACCGCGTCCCCTGTATGGGAGTCTCTAACATCATGATATTCACTGTCTTGACTGAGTGAGAACAGGACGCGCAGCTCCAAAAATAGAAGATCAATATGTGGAGGCCAATGTTGATATTGTGGCGGACTGCCACAAATGAATGAATGTATGGGAAACACTATGTTCCTATAATAGTGATCCACCTGTACAAGTACAGGTCGGCACTTTAATGCTACAGCAGGGAATATTCTTAACAATCGGGTGCTTCCAGTTTTGTGGTTACAGAAAGCCCCATGTTGTTTCATGTTGCTGGAAGGTTCTAAACCAAAATGGAAGCCATCAAAGCAGCAACACATTAATGCTCATGGGTGTGAAATCACATTCAATTCATGCAGTCATTTCAGTCTGTAATGTTTGACTGTCAATATACTTTTGGTCCTTTAGTCTATTCAGCAGAATGTCAACATAGCTTTGGACTGCCAACACAGACAGCAGATAAAGACAAGAATAAAAAGTGAAGTTTACTTGCCACTCCAGAAAATACGGGACAGACAGACAGACAGACAGGAAGTTCCATGATTTTATCATGAGAACAAGACATCACAGATTAACTCCGATGTCATCATGAGGACAGCGGCTTTAATCAGCTGGGAAAGAAACATTGGAGTGTCTGAAGTGAACAACAACAGGCATCGAGTCCACTTTAACCTAAAACACAGACAGTGTTTAGAGAAGAGGCAGAGAAATGATTGTGGCTGATGACCAGTCCTCTGTAGACACTGTCATGCCTCAGAACTAGAGCCAGGACAGCTCATCCATGTATACCAGAATCACAGATATAATGCAGGGAAATAAATGACCTCAATAAAACTGTGTTTAATCATCAAGTAATGCACGTTTGACATCATATATTCAAAAATTCAAGTGTGTTTCCAATGAATTCACATTCACAGCAGTGTGATGTATTTGTAATATCAACATCATCATATCAAGTCCAGGGGCAAAAATCTTGCTTCTTCCTTAACTCAGTGTCCACCTGTATTCAAACTAT
>CM077785.1:642500-662500 GCA_039737535.1 Lagodon rhomboides | reverse complement strand
AGAGAAGACACATTATTACTTTAGAAACTAATGTTATATTATCATCAGTATAACTCAGAAAGGATGAGGACTCCATCTTGTAACTGTCGAATCTAAAGTTGTAGTTTTTACTCGAGACTGACACTTCATATCCAGAACAATTCACACACATATGAGTAAAGCATTAAGCATATAAATGAGGAAGCGCTTACCTGAACATGTCCGCTAAATCATTTTAACAACAAGCATCAGGTAGATTTCAGCACTGATGTAGGTATTGCACATGAAGCCACATTTGTCTCCTCCTGGAGGCCTTACTGTGAGCGAGATGCATGTGACATGACCGATTCCCTCAGGGACAGCCCACTAACCATTATTTAGACGGAATTGAAAGAATTCATTAGTGACAGCTAGCTAGCCACTAGCCAACACTCAGGGAATGTCAACGGTCACGCAGTGAGTGATAGGGGTCACGCATAAAATCATAGCTCGTTTGTCAAATCTCATCGGCATAAATCCCAGGTGGGCAATCCTGGGAAAAACATAATAACTCTGTGGAGTTATCTGTGTGTAAAAGTTTTTTAATTTTAATTTCTCAAAAAGTATTTTCACTTAGTTTGATTCTTGTGTTGCACAGAGAGAACCAACAGTCTTCAAAAGGATAATCCACTTCCTCACATAAAGGGTCTATTAGAAGAACAGTTCAGGGTGCAAAGTTGAAATTTAAATGATGATCCTCAGTGGCTGCAGTGACGAGGACACACACTGACAATGTGTCCATTAATGAGCGGGACATTGACACTGACACTGTCTGCTGTTAGGACCGATTCTCTACACAATTCTCAATGAGTCTCTGTGTTAGGAAGTTCACATGTCTGCCAGTCAGCGATGACAGTGCACAAGACAAGCACAGAGCTCAGTTAGCTGCTCACTGCGATGTGTGGCTCAGGGTTTAGCTGGCTCCGTGTGACGTAACTGTGTAAAAATACATGAATGGCCGTCATTGTGCATCTTGTGCTTGTGCAGGGGGCCTCAACCACAAATCACCATTGGGAAAAAAAAATGACATAAAGAGCCAACTGTGTGGAGGCTAGCTCACGATTTCTAAACTCCTGATAGCAAGAGGCCTCTACAGCTCTGCTGACCTTCAAGCTTAGTCCAGTGTTTCATCTCATCAACCATCAAAATAAATATATATACAATAAATACAATATTTTTTGTGATCAACAAGCCCAACACTTTTCCAAATTGTATTTATGCTTCCCAACGAAAAACACATGCAACATCATCCCTAAGCAACAAAACAGGAATATTGTGTGCTAGAATTCACCCTCTAGTGTTGCAGCAGTATACCATTTTCATGCTATGATAACCACTTCAGAAATTTGAACAGTATCAATGTAAATGTTATTACACAAATCAGTGTTATTTTTGTAAGTTCTGAGCCCTTATCGATCAGGCCATGGGATCAGCTGGGAAGTCCAATACTTCAATGTTAATGTTATAACAGTATTCAGAGCAGTTGTTTAGAACCAGTCAGGACATCACAGCAAGTCAGGCTGTGGCTGATGAATAAGCAATTGTTCACCAATAAATGTTCTAAAAATAAAACCTGGCTACATTAAAGGGATAGTTCGGGCTTTTTGAAGTGGGGTCATATAAAGTACATATCTGTAGTCGGTCTGTTCCCTACTGTAGCTGCGATCAGCGCAGCCTCAGTTTGGAGAAGCAGAGAGTCGTATCCCTACGCTATCTGCAAGCGTTGAAATAGAGTGCGAGGCCCAGTTGCGCTAATGCGTAGGGACACGGAGGTTCTACGGTTGAGAAACTGTAGTGCCAAAAGAACGGGCAGTCTGACGGCGATGTAAAGCAGTGTGATGATATAGATATATATATAGATATATATAGATTTTTTTAGATGGGCCTTGTTATACGTGGTTAAAATTCGCTTTTCACCTGAACCCCGTTCACAGCAGCACACAGCTGAGCGTCTGGGCTGGAGCGGCTTCTGTGAACTGAGGCTGCGCTGATCGGCAGCTACGGTAGGGAACAGACCGACTATAGATATGTACTTTATATGACCCCACTTCAAAAAGCCCGAACTATCCCTTTAACTATAAAGCATGACATCCAGTTTAAAACATATTACTTTTTGTGCCATATCATAGAACCTTGTTTTAAATCTTTTTATGCTTTTTAAGAAAAGCGAAACAAATCAAAATCATAAACATAAGTCGAGGTGCAGCAGACCTCTGCTCCACAGTGAGACCAGGGAGCTGGTGTCTGAAGGTGAACAGACAGATGTTTCATCTTCTGCTGGGGTGACTGTCATGTGTGCAGGGACAGGTGTTACAGTAGTGTGAGTAATACCAAAAGCCTGACCCAAAGACGGTCTGAACTCAAAATAATGACACACCAAACTGTAACCTGACAGCCTGTCTGTGCTTTCAAACAGCATCTCACCTTGTGCAGGTTCCCCTTGGAGTCTCCCAGGAAGGCAATAGTATGTCTCGCCCTCACGCTGACAGCCACAGCAGTGAGACGGGCTGACGGGCTGTCCAATATGGTCTCTGCTTCCACGGCGATCCTGCTGGCCATCGGGCTGGGGGTGTGGTCCGAGCCGCAGGGGTAGGCATCAAGAGTGTTCTAATAGTGGGGACACAGGACAGAACAATCAGTCAACATGTAACGTTCAACTAAAGTGAAGATTAGATAAATAACTGAATAACACATATCACATTGCATTTGAAATGTTAAGCCTGGCTCTTCAACAAGGGCTCCTCAGAGTTACTGCAGAGCAGCCACCAAATTATTGTTTGATTCGATTTTTGGGTTCTTACTAGGGCTGTTAAACACAACAGTTAACGCACGCATGTTCTGACCCTCGGCCCGCTCCGTAGCTTGGGAAGTCAGGAAGTGTTGCAGCAGTATCGTTGTGGATGGCAGCAGAAACAAACCTCCTTGAGCAGAAATGGATCAAGAAAAGGGTCTTTTGAACGGCTAGTTTAGCTTCAAAGCCCTGCCAGATGGTTCTCTCCACAAGCACAAAGTCATCTGCATTTACCCTCGATGTGAACTGAGTTACCACCGGAGTACGTTCAGTCTTAAATACCACTTGTTGGCCAAGCACACAGCTGTGCAGAGAGCCTCCTCCCCCTCACAGGCCACGGTGATGGACAAACGCCTGGACAACTTTACATGAGACAAACTTTCAACAGCTTGCAGACTAATTCACATTGTTTAGTTAACCTTCACCAGTGTAAAGTTGGACACTACATTGCTTGTTGGGCTTGAGTTTGCCATGTTATGCTTACATTTACATGTAACAGTCTGTGGCAGACGCTCTTGTCCAAAGCGACTTACAATAAGTACATTTGTCACAAGAAAGAGACCACAACATATCACCGTCGATAGAGTAAGAATGAAAAACAATAGAAAGAATTTTCAAGCCCTCATCTGAGCATCGTAGCTGCTATTTATCAAGGCTACCTTAACTACCTTACTGTTATGATTGAAGTGCTAAGAGTAAGAACATACAGCATATCTGTGCATATGTAGCCGGCCAGCTGATGCTGTGCTCTGATGCTCTAGCATACAGTACCTCTGAGGTTAGTCTGGAGAATATTCTGGACAGTACTTATCATTGGTTTAGATTGTTACAATAATAATAAACATGCATTTACATAAAGCAATCACATTTGTCCACTCGCATGATGATAAGAGTATTAATTTGCATTAATCACAAGTTAACTATGGACAATCATGCGATTAATCGCAATTAAATATTTGAATCAATTGACAGCCCTAGTTCTTACTTAAAAAAAGTAAAGTAAATGTGCCTGAAAATACACACTTACGTGTATTCAACACCATATAAGAAATGATACATTTGTAAAAAAACTAAAATGTATGATAGTCACGTGAGCAAGCTAACCTAACTGTACTCTAACTAACGGTGCAGCACCTGTCCATAACAGTGAACTCATTAGCTAACTATGTATTATTAAAACATACCGGCCTGTTTTCTGTAATAACATCACCAGTGTACAGACATTCTAGTGAGCCACAGTGTATCATTTTATAACTTATCAAGCAAGACACTGTTAATATTAGCCAGGCTTCAAATGCTGCTTACTTGTTTCTACCTGGCACTGCAGGCCGACCTACACATTATTGTATGCCCAGTTTAATATGCAACAGCATTTTTTTACAATATGTAGCAGAGGCTCCCTGCTCCATCTCCCTATATCAGCTGATGGGTCCTTAGCCTGAAAGAGCCCTGATGTAGACTATACTGCTGTTTTGTCCAAAGAGAAGCCCTTCAAGTGATCTGTTACTCAGTTCTCAGCCAGTAAGCCAGTTACCAAAAATAAAGCAGCAGTGTTCCTGCAGTGCTAAATTAAATCCCAGCAGGATTTATTGAGGAGGGGCTGGGGTTTCAGAACAAACTAGCAGTGGATTTCTACACTTGCTGTTTTAAAGCTTACAATTTGTTTTTGCTTCCACAGTTTGGCAGTAGGGAGTCTTTGCTCTGGCGGGATGGCTGTTGTTTTTTGTTCCGGGCAATTTATTATTCAACAAGAACATTTGAAAGTAGGGTCATTGCTTCATCACTGCTAATCTTAACAATAGGAAGTAGAGGCAATGAACCTGAGAGCTGTGCCTGGTGAAGGCCGCTTGTTGTGATGGATTGCGTGTAGTTGGCTGGTGTGTTGTTATGAATGGAGTCCTTATTTGGTCTGTTCTTAAAAAATAGAGACTGCTGTGATACCAGCACTGCTGAACCCCCATCATACAATCCAACTGCAGTACCACTTAAATATGTTCCCCATTTCATCACTGCACTGAACTGTGTGCAACTTAAACAAGGTTGTAATAGCATCGCTAAACAGTGTGTGAACAGCTATATATAGGCCTGGTGAGGATTGATAAAGTTAAGGATGGAGAGTGAAGGACAGTTCAAACAGCCTGCACTGTCCACATCATGACAACCCAACCACTAGATGCAAACAGGCAGGGATGACTGCATGCTAAGAATAGCCTCAAACTACATTATGACTACTGAAATAGTTGTGATGGCTGATGGCAGCCGGTGATTATACTGGAATGACACATGGTGACGAGCCCTGTGCAGACTGCAATCACCTGGACATTAACCACAAACACTGAAAACAGTGCGAGCCATGAAGGAGTAAGATAACGAGAACATTTTGCTAAAGTTGCATTGTGAGCTACTAATGTTTGGTACTGGAGTCCTGAATCCTGACCATCAATAGCAAAACATGGTCCCCAAAGCTGAGAGCTTGTGTCAGAGTCCATCCCTGGTGCAGATGGACTGTGCTGGCAAAGGGATCAAGGGACAACAGGGATGAAGCTGCTTTGGTGTCGTTTGTGCACTGGGATCCAATCGAGAATTGACATCTTAATGACACTGTAAATCTCTGTTCAGCTCCAAATCTCTCATCACGGGTCCCCTCTCACCATATGGTTTGCTTTTCATTCCCCCTACTTTCGAAAGACATACAGTATTCATATTTGTCCTGTCCACATCATAGCCAACCTATTTCCTTTACTGTCACTTTTTGCTTCTAATTTTCTGCTCCACTGCATCTGTATCCCTTAATGTCTTTTACGGTTTCTCCTTCAGTGCCTCGTCTGTGCCTAGCGTGTCTTTATCCGTCCTTGTCAGGCCTTGTTAAACATTACCCTCAACCCCACCCCACTAAGTACGGCTAATGCCGCCGATCGATGCCTCCCTCAATTCTATTAAATGACACTGTCCACACTACCCTCTCCCCTTGAGCTAATCTGTTGCACACGGCTGCACAGGTTGAGGGGTCAGCGCAGCTCCATGTCCTCAACACAGGAGGAAGTGATAATAGAGGAGGATGTCAAACTAGCCCCAGGATGTTCATCCAAATGTAGTGTTCACGTGCACACACATGAATATGCCACATAGAGTCTGAACTTTCAGAGTTGGGCCAATCTAATTCAATCCTCCTCCACAGTATTACATTTGTCCGTTACAAAAATGCCAAATTGAATTTCATCATCTCTGATACAAAGGTCACTTTGCTGGAAGAGGACAGCCCTGGACAGCTTCAGATGCACGGCACCAGCTCTGGCAGATGAAAGCTTTTATTTAGTAAAGCTGTCAGAGAAAAAAATCACTTTTCTGAAAAAGAAAATAAGAACTAAAAAAGAAAGAGGAGAAAGTCAAGTGTAGCAGGTGGTAGTAAGTGGTTCACTGTGTCCCCTCTGCTCTCTGTTTCTGTTCAGATTTACATTATTCAGAGAAAGAAAAGAAAAGTTACTTCAGTATATAACACAGCACCGCACAAGGGGAAGGATGAAATATGTGGTCAAACATCTCACTTTTATACAACACAAGGCCATTCCTATTCTCAGCATGTATGCTGCTTTACAGTAACACCCTGTCACACAAACATACAGTTCCACACAGTGACACATGGAAGTGGAGTGGAGGGGTAGCTGCTGTCTGGTTCAGTGAGGTCACCACTGTGTGGTTTGATGGAGAACGTGACGATACGTGCCTTACTCAAGCGAATCTCTGCACTTACTGAAAATGATTCAGACTGGTCTGATATCATTTTCTATTAGGGCTGGCATGTTCCATTAGATTCAAACCACCATTCATTAATAGCTGATTCATATTCATATTTAGTTTCTTTGATTTGTCTGAAGTAGGACTGTCATGATATCAGATTTAGATTTATTAAGATAATCATAGCCAAACAAATTCATGATACTATTATTGTGATATCTAGAGAACTTTGGAAAAAAATGTAATCAATCCAGTCAATTTTTAAACTTTGTTTACTGTATGTTTTGTCTCTTTTTTTGGACAAATAAATCGCCATCAAAATACAGTCGGAGGAAGGAAGGAGAAGGAGGAAACTAGCAAGCTCAACAGTGCCAAATGGATCATCAAAATAACTTTTCTGTGGATTTAGGCCATCTAACCTGAAAAGAAGTCAACCTGAATCAGAATCATTAAAATCTTAACTTTCTGGTCTTTCTTTTCTGGCCAAACACAATTTCTTGGAGGCACTCTGAAATGGATGGCCTGAAGGATAGAGAAGTGAACTGGTAACCAAAGGGTGACTGGTTCACTTCCCTGGACTGGCAGTACTTGCTCCTGCCTCATTACTACCACCTTCCAAGTGTGAATGTGTAACTTTATCAGTGTGTTTAGAGCACTCCTGTGCAAGACAGCACTGCTCTCTGTGAACCCTCCTTGAATAAATGAATGTTAAAAACTAAGTATGATACCACAGAATCTGAGAAGTAGTGTGTGGAAGTGTCTTACAGTAAAGGTACCATGACATAACATTCCTTCTACTAAAACTAAACTAAACTAAACTAAATCCCTTCCTTCTACTAAACTCAGCTAAAACTGAGATGATAACCATTGGACCATCTATTCACAGACAACAGTTTGACAGTTTTAATCTTTCCCTCGACAACCACACCATACATACCAAGGACAGTGTCAAGAATCTTGGTGTTGTGTTGGAGCAGACCCTTTCATTTGACATCCATATAAAAGAGGTGAGGCGTGTGGCATTTTTTCACCTAAGGAATATCACGAAAATCAGACGAATTCTATCTATGAAAGATGCCGAAATCCTCATTCATGCTTTTGTCACATCCAGGCTGGATTATTGTAATGTCCTCCTATCAGGGCTGCCCAAGAAAAGTTTCCACGGGTTACAAATGGTTCAGAACACCGCAGCCCGTATTCTGACTGGCTCATCCAGGTATGAGCACATTACACCAGTGCTGGCTTCTCTTCATTGGCTCCCTATCCAGGTTAGAGCAGATTTTAAGGTGCTTTTATTAATTTTTAAAATCTTAAACGGCTTGGCCCCTTCTTATCTATGTGACTTAGTCAACGTGTATGTGCCCACACGGTCTCTACGCTCCCAGGAGAGTGTTTGTCTGCGCGTCCCGAAGGTCGTAAAGAAGACGGTTGGTGAGCGGGCCTTTTCCTACAGAGCACCGACACTCTGGAACAACCTCCCGTTACATATCAGACAGACTAGTTCCATCGAGGTTTTTAAAACAAGTCTTAAGACTCATTTATTTTCTGTTGTTATCATTCTTAGGTTTTAATCAATAAGGTCATGTTTTTAATTTGTGTATTGCCTTTTTAAGTGTATTCTGTGTTTTTGGAGTTTATTTATTTTCTTGTGTTGTACAGCACTTTGATGTAAAGCGCTTTATAAATAAAATTATTAAAACTATTATTAGAGTATATGTCTTCGTGCTCATTAGTTATGACCATGATAACTATATGCCAAGTAACCACAGAAACAAACAAATTCAGTCTTGAACTCACCTCTGGCAGGTTGGCACAGTTGGATTTGACCTCGTACTCAATGTAAGCTGCTTCCACTCCTGCTTCTTTACCCATCTGCGTGTAGCACAGGTCTCTGGTTGAGTTAATCCTGCGGTCAACATCATCAAGGTTAAACATGCAGAGTGCTGAATCCTCACTGGGCCGAGGTGATGAAGCCGAACGAGTGGAGAAGACACCAAGAAGAGTTTCTGAACCTTGACTTAGTACACCATCCTTGGAGATCCCAAGCTGGACAGCTTGCAAGAGGTTGTACATTTTTCCTGCTCTGGAATGGCATGTCAGTGGTACTTCCACGTAGGAGTAGTAGGCCTGGTCGTCCAAACAAACACGAGACACATATGTGCGGTACTCTCGTGACTGAGACTTAAGGTCCCGTCTGTAGAAGAGAAAGTACACATGCTGACGGTGAGCGAATGATGCTACAAAATGATGGTCATATTCTGAGAGACGGCCAGCCACAGCCAATTTGGCAGTCTCCTCATAAGAGAAGACGGGGTCCTGGGCAAGGTTTCGTGTGGAAATAGGTGGGTGGCTGCTGGTGTAACCCCGCCCCACAAACAGCACTGGCTGCCTGTCAGGATGAGAGCGAACCACAAGTCCCACCGTGCTAACGTTGGGGTGGTTAGCTGCTACATATTGAGTATCCACAGGCCTCTCTGTAGAGAAAAGTACCACATCCACAGAATCAAGACTACGTTTCTGGCAAATTCCTTGGTTGACACTCCCACAGGTAATAAGCTCCATGGAATATGGATCGACCAGCAGGAGCTTATTGTAGTTGCTGGTGGCCCTCGCCTGAGGGCAGTTGGTCTCAGTCACAGGAGGTAAGCACTCCCGGCTGTCTGTGACAGGTCCAGTATCATCCTGGAGTTCAGGTTGGAGAAACTGATCCAACTGGAACAGGTGATCTCGGGCCCCGACATAGACCCGACTCACACTGGGGTTAGGATGCAGGGCCAAGTGCTCAAACAGCGTGTCATTCCGGATAAAGGTGGGATAAAGACTTGAAGAAGAGGAGTGCGATCCTTGGACAACACCATGAAGTAATGAGGGCCAGCCAACGGCTAGCAGCAGGAGAGACAGCAGTGTTTGGGCTGCTAACACTAAAAGACGACGCACCATCCGCGGAGGCATGGTAGCAGAGCTGGGGAAAGATGACAGAACAGCTCATTAGAAAGTATGTCCATTTTTTATAGATCACTGTCTGTACTGCATACAGATTCATTAGATCAGATTTTAAAACATTCTTAATGGAGACATTTTCAAGTAAATAACATTAAAACTGTTCTTTATTGTCTGTTCACAGAGCCTCCTGTTGGGGAACAAAGGTAGGGCAGGCGTGGCTATTAGCAATTCATAATTACTAATAGTAATTATCAAAATTAACAATCGAAATGATTAATTAAATCAATGAAAAACAGGGCACCACCCTGGAACCAAGGACCACTAACCAGACCGAAAACTGGTGATGCGCTCAGGTGAGCTCTCAGACAATGGGAGAAGGGAGTTTTCAAACCTGGAGGGACTTTGGCAAGTAGGCGCAACCTACTGGACACTGGGGTTGGTGCACTTTCCTTTGTTTACCAGGCTTCGTTAGTGCAAGGAGGCAGCATACTGGGCTTTAGTCTACATGCAGGTTGCTGTTGTTAGAACCATGTGGTTAGGTTCCTAAGCACAAAGCTATGGACCAGTAGCAGTGCCATGGAGCACCGTTAACAGGCTGCAAGAATGCAATACATCAGTCACACCACAACAACGTGATACAAATTTTTGGGATGTGAGGTCTTCTGACTTATTAAATCTGCATGTGCTGTGTTCCTTAAATTGTTGTAACAGGCTGGTTGATGCTGGGATAAGACCCCTCCCTGCAGCAGCCATTGTGTCAATGTGCTAGCAGCCAATCACAGAGCCATGAACTCTTAACGTGACTTGGCTGACAACATGGTAGACTACATACCGTCTTTCCTGACCTGCATGAAGTTCATAGGACTAGTGACTAAGGTTCAATCAGATTTCCAGTTTTTACCCCTGCCCATTGTTTCGAGTACCCCCTGCCCCTGAGAACAGAATTACAAGGTATAGTTGTTGAAACCGCCCCTTTGAAATGAGATAACCCTTCAAGACCTTCATATATCATCAGTTGTCAACGATAGCGTTTATGTAAACAGACGTGACCGGACATGTCCAATATACCGTGGCATTTCTCTTGCATTGCTGTGGCAATTCTGGTATTTTCACATTGCCATTTGCCTTTTATCTGATGGAGACAGAATGGATGCTCACAATTCGTTCATTAAAGTCACGCCATCAATCAATCACTGCTATCATCATTCATCATTCCTCTTTTGCTTTGCAATGTTTAGAGTTATGGACGTTATAGTGCCTAGTACACTTATATGTCAACAATGCGCACCGCCATATTGTAGAAATGGTCAAACTAGGCGAGACATGGGTAAACAATATCTGCCACACATGAAGTGTCCCAGATGCTGCTTCAGTTATCTTCCATTATGCACACACACACTACAGGGGATGAAACAAGCATTTGCTGCACTCGACAGTCCAGTCTAATCCAGTCTCTTGGCGGTGAGTAGTATACAAGCTTCAGAGGAAGTAGGAAAGATAAAAATCCTTAACTATGACATATAAAACCCAAACGATGGATCTACTTAGTAGATGTCAGTAATTAATTTACAATGTTGCCATTAAAAAAAAAAAAAAGCTGCAAAAGGTTGGAGAGCACTGCTTTAGAATCCTCTTAAAGACCTACAGAGGAATCCTGGAACAGCTGCCCACACAGATATACAGTTCCCATAGCGTGAAGCAAGTAAGCTAACTGATACCATGGTCTGGGGGAATACTCGATTCTGACTGGCTGCAGGGTGTACATTAATCCCTGGTATATGGACACCTACTAAGTAGTTCCAGTCAAATTGTCTGTTCACCGTCTAAATTAATGCGCTAGCTGGTGTAACCATAGCGACGGGAACGCAGTCAAAGCCGCTGTTTACAATTTATCTCCAGCACTGAGTGCAGTCCGTCAGTCCTTCAGAGCCTTATCCTCTGAACACCACAGGATGGAGACTGTAACACACAAGCTGCAGAAAGTACGCTTCGCCAATAAACTTACTGAGACTTAATAATCTCACATGCCGTTCGCTGTTCAGCTCTCTGCTTCAGGCTGCGGCCACAGTAACGTTACACACGGCCGATCATTTGTTCGTGAACATCTTGATATTGATTTGGGGACAATGACATGATGGTAAGCTAGCTAGTCTTGTTGTTAAACATACTGTCAAATTATATTTACTGTTTGTCAACCGTACGCAATGTTACTGACTTTGAATCTTGCTAGCATAGCGTTAGCTTTCTGGCTCACCGCTGAGTGGACTAGAATATCTCCCGTTGCCAAGTCGTACCTAAGGTCCGTCCTATTTACTGGAGAGGTGAACAACGTTTCCGTTGCATAAGAACCTTACGGGAGGGTAATGATTGTTCCAGATATTAGTCAAACCCTCAGGCGTTACCAGGGAAACTAAGTTATTGCTTTTGAAAAACTTTAGATTTTGATTGTAAAACGCATGAAAATATAAATTAATGGTCTTAATTTATTTTCTTTGGCAAGTGACCATGGTATAAGAGGGATAATGCCCTTCGAGGTGTCTATAATCAGGAATTAATGGACTAAATGGACTTTAAACACACTCACACAGTTACAAAGCAAGACAAAGAAACAGAACAAAGCAAAATAAAGACAGATAAAAGGGAGAGGGAGAGAGAGAAGAAAAAACACTGGTGTATTACATTATAGCATTTGACTTAATATTAGTAACAGAAGGAAACATAGATTGCAGGACTTTACAAGAGCATGTTGGTGTAGTGCTGATCTTTTTCCATGAATGTCCGTGCAATGTCCCAGTGACCTTGGGAATTTGTGTCATAGTCAGAAGGCAGATTGGAGGCGCGTTCCATACTTAACAGGTCGAGATAGTCTCTAATCCATTCCGAGTGCAAAACATGAGGGCTTGTGTTGCTTCCAGGTCATAAGGATGATTCTCTTTGCAGAGAGAAAGCCTAGATTCAAAGAGTACTGTGTGGTGCTTGATTTTACATGATCCAATGATTGTCCAAGAAGGCATGTGATGGGACAGACTGGTACATAAACCTTAAACATGTCTGTTAGCACCTTTGTTATGCCAAGCCAGAATGTCTTGACTGCCGGGCAGTCCCATAAAAGATGTAATAATGATCCATGCCCCCCACAGTTATGCCAGCATTGGTCTGATAGATCTTTATTTATTTTAGATATACGGGAGGGTGTCATATAAGCTCTACATAATATTTTAAATTGTATAATCCTGTACCAAACACACCTGGATGACACAATACCCTTCTTCCATATAGCACTCCACTGTTCTGGAGTCAGTGACACACCAAGATCCTTCTCCCATGCCTGTTGAGTGGGTATAAATGGGTTAGGTGAGGCAAGTAACAAGATCTTATATATACTCGAAGTTGTGCCTCTTTTTGTGATGGCGGACATTAGGTTGTTATCCAGTTCTATTTTATGTACGAGGGTAAATTTGACTATAATTGATTTAATCTGTAGATAGGTCAGGAATGCTGCTTCTGGTAGTTCAAATTCTGCTTTCACGTCAGAGAAAGGACGGATACCATTTTCGTTGCAGAGCTGGCCTATGGTGAAAACACCTTTATGTTGCCATAATATGTTATTTAGTGGCTTACCCCCAGCAGTCAGTAATGTATTAGACCAAATAGGGCATGATGGTAACATTAGTCCATTTATACCCAACCTTTTGTGAAGTAGTTTGGAAATAGAACATGAAAATCTGATACTGCTGCTATTGAGGGTGGCTGGGGGATTAGTAGAATACCATAGTGAGGCTGGTGCGATAACTTTGGTTTCCAGTATAATATTCCTCTCTAACCACTCCCAGCCACCCTTGACGGGATCAGATTTGTATGTCCAGGCAAGGGGGTATCATGCATTAAGCGCTAGATAATAACAGTACACATCTGATACCCCAAGGCCTCCGTGAGATCTTGGTGTTGACAGCTTTTTATAGCCTATTCTTGGTTTTTGATTGTTCCAAATAAAATGTATAAACAGTGATTTAATTTGTTTAAACCATGATGGAGGAAAAGAAGATGATATGATATATATAATCCTGGGTAAAATATTCATTTTAAGTATTTCAACCCTTCCCCATATTGATATGGGTAGAACAGTCCATCTTTTAAGATCATCTTTAATCTTGACTAATAATTTAGGGCCATTTATATTAAACATTTCAGTAATTGGAGAAATAATATCTATGCCCAAATATTTCATACCTTTGCTTTTCCAAAGAAAGGGTGTGCCTGCTAAGTGTACTTGAAATGTGTGTTGATTCAGGGGCATTGCTTCACTCTTACTCCAATTTATTTTATACCCTGAGAGGTAACTGAAGTTTTCCACTAGTTCAAGCAGGGCAGGTAGTGACTCCAAAGGTTTATTTAAAGTGACTAATAGAGAAGAGAAGAAAAATAGAATAGAATAGGGTCTGATGAGTCCAGATTTACCCTGTTCCAGAGTGATGGACGCATCAGGGTAAGAAGAGAGGCAGATGAAGTGATACACCCATCACGCCTAGTGCCTACTGTACAAGCCTGTGGGGCAGTGCTATGATCTGGGGTTGATTCAGTTGGTCAGGTCTTGGTTCAGCAACATTATGTGCCCAAAGAATGAGATCAGCTGACTACCTGAATATACTGAATGACCAGGTTATTCCATCAATGGATTTTTTCTTCCCTGATGGCACGGGCATATTCCAAGGTGACAATGCCAGGATTCATTGGGCTCAAATTGTGAAAGAGTGGTTCAGGGAGCATGAGACATCATTTTCACACATGGATTGGCCACCACAGAGTCCAGACCTGAACCCCATTGAGAATCTTTGGGATGTGCTGGAGAAGGCTTTAAGCAGTGGTCCAACTCTCCTATCATCAAGACAAGATCTTGGTGAAAAATGAATGCAACACTGGACGGAAATAAATCTTGTGACATTGCAGAAGCTTATCGAAACAATGCCACAGCGAATGCTTGCTGGAATCAAAGCTAAAGGAAACAAAACAGTGTGAGACCTTTTTTTTTGCTGGCGACTTTTTTTTTGGCAAGGCAGTGTATATATATATATATATATACATATATACATGCATGCATGCATGCTGTGGTATCTGGCACCAAGATGTTAGCTGCAGATCCTTTAAGTCCTGTAAGTTGCGAGGTGGGGCCTCCATGGGTCAGACTTGTTTGTCCAGCACATCCTACAGATGCTCAATTGGATTGAGATCTGGGGAATTTGGAGGCCAAGTCAACATCTCAAACTGGTTGTTGTGCTAAAATATAAAATCAGCTGTTCCAGCGTCTAACGTTGCCCCGGGACCGCAAACATTAAAAAAACATCTGCCATATCAGCCCATATTTCATAACCCCATCACCAGACTAATGTGTGGAAGGTATTTCATGAAGTGGAGAATTACTTTATGAAAAAATATCTCTCATGTAACGTTAGTCTCTTAGTCTACATTGAAAAATGTGACATGAATTAAAGTCTGTCAAGCATGTATGGCTGCTGCATATCTAACGTTAACATACAGAGGTTACCTGTCTGTGTCAATCTGTTGACTTTAAAGGGAGAAGGAGATTAAGAGGATTTAGATATTTTCAGCAGAAGTGGCCCTTAAATGATGATGACTCAATGTATCCTCCATGCAAAATGGTGACGTACTCCCCTGCGTGGTCGTTGGAGGCTGCGCAGCCATCGGCAACCATCGGAGACAAGTTCAGCCAATAACAACAGTTTGTAAAAGGTCCTATCGGCGACCTCTACCAAGAAGCATTTAAAAGTTGAAATAACCTCAGGGGGACTCCTTCAGCATAATAAACTATCTGAGACATCAGCTCCTCACCATTTGTTTCCAGTGGTGTTTTACAGAGGCATGTCACCTCTTGACCTCCCAGCAGCTTGGGTTTAAAAACACATCCTTCTGGACTCAACCTGCAACGCAAAGGAAAGAGAAAATCCATGAGTAAACTTTATATTAAGATCCTTTATGGTAGCGAATGCAGAGATGACAAACCTCAGCCGTTACTGTAAGCCAACCACAAGCCTGTGTGTTTGCTAGCCTCTGACTTTCAAACACCTTGTATTTTTTAGCATCAGTTCACTAAAGCCATGGGAAGCTCATACTCATTGAAATTCCTGCCAGACCTATGTCTGACTGGATACATCCGTTTTTGCGAGCTGTGTTTCAGCAGAGGCCAAGTCAAGTAGTGTCAGTCCAAGAGGGCTTTCAGTGCCACACACACTCTGTCCCAGTTTTCAATCCTCCTTCATTGCTAGGATACAAGGCACAAAACACTTTGGTTTCACAGCCCCTGCCAGAAAGCACAAGTTGCTGTGAGGTAAAAGAAGATGGCATGAGAACCCTGAGAGGGGAAGAGATCCCTTGTTTGGGCAGCTGAATCTCTGGTTTCACACTTACTTTGTGAAATACTGGAAATGTCTCCTTAAGTTATGACTGCTAAATTACACCCAATCTCCTTTTCAATCCTTATACAGTATATCCTCCTCTTTCCTAGCTCATAATCGTCCTCTTCTTACTATCCACCTCTCCTCTCCCTCCAGCGCCTCCCAACACTACATCACTGGCACAGAAGCCGGATTATCTGTTAGGGGTTCAGGCGGATCTCCACTGGGCTTATCCAGAGGGGAGGTTGGAAAAAAAACAGACTGAATAAGACACTATTCACCTCACTGAACAGATACACAGACACAGACACAGTCACACACACACACAGTCTCACACACACACACACACACACACACACACAGGGAGCATTAGGAAGCTTGCTTTGTCGGTTGTTGTGTGTGGGAATGAGGGTAAAGACCTGGCAACAGGCCACAGATTAGTAGAACGGACGAGGAAAACATTTCACTAGAGCCCAGTAATCATAGTTATTGTTACTATTAGTGTTGTTTTCGTCAACGAAAATTATGACTAAATATCGTCGTCAACGAACCTTTATCACCTGAGGAAAACGAGACGAGACGCAACGAAAATGCTGGTCATGTGACGATAACGATAATTAAATATATAATGCAATATTGTAGACGAATAAAAACGAGACTAAATGTGGTTTACAAAATAAAAACTATGCTAAAATGTGTCTTCATTTTCGTTGACCAAAACGAGACGAGACGAAATGTTATAACAAAAATCCTGAACCCTCTGGGGCCGACGGACGCACCGGCGCATCCAAATCACGTGACCGCTTTAAGACGACGGAGCAGCGAGATGCAGCCTCACTGATTCTCCGTTTCAACTTGTGGCGGAAGTGCGGACTTCGAACTATATACCAGTTTTTAATTTGTGTTGATAGGACGAGTAAACCCGGACTTGTGTTAAATAATGTACGCGGCACTTTTTCGCGAATTTTGCCGCTACGTTTGCTACGTGTTTGTTGCAGGAAGAAACGGTAAAAACTGACTTTTCTCAGTAACGTGTCCGCAAACAGGAAGCGCTTACAAGCAAAAAAAACAAACACGTGACACCCCCTTTCCCATTGGTGGAAAAAGCCACCACATCAACCAATCACAAAATTATATGGTAAATCACGTGATTTGGTTGCTGGGGAACAGGCGGAAGTTGTGGGGAGGGACGGCGAAGAAAGAGTGACAGCGATACTGACAGCGACTGAGACAGCCTTAGAGACAGCGAGTTCTGAGAGTTGAGAGTTTTGTGACATTTAGCGTGTTTGGAGTGTATAGATAGTGTGTAGTGTTTAGTGTGTAGTGTAGTCGTTTTTTTGTTTTGTGTGTCAAAACAATGAGTAGACTGTTGAACGAGGAGCAGGCAGTGCAGCTCCTCATTGAGCTGTGAGGACCTGAGGGAGGCCTGAGCCTGAGGCATTGCCTGCATTAAAATGTAAATAGTTACATATAACTTTGTAAATTTCAAAAACTTATGTACAAAATAAGCAAACAACAAATTAAATTTGCATTCTAAGTAATAAAAATGGTTCGTTAAACATATTTGTGGTTTTCATAGTAAAAAATCTAACTTTTTCCTGCTCGGATTTTATGATTTTTGTGTGATTTTAGGTCCACTGTATTAATACAGTATGTCAAAATTAAAAAAATAACTGTACAGTCACATAAGTGAGGTTGTGCTGAGAAAAATTACACCAAACAAGGCAAGGTAAACAGTTTGTTAGATCAAATCAGAGCGTCTTCTGTGTCTGGAATGGATGTATTGTTGAGTCTATAAGGTAGAAATAATATAATAATAGGATAACCTTGTTTGAATTGTAAAATGGGTTTGGCTAAATACAATCTTTGACTAAAACTAGACTAAAATGTCATCAGTTTTCCTCGACTAAAACTAGACTAAAATAGTCATGGACAATTCTGACTAAAATAAGACTAAAATGCTCAGACTTTTAGTCGACTGAAACTTGACACGACTAAAAGGAGTATGAACGTGACTAAAACGAATAAAAACTAAAATGATAGCTTGACACAAAGACTAGACTAAAACTAAAAATAAAACAGGCCGCCAAAAACAACACTAGTTACTATCTATAAAATTTCAACCAAACATGAATCCATTCCTAAAACTCCTAATCAGGAACTTCCTGCAAATGTTTTTTACACTCGATGGCAGACTCATGTAAAACTAGCACCAGCTCCAATACAAGCAGAGGAAGAGAGGTCGGGCCGGCTGACTGGTACCTCTGTGACTATCCCTGAAATCATCCCAGCTAAATCAAAAGATAGACTTCATCCTTTGACCCCTGGGGTGGAGACAGATACCTGGTCTAAAGCTACAACTCTGTGGCTAAAGAGCCTGAACTCAGCAGTCAGCATGTCACAACTTTCTGATAAAAGCACCAGAGCCTAATGGAGCAGAGACAGGAATGACTTGCATGTTAACTCATAGAAGCGCTCGTTCAACAAATACAGTGCTTCTCCTGTGTCCTCCACTGCTCAACACTTTCTGTAGGTGGCATGTTTATTTTTCCATCATGGGCAACAGTGTCAGATTTCAGGCCAGGTTTATCTTCTCCAATAACTCTTAAAATCTGCAGGGTGTCATTCATCCAAGAGGAACAGGCCAGGCAGTTCCTCATCTATATGAATTTGCTATTGGCTGAAAGCTGCAAATCCAAGAGCCAAACAGCACTGTTAACTGGGCTGCCACTGGGCCAGCTTCAACTGAAGAGGTTCCCTTTTCCTGCGTGAATAATCCAATCAGGCTCAACCTCATTCCGAGTTGTAGACACATGAGAACAAGAGAATGGACTTCTGATTCAATTCCTTCACATTAAAATTCACATTTCACCTCTAGTGGAAGTCTTTTTTTTGTAACTCCAGCAAGCAAAAAGATATCAGTTTGATGAGAGGAGAGAGGAGGAAATGTTTGCCGATAATTGCCTCATCTGATCTTTTACCTTTAGTTAATGGCCACACCTTGTTGAAGCACTGTCTACAGAAATGTAACTTTACTCGGGTCACATAAAATTATACAAAGTATGTATTCCAACAAAATACACAGGAGGGCAAATAGAACATGCGGTATATGAAGGACGCACAGGAAATAAACATAAAAAATAAACATTCCATCACTGCTATGCATCCTTAGCAGTAGTATGACTATCAGTAGTCATTAGGGATGCACCGAATATTCGGTAACCGAATATATTCGGCCGAATATTGCAAAAAAAGCCACATTCGGTATTCGGTGGAATGAGTGAAAAACAAGGGCGAATATATGAAATATTAGCGGCTCGTTTTAATGACACAAGCAAACAGCGTGCAGCGGCGTGGTAAACATAAACAAAGATGTCGGCAGTGTGGAGATATTTCAAAGTTTCGGAGAACGAAAGAATCGCGATTTGCAGCGAGTGCTCAGCCGAAATATCTAGAGGAGGGTCCTCTGCTAAGACCTTTGGCACTACGGCTTTCATGAATCATTTAAAAGCCAAACACCCCGAGCAGCCTGCTCAGGATGAGAGAGAGACGTCTGCAGCAGCAAAGAGGAAAGCTCCGTGTCCCAGCACCCCCACTCCGTCCGTGGCCCACGTCTTCGAAAAGACAAAAATGTTTGCAAAGGACAGTGGCAAAACAAACGGAGTCACGAAGAAGGTAATGGAGTCGTTTGAAGGCCTACAGAATAGATATTTCTGAACTCAGTTATTTAGAGCTAATATAAATGTGAAACTATTGGAATATTCAAATGTAAGAATATTAAATAAACATTTATTTTGTTTGAAAATCATGTCTAAAAATGTATTTTATTTATGCAATATTTTTAAAAAAATAATGAAAAACTTAACAACCACATTCAGTATTCGGGATTCGGCCAAGCCTTTGATTTTTATTCGGCTTCGGCCAAACATTTTCAATTCGGTGCATCCCTAGTAGTCATCATGATGTTGTTTATCCAAAGAGAAGCATGCATTTGACCTGGAGATGTATGTATGATAATACTGAATGTTGTGGTCTCTGGGTACGGGGCTGACCTTCCAGTTACAGAATTTTATACAAGAATCTTACACCATCCATCAGGGCAT
>CM077784.1:39259527-39332093 GCA_039737535.1 Lagodon rhomboides | reverse complement strand
TGGAGGCAGCTTCAACTGGAACTGGGACTGAAAACAGATGCTGACATGGCTCATTTCCAGGTGACCAGGTAAGAAAACATTACAGGTCATGTTTAGAGCTTGATTTGAAAATCATATGATCACCGAGGACCTAACGTTCAAAGTAGCGTTAGCTGCTAACATGTAACTGAGTCCACCGCTGTGTAACACTGAATTGTTACAGACTGCGCATTTTCCACGGTCCTTTAGTCTGAAACCGAATAGTTAGAAATATGTCCCTTTATGTATGGGACCGAAAGCCCAACCTGTTATCCGGGAGGTGACGTTAGCAGCTGGCTGTAGCCACAGGCTACAGGGTTCCCGCGGGGTTTTAAAAAGTATTAAAAGCATTGAATTTATGAATTTGGAAATAATACCTGAAAAAGACTTGAAAAAGTCTTGAATTTTGATTAAAATGTGTGCAGTATGTAACTTCTCCATATCGCATTCTCCTCAAAAGTTTAATTTGTCAGCCACTATTATTTTGATTAAATAAGGTAGCCTAAATAAAGAATGGCGGAACCAATAATTGAGAACGCAACGCTGGCCCGGGTCCGAACATGTCACTTTGCTACAGCATTAAGTACTTCATAGACTACTTGCAAGTAGTCTATGAAGTACTTAGTTCAGCAGTACATGAATCTTGGACTACTTATGGAAAATAAGTTTTTTATTGCACATCGTGTGTGTGTGTATATATATTATATATATATATATATATATATATATATATATATATATATATATATATATATATATATATATATATATATATATATATATATATATATATATATATATATATATATATATATATATATTATATATATATATATATATATATATATATATATATTATATATATATTATATATATAATATATATATATATATATAATATATAATATATATATATATATTATATATATTATATATAATATATATATATAATATTATATTATTTTTTATATATATATATATATATATATATATATATATATATATATACATCAAAGTTGGGTGAAATATCCTTATTCTTTTTCTCTGTTAAGGATTTTGACAAAGTATTACTCGAAAAGTACACAGTAAGAATACTTCATATTATACATGCAAGTAGTCCATGAAGTACTTAGTTCAGCAGTACATGAATCTTGGACTACTTATGGAAAATAAGTTTTTTAATGCACATCAAAGTTGGGCAAAATATCCTTATTCTTGTGATCTGGTCAGGATTACTCTGAAAGTACACAGTAAAAGTACTTCATATTATGCATGCAAGTAGTCTAGGAAGTACTTAGTTCAGTGGTATATATATATATTGGACTATTTATGGAAAACAAGTTTTTTATTCCACATCAAAGTTGGGTGAAATATCCTTATTCTTTTTCTCTGTTAAGGATTTTGACAAAGTATTACTCGAAAAGTACACAGTAAGAGTACTTCATATTATACATTCAAGTAGTTTATGAAGTACTTAGTTCAGCAGTGCATGAATCCAAATCTACTTGTGGAAAAAAAAATTCTCAGTCGTCCTTTACTTTGAAATCCAGAAGGATACCATCGTGATACCTTCAGCTCAGTCCCGGGAATAATTACTGTAAAAGTATCGTATGTTTCATGTTCCTCTTAGAGTGCTATCAATGGCATAAATTAGTTCCTCATGCCCAGATACATGGAAATACATCTTTAGTTTACATTTCTATCACATTTAGATCCTAAGATACACACATTCACAATTTTGTGCATGAAAATGACATATCACAGAGGTCAATGACCTCTAGCTGACCTCAGGGGTCAAACTGAGAATGCCTCCACATCTTAAATTAAAGCTTATGTCCTGAAGAACAAACCCTGAAAGTTTCATGCTTCTTTCATAAAAAGCAAGATTATTGAGCTTAACAGCTCCACTACTAGTGAGTCTACAGAAGAATCAGAAGGAAAGGAGACAGAAACAGTGACTGTGTGTTTGGATACAATGATCAGTCCTGGAGTCTGTGGTGCTCTGATGGTGGTCGTTACTATGTCAGGCACAATAACAGACAAACATTCATCTCCTCCTCCTCCTCCTCCTCCTCCTCCTCCTCCTCCTCCTCCTCCTCCTCCTCCTCGTCTGGTAGAGTAGCAGTGTATGTGGACTGTCCTGCTGGCACTCTGTCCTTCTACAGAGTCTCCTCTGACTCACTGATCCACCTTCACACCTTCAACACCACATTCACTGAACCTCTTTATCCTGGATTTGGGTTCTACTGATTCAGTTCTGGTTCCTCCTCAGTGCGTCTGTGTGGTGTTTAGTGTGCAGTGTCTCCTCCTGTCACGGAAACATTGTCAGTGCTGAACAGTTGAGTCTGTACAGGATCACAGTCACATCAATCTTTCAGCTTCTTCAGTTAACTTTGTACAAAATGATTCAAACTGAAGATTCTTCATTTACATTTTAAACTTCTTCCATTAAATTGTGCAAATTGCGTTGACTTGTACTTTCTGTCATGTGTTGTTTTGAATTCTGGCTCTTGTTCCAATAAAATCCAGAACTCTTAGTGAAATGGAAGAAATGTTTTGTCTTTCTCTGGGCACTGTTCAGTCCGTACTTCAAACTTCACTGAGTTTTATAAGAATCAAACCCACAACTGCTGACCAGGCCTTACTGAGTTTTATAAGACTTGAACCCACAACCTCAGAACTGCTGACCCTGGTGTCACCCTGCTGAGCTAACAGGATGACATCACAAAGAGTCTCTCAGAGGATTTCACTCGTTCTTCTGAGCAGCAACTTTCTGAAGATTCAGGATTCAAACCCACAACCTCCAGACCAGCTCATCAGATACCTGAATGTCCTGCCTTTGAGCCTTTGAGCCTTTGAGCACCATCGTTGTTTCACCGAAAAGAAAACCCTCACCTGTTTCTAAAAGGTGGATACCAACACCTGGTTTCCACCTTTTAGAAACAGGTGAGCATCATCAAAGATCTAATAGTCGAGGGTTTCTAAAGGTGGAACCCTTTAGAACCCTTTTTTTTTGGCAGATCTCCAGCACACTGGGCTCTTTGACCAATGAGTGTCATGAGATACTTTTGTTGGTTGTGAAATGAACAAATAAAGATTGATTCATTGAAATGTTGGAGTCTTTCTCTCTTTGTTAGTTTCTAATAGTCAAACAGTTTTCTGTTCAGGTGTGTAGAAACAGACTATTAGATCTTTGATGATGCAACAAAGTTTTAAGGACATCCAAACGTTCAGCTGCTGATGGTTAGTCGCCCAGTGAGAGCTTCCATCTCTCAAGGAAAAAACCAAAAAAAATGGAGAACAAAAAACTTAATTACAGTTGATGGAGACGGGGGCCGGTCGCCCATAGGAAGGACCGTGCACTCCTGGGGACCACACAGTGGACCCCAGCTATACCCTCGTACCTAACCAGCCTGTGCCTCCTGTGGACACATGGCCGGTCCTCCCCCCATTACTTAAGCTATGCTAAGCTAACCCTGACCCCTTGCTCTTAACCTAACCACTCCCGATGGTAGCCCTAACCCTAACCAGTGGCCCTAAACCTAATTAGATCCCGTATGGTGGCCCTAAACCTAACCTAATCCCGTAATGTGGCCCTAACCTTAACCTATCCCTTATTGTGGTTCTAACCCTAACCCGTATTGTGGCTCTAACCCTAACCTATCCCCTATTGTGGCTCTAACCCTAACCCGTATTGTGGCCCTAACCCTAACATTACCCCTAATTGGCTTGACCCTAACCCCTATTGTGGTTGAAACTTTATCCCAATGCTAACCCTAATTCAATTCCTGCCCCCTATCTAACTCCAAACCCTAGACCTAGCCCGTAAATTGACCTGAGAGGTCCTATGTGCCAAGTCGGCCATTATTATGAGGTTCCGTATATCGCCAGTGACAGTCCCCACTTAAGGCATAATTATATACGAGGTACGAAGACATTAAGTTAAGCTAACCGGTTAAGGAAAAAGGATGGAGGATAGGTGAGGAGATAGGAAAGGAAGAAGGAAATAGGACAGAGGAAAAGAGGGTTAATAAATTAATATAAATATAATAATTACACAAGACAAATTCATGGGGTAATATAATTTATTTGGATTAAAAACAAGTTAAATAGAACATTTGATAAAATACAAATTCATAAGGGGTAAGATAATTGGATTAAAAACAAAATTTAATACAACAATAAATATAAGTGCATAATGATAATACAATTCATTAGGGTTAAAATATAAGTTAATAAAAACAAGCTAAAAAGTTAAATAAATACATAATAGTAATACAATTCATTAAGGTTAAAACATAAATTCATAAATACAAGCTATTAAGATAGATAAAGACAAACAGTTCATTACATAAGGTACAAAGACCAACCTAAAAACTATAGAGAGGAAGAGTATAAAAGGGAGACACAAAGCACAAGTTAATCAGTTTGGCATGGGAATTCATGGGAGCAACACCTCCAGAAAGAAGCTGTAAAAAGCACAAAAAAGCTAATACTTACCAATTGATACTTACCTGTATGTCGTGGCCGCCTGAAGAAGTCCCGAACATGGAGACGAAACGTCGCGAGAACGCCACCTAGAGGACATACAGAAGAAAAGCAGAAAAAAGAGGTTAACCAACTCAAACAAAAGGGTGGGAATTAGAATAAATTAAGCCAAACAAAAAAACAAAAAATAACAAAAAAATAGAAAAAAACAAAGACCAAAAAAATAGAAAAACTTAAAAAACCAAAAAAATGGAGAACAAAAAACTTAATACAGTTGATGGAGACGGGGGGGCCGGTCGCCCATAGGAAGGACCGTGCACTCCTGGGGACCACACAGTGGACCCCAGCTATACCCTCGTACCTAACCCCCCTAACCCTAACCCTAACCCTAACCCTGACCCTAACCCTGTCCTTCTTTTACTAACCTTAACCAACTCCTGGGGGCATGCCTAACCCTAACCAATGGACGTCCAGCTGAAAAATCACAAGTGTGCAACCAAAATTTGGCTACTTCAATATAGGTATCAAACGACTCCAAATGGCCTGAAACGTGCTCCTAGACATGTCCTGGAACAACTTTTTTCACAAAAACACTTGGTCAAATTTCACTTCATTTCTAGGGGGGGACTTTGACGGTCCATAACTCCAGAACCCTAATTCACACAGTCACGGTTCCGGTCTCTATCAACCCGGATCGGCCCCAGGAACACGTAGATACCACTCCCATCTCTCTACCTCACTCCTAGCAAAAGTTAGTCCCAAAAGTCCCCAGTTTTTCGGGGACTTTCCGCAGTATCTCCGGAACCCTAAGTCCCACATGCACGTGCCTGGGCTCTATCAACCCGGCTCGGCTAGACGAACAGTAGACACCAGAATCATCTCTCTACGACATTCCTATCCAAAGTTAGTGGCAAAAGTCCCCAATTTGAGTGGTTTTTATCCCCCTACCTAACCCTAACCCTAGGTAGTTCATAACATAATTAAAGACAACAATTGATACTTATAATTCATATAAAACACAATTAAAAGAGCAATTCATCTTTCAAAGTTCATAAAACAATTCATACTTACCTGTAAGAATAATAAAAACATTTATACTTACCAGTAAAATTCATAAAAACAATTTATACTTACCATCATAATCTAAATTAAAAACAATCAAAGAACAATTCATACTTACTATTACAACCTAAATTAAAAACAATTTATACTCACCTTAAAAGTTAAAATACAAGTTAAAATATACATTAAATACAATTCATACTTACCTTAATAAATTAAAATAATTCATACTCACCTGTAAAATTAATAAATAATTTATACTTACCTGTAAATATTAAAAACATAATGCATACTTACCGTTAAAACCTAAAGAAAACAATTCATACTTACCCACAACCTAAAAAACCATTCATACTTACCTTTGTCAGAAGTCCATTGGGGGAGTGGCCAAGACACATTATATAAGGACCTCATTTTCTGTTGAGACAAGGAAGGAGAAACATCTCATTAATAAGCCAGAACCAGCTTTTTTTCTGTGTACCAGGCCTGAAGAAGACTCATAGAGTCGAAACGTCGCCCCTAGGCACACACGCTTTTTGTTTATAGGCCTTAAAAATAATTTCATTTTTTTATTTCATTTCAATATTAAAAAATATAAAAACATAAAAAAATTAAAAAACAAAAAAAACTACAAAAAAATAGAGAATTAAAAAGAGATACTTACCCATAAATATGGGAAGCTTTCATGGAGGGTGGACGGCCGTCAGGTACGGCAGGAATCGCCGACCTGCTGTCCAACCCTATTGGACCCACGGGGGTGGACATGGGCGCGGGAAGGACCGTGCACTTCCTGTCCCCTCTAGGGGGCAGGCTCAACCCCTCTCACTTAACCAATCACCATTCAGTAGCCACCACCAGTATCCACTGATCTCCATAAGGGCACACATGCCCTCTGTTTAGGTTATAAAAGTGTTTTTTTCTTGTGTGTGCACCTCTCCTTACCTGAACCAAGGAAATGTCTTCGGCTGGTCTCCCGCCCATGATACGCTCCCCACCGTCAGCACCACCTGCCGGACCACAACCACCAATTGGTAGAGGGGAGATCTGGGGGGACCATAACCCATCCAGGAGACCTCTGAGCAGCACATCATTCCCCTATTTACACTAACCATCTCCTCTGCTTCCTTCCCTCTCCCTCCACTACATGGAGCCATTTTTGCTCTTCTCACTCCACACACATTCCCCGACACATAAACATATGTGGCTGTTTCAACCACACCCATCCAGGTAGCGAGAAACGGCCTATCAGACACTCACCCACTCAGCCAATCACAGACCCGGATTAACCTTGGAGGAGGGACCCCCCTCCCTCACCCAACGTTATATATGTTAGCACTGGCTAACTACCTGCTGTCATTCCCTCTGAAGAAGCAGCCTTGCTGCAAAACGTCAGGGACAACAGGCTGAATTGGGCTAAACCTGGGAACCTTTTTTTAGTCAATTCGCATTTTTTATTCTTCCCTGCAGGCCTACACAGGCTGCAGTGGATTGTTTTAATTTATTTAAAAATAAAGATTAAATTTTAAATGTAGAATGTCTTTTTGAGGACCCAACCACCTCGGGCATGCTAGCCACCAGTGCCTGGAACACATTTGTTTGGACATCACTCATAGTGAGAAATGGACTAGTGCTTTTTGCCTTTTTAAACTGCCTATCGCAGAGAAAACTCACCTTGCAGACAGAAGCAGTCCACTTCCATCCATCCAGATCCAGGATACATATGGCGGAAAACAGCAGAACCAGCTGAGGCCTAGGATTGCGGCCTGCAGAGCCCTCAGGCTTCTGCCACAGGTAGGCCTCACAACTGACAAATGTCTTTTTATTACAGGTCCAAGGCGGCACATTTCAGCCTTCCAGCGGGGGGTGATGCCGGTGCACAGATTCATCACAAACATAGAGCATTTCACTCACCTTTCCTCCTTCACCAACCCCCCAGTGAACAAACCAGGCAGTTAGCTAAGAGCTGTTTTAAGCTCATTCAGACTATCCACCACAATAACATCACTGATGAAGCCATAGCAAAAATACCCCACCCAAAGGCATGGCTAAACAGGTAGCCAAACTTACTGCCTTCATTAAACCTTCATCACCCACAGATACAGTTAGACAGGCCATAGCTGCTAACACGCAGTCCTGGATGGCCAACAATCTTAAAATATTGGAGGAACATTACCTCAGTAGCACCATGGCCCTCAGCACCAAATTACTCTTTGACAGTGTGGCATTCTCCATAGCAGTTAACTGGGCCAAAAAACGCTTTAAAGCTAGGCTACACCCGACTGCTGTGGAGGAGGCCGAAGTCCTGCTCAAGTGCGGAACAGAAAAATATTGCAGCTCAGGTTCCTCACTCTGCACTTCCCCATAGTCCCTGGTGGGGGACACCCCCTCGAGATTGCACCTGGGGGACAGACAGGAGCCTTTGCCTGCAGTTGCAGCAAATTATGCGGCTCCCTCTGTTCCCCAGGCACAGTCTCATCTCTCCCTCTCAGGTCTCGGTTACCCTTCACAGCCTCCTCCTAGTCATCCCTCATTTTCCCCTCCTCTCCCCCCTGGTAGACAAAGCCCAGGGCACACAGCCTGCAAACAGGCTGAGAGTCCACCGTCACTGTCATCATCATCTGACAGGGGCTTTGTTGAGCCAAAACCGACTGAACCATCTACAGTGGAGAGAAAAAAATAAGAGCTTTAGAGATGCAACGACACATACCACAATTAACCGAGAATACAGGAGCGAGGGAGAAACCAGGTCAACCACTACATCCAGACACAACACACAAACAAAAAACAGAAATGTTAAAATACACTCACCTTACCTACCTGATGTCGCCTTTCTAGAGGATGACTCCTCCACCTCTGCAGACTCTGACCTCCATATTACCTCCGCAGGGTGTGTGGCGGGACCGGGGAATGGCCTGAAACCCCAACCGGGGCAGACACTGGGCTCACAGACAGGTGGCTGGGAAATGATGAGTCAGAGGTATAATAGGCACAACAATGCTTACCTCCTGGTGAATCCAACCTCCTCTGACCCCACCACTAAAAACAACTGTGTTGAGCCCAGACATCGCACCTCCCCGGTCTCGTCACACACCCTCGGTGAGCTGCAGGCTGCGGAGGTGAGGCCAAAAGACTTAGCCACATCAGCTAGGCTAACCTCCTACACCACTAACCACAGGGCCAGACCAGTTAACCACCTGGCAAACTGGCAACTCCACAGCACAAAGCCTGATCAATTTTCAGAGCATTCCCACCCACAGGTCCACAGATCCAGGCGACATGGACGGGAAAGTCCGGACAACAGGAGGGGCTGCCGCACAGGGATTTAAACAATTAGGTGCATTCAAGGCTCAACAGAGCCTGAACTACATGGAAAAGTTTGTTGTATGTCATGATCATCATCCTGCCACATACAATCACAATAAAGTCAACTTCACTACTGTCTATACTTGTGTGTTTGCCTATAACTGTGTACATTGTCTCACTACAACAACAACAAAAAAAAATTGACGAAATACTCACCTGCCCTGAAAACCAGAGCTGCAATCAGGGGATACTTACCAGCTTCCAACAGCAGGGGTCCTCCTTCACCACTAGTGAGATTTCATCATCCTCCATCCTGCTTTCCAAAGGCTTCACCGCCCGGTCTGCTGGTCTAAAAGCAAAAATAACAAAAAAAAATTCATGTACATTTGTTGTGGTGAAACACTGTATTTTGAACATTCAAAGTGATACTTCTGTTTTAGGCACTCAAGCAAACAACTCTGATTAGACATTTCAGGTACAACTGTATGCTGTGACGGGGAGTGTGGGTACGTGCAATGATTCGAGGCATCCCTGTTGCCAGTGCAATAGAACCACACGGTGGGAACTGAACATCATTCTTTCTTTCACCTAACCCTTTCACAATCTCCCCCTACTCACCCCTCTTTTCCTCCTCCTCCTCCTCCCCCCGGCAGACACAGCTCAAAGCGGACAGTCCGCAGACGGACCAAAAGTCCACCACCAGACATGGGCTGTGTCGAGCCACAATCAAATTCACCACACTTACCTGATGTTGCCTTCTTAGATGATGGCTACTCCACCTCTGCAGCCGCTGATCTCCCTATTACCTCCGCAGGTGGTGTGGCGGGACCGGGGACCAACATGAAACCCCAACCGGGGATAACACTAGGCTCACAGACACTACAACAAGTGGTTGGGGATAAAATGATGAGACCGAGGTTCACAAGGCACAACAATGCTAACCTCATGGTGAACACCACCTCCTCTGACCCCACCACTAAAAACATCTGTGCTGAGCCCAGACATGAGTCCTCCCTGGTTTCTCCACACACCCTCGGTGAGCGGCAGGCTGCAGAGGTGAGACCTAAAAGGTTTATAAAATCGACCAGGCCAGCCTCAAAACCTACCAACTACAGGGCCGAACCACGCAGCCAAATGACAGCTGGGGGGCAAAAAGCCATGTCATCATCCAGGGGCACTCAACCCACAGATCCACAGACCACTGGACCACGGACGGGGGACCAGCACGAACGACAGGGGAGGTTGCGGCACAAAAAACCAACCACCTAAGTGCCTAGGCCTCAACAGAGCCTGAACTTAAAGGGAGAGAAAAAATGAAAAAATGTCAATTTCATGATCAACTTGTTCCCAGTAAAATGCAATAAAATCTTCAGTTTAAAACTGCATATGCTTGTGTTTGCCTTTAACCTTGTATATTGTCTCACCACAACAAATTAGAAAAAACAAACAACAAAAAATAAAACTGAATTTATATTTACTTGTCCTGAACACCAGGGCTGTAGTCAAGGAGGTACTTACCAACCTGAACCAACAGAGGTCCTCCTTCATACCTACCGAGTTTCCTCAATTTCCATCCTGCTTTTCAAAGGCCATTCAGCCAGATCAGCAACTGTAGAAACAAAAACACACAAAAAAACAATCATTTACAGCTGTTGTGGTGCGACAATATTTATCTTGAACCCCTAAGTGGTTATTGGTTATACATCTAGACACAACTCCCATGCAGATTGACTGATTGTACGCTACAGTGCGACGGTAAGTGTGGGTACGAGCGATAATACGGAGGCATCCCTGTAGCCAGTGCAATCCAGACACACTGTGTGAACTGAACATCACTTTCCCTTGTACCTAACCCTAACCCACACGTAGATACCACCCTTATCTCTCTACGTCACTCCTATCAAAAGTTATTCCCAAAAGTCCCCTTTTTTTCGGGGACTTTCCGCAATATCTCCGGAACCCGAAGTCCCACATGCTCGGGGCTGGTCTCTATCGGCTAGACGAACACGTAGACACCAGAATCATCTCTCTACGACAATCCTTTCAAAAGTTGTCAAAAGTCCCCAAAACGAGTGGTTTTTACCCCCCTACCTAATCCTAACCAATGGACTTCCAGCTGAAAAATTACAAGTATGGAAGCAAAATTTTCATACTTCAATATGGGTATCAAACGACTCCAAATGGCCTGAAACGTGCTCCTAAACAGGTCCCGGAACGACTTTTTTCACAAAAACACTCAAATTTCACTTAATTTCTATGGGGGGAATTTGACGGCCCATAACTCCAGAACCGTAAGTCCCACAGTCACGGTTCTGGTCTCTATCAACCCGGATCGGCCTGAGGAACACGGAGATACCACCCTTATCTAACAGCGCCGACCCCCTTGGGACCAAGGCTACTGGCACTCCAATAGGTGGAAGGACCGTGCATCATCCTTCTCCAGGAGGAGAAGGATTCAGCTCCCCTCTCCTAACCAGCCAGCGCCTCCCCCTAGGTCTGCTCAGTACAATGGTCCCCAATCCTGCTCGCATGCAGCGGTGGTCTGCCAAGTCAACCCACGACCAGCCCGGAGATGGGTTTCTCCACGGGACAGAGGGTCTGAGGTTAGGTGGGAACCAGCTGACCCCCAATTTGGGAAACTGGTTCGCAAATTGCATGTACTGATAAGGATGGTGCAACATTTTCGAAATGTGGCTCAGAAGCCCGGGAAACCGGAGCCACGGATGATTTCCAGGATGGTGGAGATTCTTTCGGAGATGATTAAACCTGCGGCTCCCAAATAGCGTACAGTGGACCTCATCACTGGGAACGCAAAGAATTGGGGCCACAACACTTATTTGATACTGATGGAACACTATGAAGATGGCACTGAGGAAGTTTTGGAAGAGCTTTCTGGTCTCCTCACTCCAGAGTGGAAGTCAGCATTCGAAGTGGCTGTTCGCTGGGCTAAAAGAAATCTAGCTCGAATCACACAGGATTTGATTGACCATGCCGACGCAATGATAACAGCCAGGGTTCCAGCACAGGCGCAGACTGCGCAACAGACTGCGCAGCAGACTGCGGTTACAGTCCAACCCAGAACTGATACCACAAAGACAGCAAGAGTTGCCCAACAGACTGACGTCACGGTCCAGACAAGCCGCCCGCAGCAACCCATAATCAGGAGTTCGGTGGCAACTATGACTGAACAGGATGACCAGGGACAACAATGGAATCGATGTCCCCCACAGGAGGACCATCCCCTGGAGAGACGGGAGACACTTAGGAGTGCTAGGAGAACCACAAGTGTGAAGTTTGCTGAAGACAATCTTCTTCAGGATAAGGAGCTGGGGGCAACACAAGCCCCTATCACCTCTGCCAACTTGGAGAGGGAGTCCCTATTGGAGGAGCTACAAGCCGAGGAAGAGGAGGAAGCAGAAGCTCTGCGTAAAAAAATAAAAGAACCTCCAAAACCTGTGCAAGTTGCGGCTCTAGTCGATCAGGAGCCAGACGAGGAGGAGGAAGACATTTTTGAGGAGTCCTTTGATAGATTCACTTCTCCACAACCACAAAAGTTTCAGGTGTACAGACACCCTAACACTCAAAGAAAATTGACAGATTGGAACTTGGACGTTCACAAGAAGTTCCTTTTCATAGGAGACTCAAATCTTTGTGCCCTACCAGACTACTTCAACAAGGACTTACAGATAGAGAGCTTTCCAGGAGCTCATTTTCGTCATGCACAGGCTCTCATGGAGAAGACGGTACCACCGGATGATTTTGTAGTTGAAAAGATCATCACGTCATTTGGCATCAACAGTAGGGGAAACAAGTCAAAAGAGACAACAGTGAAGAATGTGCAAGGGGCACTCAGGTCAACTAAACGAAAGTTCCCCTATTCAGAAATTTGGATTCCTCTGGTTAACTTCTCCTCGGCCCTCCCTGCAGAAGAAAGGGAGAACCTCCAGACTCTAAATGACCATGTCCAGAGGAACATGCCATATATTCCTCTTCTTCCAGAAGATAAGTTTCAGACAGAAGGAGATGATATACATTGGATGGAGGAGACGGGAAGTGCCATGTTTGACCACTGGGTGGCATTTTTAAACTCCAGCACCCCTAAGTCTGGAACTAGAGGGGGTGGATGGATCTTGGTCCTCTCACGCTCAGGACATTGTTGTCTTAGCTAAACATTTGAATCTTTCGACGTAATTCACAACGTAATGTTTTAGGCAAAGGACTATCTTTCATTCCAACTCTTGACATATGCAGGGATCAAAAAGTACAACTTCAATTGGACATGCAAAATTATCATCGGAAAATTAAACTAGCTGCTTATTATATGAATTCAATAGACAAAGAAATGTTGCCTTTCATTGGACCCTCTATTTAGACACCACCATTACATGAATTACCACCAGCGATTAAAACCTTGATTCAGGAAGATTCACAAGACTTCAAAAAATATTTTAAACCAGTACAAGAAAAATGTAATATTTCATTAGATGAAGTCAAAGCATTACACGAGTTAAAAAATACTAAACATATAGTAATCAAGCCAGCTGACAAGGGATCAGCTGTTGTCATTCTCAGTAGAGACGAATACATAATGGAGGTTGAAAGGCAATTAAATGACACTAATTACTATAAAAAAAATTGGACAAAACTATATATAGGGAGACTATTCTTATGGTAGGTAAAATTGTAGACACATTAAAGAAGAAAAAATTCATTAATTCAAAAAAGGAGCAATATTTAATTAGGACTTCAGAACCAAGAGAAAGAAGGTTTTACATTTTACCTAAAATTCATAAAAAAAAACAGATAAATGGACAATCCCATATGAAATTCCCCCAGGAAGACCGATAGTGTCAGACTGTGGGAGTGAAACATATTTCACAGCTGAGTACTTAGATCATTATTTGAATCCCTTATCTATTAAACACCCTGCTTATGTCTGAGATACCTATCATTTCATAGACATTGTAAAAAGTTTAAGGATCCCCTCAGATTTCCATTTTTTTTCAATGGACGTTGATAGTTTGTACACCAACATTCCAATTCAAGCTGGCATTACTTGTGTCAAAAACATTTTCGAAAAATATCTGGACCCAAAACGGCCTGATGAAGAGGGGTTAGAGGTTGAAATTATTACAGCTGACACCGTTCGGGGGCAGGTCCTGGAAGAAGTGGAAAGGTGGGGACTTTGCTTTTCCAAAAACCTGGAAAGGTACAGGGAGCAGGGCATGCCGTGGATGGAGAAGTGCTTGCTCCGGCTCCCTTTGACCCTCCAGCAGCCTGAGGAAAAGGTAAAAGTCCTCACCTTCCTCTCCTCCATTGCCCTGTTGGAGAACAATGATTTTGTTGAGTACAAGGCTTTGGAGGGGCTCATGCGGGAACTGCCACTGAACATGGCCAGGATGCAGGAGCTGCTGCTACTTTCTAAGTACATTCTACCAAAGGGCACCCCCTTCAAGCTGTGGCGTCTCCATGAGACCATACCCACCCGTCTCCCACCAAGGGCCGCAGCACCAGCAGCTGCCTCCACTTCCAAGGTGCCCTAGAAGGAGCAAGCAGAGGAGGAGAAGGACACACAGGAGGATGTGCAGGCCGTGGAGGAGGTGGAAGAGCCTGCAACAGTGTCTAAAAGGACACTGCGCTACATACCTCCCAGCACCAAGCCAAAGTGGAAAACGGAGGAGATGGCGCTGATCTGCATGGATCCTGCTGTCCCCCAAAAGGAAGGCTACAAAACCTACCTGCGTGCCTGTGAGGAGAGGGACCTGCCAGCAAGGACATTCAACGCCTTTGTGCAAAGGCGCTACCAAATGTTGCTGAACAGATGAGTCTGTTTGTGTCTGGTCCTGTTTTTGGTTTTCCTTTGGCATTGTTATCCGGGCAGTGTAAGTCCCGATGAGGCATCCCGAGTTTTGATTTTGTGTTTTCTTCCAGGCAGTGTAAGTCCCGATGAGGCACCCTGTTTTTTTCTTTTCCTTTATTGCAAGCAGCATAAGTCCTCATGATGGCAGCTTGTAAGACGTGACTTCTTTTTGGTCCTTTTGTTTTTTATTTACCATTATTCCTTCCACATGGACTCTGCCTTGTCGTGGCGTGGGGGCTTAAGTGCCTCAGTGGTCCTGTGCAATCTGTTGATTGGGTCTACCCAGCTGGTCTACTGCTGCCTTACCAAACACCAGTAGACCAGCTGGGTAGACTCAATCCACACAGTGCACAGGACCACTGACGCACAACCAAAGAGTCCAACATGTTACACAATCACTTACCTTACACTTAACTCTGTCTAACCTCTCCCTGTCCTCTTTTACTAACCTTAACCAACTCCTGGGGACTTGCCTAATCCTAACCAATGGACTCCCGCCTGGGGCCCATAACTCCGGAACCATAAGTCCCATAGACTCGAGTCTGGTCTCTATCTAACCGGCTCAGCCAGAGGAACACGTAGACACCAAAATCTCTCTATGACAATCCTAGCAAAAGTTATTGGCAAAAGTCCCCGCAACGGGTGGTTTTCATCCCCTAACCTATTTCCCTATTTCCTATTTCTAAAATTAGAATTAAAACTAATTTAATAAATTCGTGTATGTATAAATAGTTGGAGAACTGGGAAACAGGGTTAAAAGACAATTTACAGGATTAAAAAACATAATTTCATGGAATATTTACAGGGTTAAAAACAATTTGAATAAGTTAAACAAGACACTACAAAATTCATTTGGACATGTAACTAACAAAAGGGAGAGTATAAAAGGGGAAAAGAGGGAGGAGTCAATTCAGTTTGGCAAAGAAACTCAAAGGGGCAACATCTCATAATAGGAAGCTAAGAAAAGAACAAAACAATGAAGACTTACCTGCTGTGTCCCCGGCCTGATGAAGACCCAGCGGGGTCGAAACGTTGCCACCTGCAGGGAAACGAAATTAAAATTGATTAATAAACAAAAACAAGTCAAACAACAAAAACAAAAATAAACCAAAAAATAGAAAAAGATCAAAAAGACAAAAAAGTTAATAAATTAGCTTAGTTAAGTTAAGTTAATAATAGACCAAGTTAAGTTAATAAGTAAGGTAAGAATAGATAAGAAATAGATAAGTTAATAAGTATATATAAGCTAAAAATAGATAAGTTGAAAATATAAATAGATAAGTTCATTAAAAACTATAAGATAATTAAAAACTACAGATAAGCTAAGCCAATCGGTTCAGTATAAATTAGTTAATTAAAAAATATGTAAAAAACAATTAAGTATTGGCTAATGGGGAGAGGGGGAGAGGCCAATCCCCGGGATGGACCATGCACCCACTGGATCCACCTTGGGATACCAGTGTCCTTTCCCCTCACCTAACACTAGCCCAAAACAGAATTCATTTATAACCCTAACCAATTTCATCTTATTTCTAACCGTAACTAATCTCATAATTTATTTATAAATTCATCTGAATGATTATTTCATAAATAATTTACAACCTAAGATAAAAACACTACGAAATTCATGAGGACAGGGAATATATATTTTAAAACACATTTCATTACATTTACAATTCATAAAAACCTAAAAAGGAGGAATAAATATGTTTGATACTGTAGGCATTGATAAAAATATGTTAAAAACGTTTTAATTCATTGGACAATATACCTGTATCTCCGGTCCTGAAGAAGACCCAAAGATGGGTCGAAACGTCAACGACACCTGGGGGATACAAGAAAAAAATGATTAAGAAGCCAAAAAATATATATAAAACAAAAAATGTAAACAAAAAACAAAAATAAACAGAAAAACTTAAAAAGAGTTTAGATAAGGCTAAGTTAGAAATATATATAAGTATATAAATAAGGATAAAATAGAATAATATAGAAATAAGGCTAAGTTAGAAATAGAGATAAGGCTAAGTTAGAAATAATTAAGGCTAAGTTAGATAAATAGATAAGGCTAATATACATAAGTTAGAAATGATAAGGTAAATAGACCATAAGATAAGCTAAGAATATGTTAGAAATAATATAAGTATAAATATATAAATAAGGTAGATAAATCATAATCAAAGTTGATTTAAATAGTTCGTTTAAATAATATAAATATATACTAAAAACAAATAAGATCTAAAAAATAACCAGGACTAGGGTGAGGGTCAATCCACAGGAAGGACCGTGCACTTCCGGGAGATCCACTAGTTGGCTCCCGGACTCTTTTCCCCTCACCTAACCCTAACCCCCTTGGGACCACAGGTACTGGCGGTCCAACGGGTGGAAGGACCATGTACCATCCTTCTCCAAGGGGAGAAGGAATCAGTTCCCCTCTCCTAACTGCAGTCAGGAGGCACCTACCAGCTTCAACCAGCAGGGGTCCTCCGTTACCACTAATGGGTTTCTCTCATTTTCGATCCTGCTCTCAAAAGGCCTCACAGCCTGGTCTGCAGATCTAAAAATAAAAGCTCACAAAACAAAATTATGTACATTCGTTGTGGTGAGACAATACTTATTTTGAATTTAAAAAGGTTTTTTTGTCAGGCACTTAAATACACAACTTTAACTATGCACTACTGTTTCAACTCTGTGATGCGCCGGGGAGTGTGGGGATATGCAACTACATGCAGGCATCCCTGTTGCCCGTGCAATGGAGTCACACCTTGGTAAATAAAACAACAACCCTACCCTAACCTAACCCATAGACCTACTCCCCCACTCCAATACAGTCACCATTACAAAAACAGAAAATTCATCCACAACCCACACAACGACACAGCATTCTCCACACTCGGTTCCTTATCCATCAACACCACTAATACAGTCTACATTATTACCTGTACACTCTGCTCAAAACACTATATAGGTGAAACCAAGCATTCCATCCACACCCGTCTTTCCCAACACTTATATAACATTGAAAAAGGAAGATTTACCACCCCCTTAGTTAAACACTTCCAACTACATCCCCCCACCCATCTCATTATATCTGGCCTTCAAAACAATGACCGCTGGACCTGTGGACAGAGGAGGAGTACAGAAAAAATTGGGATCCACAGGCTTTTGGGACCACCGTACCGGGAGACGTTAATGATGCCTAAAATGGCAATCAGCACCCCCTCCACCTCCCGGTGCGGTCCTCCCAGGTCTGGATCCACCCTTCAGGCTGCGCAGATCCCCCACATCTTTTTTACGCTCTCACTTAATTATTCATTTATTTTATTTAAATTTTTCTACTGCATTACATTGCTACTAACCAAGCAAGGGACTTCCCTTATTTTTAGCATGTTTTTGAATGACGCTCCTCTGTTTTCTGTGTGAAATTTTACAACATGTACAGCACCTCCTTCAGCAATTAATAATTTTATATAGCATGTTTTTTATAGCACTTGCAGTCGTCCCAGCAATCTAAATTTCAAGGTAATCCCCCCCCTTTTCTTTTTTACCTCATTTTCACCCCCACCCCCTTTTTTTTTTTTTTTTTTTTTTTTTTTTTAAATGCCCCCTTCCAATTTTAAAAATGCCATGATAAGAAGACACAGAATCCCACAACTGTCTGTAGTGGAGTGGGTTGAGCCCTAGGCTGCCATGTGCAGGACCAGGGATGAACTCCCTGCTGGGAAATAGAAAAGTCGTTTTTTATACTATCTGGTTTTTTACTCTGTTTCTAATTTGTTTTGTTATGGGGAGTAGGGCTTGATTTCAAGTCTCTACGGCCTTACATTCAAGAGAAGACAAGATGGTAGGGGGGTACCGTTGGTAGCATTTACCCCCTTACCCTATGCTAACAATACCCAATACTACGTCAGTTGGTTGGCTACTCATTTGGGCATTCTCACTTTCACAGAAATAAAAAACGCAAACTTACATACCCACATCGACTCCAAATGGCCTCAAATATGCTTATTATCGCTTTCTGGAAAAAGGATTTTGCTTTCGACACTTGGCAAATTTTCACTCACTCCTATTTACTTGAATAGGAATTTAAAAGCCACATTACTCCAGATAGGAAGCTCGTAGAGATGCATGGCTAACGTTGGAAAGCCCATAGGCACATTTGGTGGGGAAGCCAGAGTTTTGCTTCCAAGACCAGCCGGGAAAAATAAAGACAGGGGGATGCTTGTTATTTCACAAACTTCCTCAACTCCAATCCAAAAACAAACACCACCAGCGTGCTCAGCAGCCTCTAAATTATATACAAACATGTCTTTTGGGGTACTCACAAACCCGGAAGACTAAAGACTGGAAAACTTTGGGTTGGCACTCATCCCTATCCCCCCTCTCCCAAGCCTTAACCCTTTACTTGATATCTTCCTGTTTGTTTTTAATGTATTTTAAATGCAATTTTTAATTTCTTTTAATGCAATTTGTATGCCACTGTTATGCTGTCTGAGTTGCCTTGTGTCTAAATTGTGCTTTACAAATAAACTTGTCATCACACTGTACTAAAATAATACACAGAAATGCAGTGGTGACTTACAGAGTGTTAGCCTCATAGCATAATTGCCTAAGTCATTTTTTTGGCCAAATTGGGATATCTGCATAACTTTACTCTCCTACCACTGCTGCATCATCCTGCCTTTCTGCTTATGTCCTTGGCCAATCACAACACTTATTAGAATCCAAAAACACTGCCTGCCTAAGTCATCTCTTTGACTTAGGCAGCTTTGATACAAACAAAATGGTAGAAAGCATGAGAAAGGAGGCTCCGCTGTACACAAGTGAAGCATTAGCTAATTAGTAAAAACAGATCTCTCTCTCTCTCGTAACAAGGAGAGTGTTGCCAAAGAGTTAAGTAATAATAGATAACAATACAAATTAAAAAATTAATAAAAGCAAAAGGTACATTTCATAAATCAAGAAAATAGTAGGAAATGATAAACACTTGATCTCTGTGTGTGTGTGTGTGTGTGTGTGTGTGTGTGTGTGTGTGTGTGTGTGTGTGTGTGTGATGTGCTGTGAATGAAACAGTTAAAGAGAGGTCAGTCCTGAGTTGTGTCCCTCAGGTTCCACTGGCTGTCCTCAGGTCAGGATATGAGGTGATGAATTTAGCTGCCATGCTCTCACATTTGGGCATTTCCCCAAGTAAATATGGGAGTTTCTCTACGTCTGTTTTATTTTCAAATTCAGGGTGTATTTTTATTATCTTGGGGAAATGTTCATTTCTCAGAGCCTGATATTTGGGGCATGAGGTGAGGAAGTGTAGTTCTGACTATCTCTTGTGGGTCACAGTGGGAGCAGAGTCTCTCCTCCTCTGGCAGCCAGCTCTGTCTGTGCCAACCCTTCTCTATAGCCAGGCTGTGTTCACTGAGTCTGTACATAGTCAAGGCTTTTCTTAATTTAGTCATCTTCTACTGTGCTCAGGTAATTTGCTAAGGTGAAGTTTCTTTTTAGGGTCACATAACATTTTAATTTGCTCTGTGTTTTAGTTGTTTCCTACGGAAGATTATTGCATTCACTTGATAAATATTTTTTTTTGGTTTGTTTTACTGAGTAATTATTACAAAATACACAATTAGCATAACCTAACGCGATAGGCTTACAATAGACGGAGAGTAAACATAACTAACTCTGTGTGTAACTAATTACATGCCTTACCTTAATTGACACGGTACGGTAGAGAGTTGAAGGCAGGTATGCGCGGGCAGGAGTCACCATAAGTTCACGACATGGTCCACGGGAGAACGGGAGTCTGTTACAGGTTGGACTCCGAAAAACAGGGGGGAAAAAATTACCACGAAAAACAGAAGAAAAAAAAATTAGTCAGAAAAACAGAAATAATTATTCAAAAAAACAGACAAAAAAATAAATTACTCAGAAAAACACAAATAATTACTCAGTAAAACAAACCAAAAAAAAAAATTTATCAAGTGAATGCAATAAGCTTCCGTAGTTTCCTTCCAGTATGTGATATAGATTTCTTTTTGTTGGTTGATAATTTGGTTTGGTCTGATTGGCTTGGTGCTGTGGTGCCGAGGCTGTCCGGGCCGTGTAAGGTTGTCTGGACAGAGCCTCAGGACCAGCTGGCTGAGGGGACTCTTCTCTGGCTTTAGCTCTTGGCAGGTTAGGGCTTTGTGGTGGTATGTCTGTCATAAACACAAGCGACTCCTTCATAAAGACACACACACAAAAGTAGGCTTCAGACTAGCTGATAATCGCCACTAGGGAATGACCTTCAAACACACACATAAACAAAAAAACAAGCAAAACAAACAAAAAAACACTTTGGTTATGTTATGTTTGCACAGCACTTCAGTGGAACTTCGATTAAGGGTGGAAAAGGAAAACAGTGGTTAAGGTTAGACATAAGACACAACTCGGTTAAGGTTGATAAGTTACGCATCTTGGTTATATTTAGGAGAGTAAAGCAACTTTGGTTACATTATGTTTGCATTTATATGTAAGAGAAAAAATGCCTAAGTCACTTTTATTTGTTAGAGAATTGATGATGGGTCTTTTTCTTTTTGCATACTTGTTCACACATCTGGTTGAATGTACTGTTACAATATCAATAAAAAATACCAATGTGATTTCTAAAAATTGTGTTTCTTGTTTTCCAAAAACATTGAAATATGACTTAGGCAATTATGCTATGAGGCTAACAAGAGGTAAGTCACTGTGCAGCACTGGGCTGATGGGAATCTGCGTTCAGAGCTGATAAAATGAAACATTCAACCAGCTTCAAAACCATTTCAGGATAAATCTTACCATCATGTGTTTGAAGCTTGACGAAACTCAGCGGTGACCATCTACCTGACAGATGATTAACACATATGAATTTAAAACACATGAAATATTTACCATACAAACACAGTTGAATATTTACTGGTGCAGTCGGGCTGTTTATGTCTGAAAGCAAATGAATATATGATGATAGTTTATACTATATAATTGTTGCTTGTCAAGTTATTGAATATGTTATATTGAGAAGGTAGGTAATGCCACACTGCACGTTATTACACCTATTTAATGGTTAAAATTACAGAATACATTAACATGTGTGTCACAGTGTAGCGAAATGAACTCCAATACAGTAAAAGACAGCAGAGTTACAGTTAAAACATTTATTTAGATACCAGTGGAGATGGAGGAGTGATGCTGTGCTGGTGGAAAAACAGGCAGATCATCCCGAGGGGAAGTGAAATCTTCCTCAAATTAAAGGCAGAAAGACTTTATCAAGTATAAACTATAAACCAGACATACAACAATGATACAGTGGAGAGTGAAGTGTAACCTGGCTTGATCTTCTTGAGGTGATGAGCTGATGAGATGCAGGTGTGAAGAGATGGAAGCCAGATGAGTATACAGTGCAGACAGACAGACGTAAGAGGAAAACACCTTCTACTTCTTCGGTGTTTTATGGTAGTTGCCATCCGTTTAAGTTGCATTTCTGTCTCCTTGTGACTAAATGCATCCATGGATATTCACTTTAAATTCTTGTAAGTAGTTAATTTTTTTTTTTTTTTAAAAACCCAACAGATCGCTTTTCTTTCCTCCAACATGTCCACTGTAGATTTCTCCTCTCTCTTTTACATAACTTCTACAAGAGCTCAGGAGATGCTGCACTGTTGCTGCTTCCTTACATTTCTAGCAATATCCAGTTGGGTGCTTTCCTGTGATAAAAAGGGTATTGTTCAGGTTAATATGTCCAATTCTTAATCGGCAGATGATAACTTGTTACCATTCCTGGGCTCCACTTTGTCTTATTGATCCTACTTTTTAGTATTTTGTGTAAATGTCTGCCCTTAGTTGCATTATTTCAGTATTGTTTATTCTTTATACTTATGATTTTTGGGGTTTAACTCTGATGTCCGTTTTCTTTTTTGATTACTTGCCAGTGTCTCTGCTTGCTCATCTCCACTTATTCCAGACTGTGCTGGTTTCAAAATGCACTTTGTTTTCCCTTACTGCTAATTGTTGCATTCATTAGCGTTACCTCATACAGTATATCTTGGTGGAAAACAAAACAAAAAGTTAAATTAGTTGAACAAATAAGCATGATAAAATGAAAAGCATGTTACAAAGTATATTCCATTACCAAGACTTGACATGCCTGAAAAGGAGGAAAAGGTAAACACTAATTTAATCCTGCCTCCTCTCAACAACTCACAAATTAATCAGAATCAATTTACTTCTATTCCTGAAACTGTGCACCTTCCACCTGAGCATACACTAGTAACATTTTCACTGCCCCTATGCAGACCTTCAAAGCTTAGGCATGGATGACACCCAGTTCTGCCAGTATAGTCTTGGCTGCAGATCAATATACCTTGCTACCATAGTCTAGTTTTGACCTGACAATAATGAAGCTATATGACACAGCTGTAGCTTAACCTTCCGCAGGCACACAGCCGCCTGCTGAGCATCACGATACAAACACAAACAGAGACAATGCTACAGGGATTTTGTGTTATTTTTGTGTCGATAAAAAGAAAAGACAGCTATTTTTGATTTTTTTTTTTTTTTTTTAACTAAGTAACAAAACGCGTTGCATTTCAACAAAAATGTCATCCAAGTACTTACAGCTTACTTTGTAACGTGTTATCCCCAACACTGGTGGTAAAAAGGGTTGGTGTGGCCTGAAGCACAGTGTGTGTCTCTGGATCAGAAGAAGAGTGCGGTGTGCTGAAACAGCACCGGCCCAGGTGTTCCAAATGAGCAGCAATCAGACCACACACACTGGTACCTGCATCAGAAAACACCAACAACAGCAGCCTGCCTGGTAACCAGGAGTAACCCAACAACTAATCTGTTAACCTGAGTACGTGCTTGGAGTACAAAACCCCAGAAAATAAACCAAAATGTAATTCCACAGAGCCAAGATAAAAGATAAAAAAAATTATGCTGAATGTTTTGAGCAAGAATCACACAGGCTACAAACACGCAAATTTAACAAGGCCTAAAGAGTTAATGTGGGTTCATAAAAACAGCTGAAGTAAAATTGTCACAATCTAAAATGACACGTTTCATCGTCAAAGATTCACTAACATAGACTTGAAAAAACAATTCTGTTTGTGTTTTTTTTTTTGGAATAAGGAACAAATTTAGAGGGCCATCACACAGTTTATTTTTATTGTTAACATCATCCAGCTGGTGTCGATAAATAACTGTGTAACAGAATTAACAAATATGGCTTTAGATTATCAATAAAGAGGCTTTGATTGTGTTCCGGAAAGGAAATCCTGAAGTCTAACGACAGGTAAATGACATGAACAATGATAATATCATAACTCAATCACTACTTAGTTGATTCATTTATATAATCTTTTCAAAACATTGGTCCACAATCGATGAGGTGCTCCAAACAGAATACTGACGACAGTCTCGACTGAACTGAGGTTTACCTGCAGTGTTCTTGGGTCAGTTGGGAGGAGGCCCTAGTCTTAGCAGCTGGTTAACTTGTCATCAGGTGTTCGTCTTCAGCCAGTTGGAGTGAATCATCTCAGAGTGGGGGCCATGGTGCAGTCCACTTCTTAATGCTCTGGATTCATCGTTAGACATTTGCACTGTAATGGTAATTGGCTATTGTTCTGCTATATTGTTCCTCCTCACACATACTTGCAGTGTGACCCAGCCTCTGTTACCTTCTTACTTAATGGATGGTTCTCTGACAGAGCTGTGAGCTTCAGTGCTTCATTTATGGACTCTTGCTGCAGGGTGGGTCTTCCATCACACCTCTCTGTACTTGCCGTTTCTTATTGAAGGTTCTGATGATGATGTGTGTTGTTTATCATGTACCCAAACAAGTCCAGGATTACAGTTACAGTGGCTTTTACAAGCTGGTCAGTCTCTGTTATGGAGGCAGTCAGAATACTGAGTAAATGTACACACAGCACAAATTGTTTAGCAACCTGCTGGACTGGCGTGTGTTTACTGAAAACATTAAAAGTATTTAAAAACAGGTTTACAGGAGACTTTCAGCTAAAATCCACTCTGTTCACTACTTTTCTCAGTTTAGATAAAAATGATGGTCAGTGCTATAAATATCTCTCACCTCTTTAATCAGTCAGCTTGTCTTTAGTTGGTGAAGATTCAAAAGGGACTGATGGGAAATCATCACATGTCTAAGTGATTAATCCTCACTGTATCCATCATCTCTCTCAACTGTATCTGCTTAACTGTGAAACTGAAAGTCTGATTTTGAGTATTTCTGTTTTTGTTAGAATGTGTATCAAAGCCTGAGCTCCTCATCAGTCCGATACTTTGACTACATAACACTCAAGTAAACAGTTTAGAATATAGGTTTCTGCTTGTAATGCAGTGTGGTATGACCTTTAGTAAACAACATGCGTATTTATCCACCAATTAACTTTTATTGATTTGTTGACAGTAAGAAGTGTTGAGTACTTCCAGCCTTGTCTTTTAGCATTTGTCCACCAAGTGAAACGTGATAACACTTTAAATACATCAATAAAACAAGAGGTGCAGCTTACAGGAAACATTCACAATGTGAATTCATCTTTGTCGTAAAAAACACAAAATACACATCGCATTTATAAAGCTTCAGAGCAAAAAAGCTTCCTCTGGTTTTCATATTCAAGGTCACGCTGTCACATGTTGCCATGACAATGTCTGACCTGCCAGGGGTGGGGCTAAAGAATAGTGATGACTGTACATCTGTCTTTCAACACCTCAGTGGAAAACCACATTACTCAACTTGAACCAATCAGATGATCAATAAGTGTCCAGATCAGCGGATGATCCAGGATTTGTCCTGTAGCGCCCTCCTCAGGATAAAATGTTCACACCCTAAAAGTGATGGATGGAGTTCATTCATATTGTGGCTGTGATGGTCTCTGCAGTCTGCAGGGGGTGGTGGGAACACTTCAGTTCAGTGATCCTGGTATACATCTGTCCTTGGATCATGTGACCACATCAGATCAGCTGGCTGTCGTCCACATTCAACAAACACTGTTTAGATTAAAAATGTGACACCTTGGTGATCTGTTTGAGGACTGCAGGTTAATTTAAAAGATTCACTCCTGAAACAGGAAATGAGATCACACAAAATGGTGCAGTCTCCTGTGGGTTGTCATCAGTCTACTCAGTCTGAACGAATCACATGTCCTCGTACAACAGCATGCCATTGAAGATGGTGAGTGGCTCCACAGAGTGGGCCAGTTTGCCCATCACTAGGTCGATGCAGACTGTGTCCCGAGTCTGCAGCGGCAGGATAATGTTGAAGACAGCCAGAGATCCCGGAGTGGTTTTAGCCTCAGCCACAGGGTTGTTCTCCAGGCCCTCGGGCTGGTATCCTCCAGAGTCCACCCGGGCCATGCCATAGTTTGACTTGGAGAGAACCGCCTCAATCTTTTCGTTCCTATGACCCGTCAGGATCGCACTGAAGAAGTAACGTCCATCAACGGGGGCAGTGAAGATGCCTGAATGTGACAGTCAAGGTGTTAAAGTTCTGGAAGATTTTTTTTAAACCCTAACCCTGAATATTTGCTTATAAGCTTCACCAGTCAGCTGATCATTTTTCAAACCTTTATTTACACATTCTGAATAAAGACAACCATCTTTATATTTAGTTCTGCTATCTTCACACAAGCTGATTAAAACCCAAATGTTCAAAATGTTGAGTGAAGTTTGGTGCTTAATGAAAAACAAGACCGTTAATGACATAAGAGATAATTCAACACTGATCTCGAAACCACTTTGTTACTGAGGTTTGCTCTCAATATAGGAAGGCTTTTATAAATAACACAGATTGCTGTTATCTGTGTGACTTTAGTTTGGAGATCTTCACTGTTCCTCATCACAGTTTTACTGTTGACACCTGCTGATGAAGGTTCTCAGAGGCTTCTTCACTTCTAACTAACTGGAGGAGCTGCAAGGTTTAAACTCTGTGTGGGAGTGTCCATACATAGTGTGGGAGTGACTGCTGGCAGATATACTCTGCACAGATGCAGCACATCAGTTATATGCTCTGTAGTGGAACTATGTTTAGCTACATCGTCCCTATTAAATTACATTTTAATAATAATACTAATAAAAATAGTTTAAAATTAAAGTCACATTTCCCCCTTCTAACATTAGCCTCCTAAACAACATTGTGTATATTTTGGTTCCTTCTTTGTGTTTATTGGACTCAGCCAGTTTACCTGTCCTCCAGTTTATCTGTGCTTGTGTTTACCTGTCCTCCAATTTAACTGTCTTTGTGTATACATGTCCTCCAGTTTATCTGCCCTCGTGTTTACCTGTCCTCGGGTCGTAGAAGTCTCCTTCATTGACAAAGACCTTGTCGAAGACAATGGTTCCAGCTCGCTCCATGGGAACAGTGAGGGCAGCAGAGAACGACAGCTTGGGTACATGAGCATCAACACCAGGCAGACCTGAACAAACACAGAGAGACACAGACACGCACACATCTTGAAGAACCAAAACTTTATTGAACATTAATGACAGAAACATGTTACTGAGAGACAACAGTAGCTGCTGTTTGGATGTTGATTTATTAAGCCTGTAAGAATTCAGCAGTCGGTTAAATCAAACTATTATTACACAATTATTATTGTTCATTTGTATGTTTTTCTGTTTTTAATAAGTATTAATAACAAATTGTCATTTATTACATAGTTTCTGTTAAAGATTACATCTTAATTTCACTTGAGAAAGTGAGTATTTCGTGATAGTTTTCACTGACAAAATTTGACAAATACTGATTAATTAAAACAAACTGCACAGCTCTTATTCATATTAATATTTGAAATATATACTACATTGTGATGATTAGTATTCTTAGATTGTATGTTTGTTATATATTTGATTCTGTGACTTGATCTTTTTTGTTAAAGTGACTGTAAAGATTATAATGAGCCCAGCTGTGCAGAGAAGCAATACTTAAGAGTGATTAGCTGTTTACATTAAACAGTGAAAAATCATAACTGAAACATTATCTGCTGTTTTCAGTCAGTTTACAACCATGAAAGCAGATTCTTCAACTGAAAAACAATATCTACCTGTTTCACCTTTGGGACCTGTAAGAAACCAGAAAATATAAAATCATGAGTAGCCAACAATTTGTTTGTGTTAATAACAACAAGAAATAAACAAACAAATAGACACGAAGATGCTAATTTTGCAGCTCTGATCCTGTTCATTCAATTTACATCTTAATAAAGTCTGTTTTTTCAACTCATCTCTACATCGTACAATGAAATGCTTTGTTTCCTTCTGTGCTTGAAACAGTAAATTACAAATCAGAACGACAACATATGCAGCAAATCATCTGAAGATGATTTGGTGCATTCATGATTGATGATCATAATTGCTGTCATCTGTCAGGCTCCCCTCTGACAACGACTCCTGGGACCATCTACCTCTCCTGGCTCCAGCTGTCTCACATATTGATGGATCTGGATCAGACCCTGGACTCTGCTGGATCTCCTTATATCTGTATTTCTGTAAAATGGGATGCCTCTTCAATCTGATCTCTCTGTCTATTACTAATGATCTTGTGTGTCCTCTTCCATGTCACTACTGTGAGAGGAGGTTGTGTGGCTCAGACAGTACTTGGCAATGCCTCGCCCTGCTCAGTGGTCTCCTGGATCCACACACTTTATACACATATATTATCATTTGTATCACATATTCTGTCAATGGGTTGTAAAATGTGATTTTGTTGTTGTTTTCTGTACATGTGACATTTATTACATGTCTGTCCGTCCTGGGAGAGGATCCTCCTCTGTGGCTCTTCCTGAGGTTTTTAACATCTTCTCTCTTTTTTCCTCCTGTTAAAACTTTTCTTCGCTTGACTCGAGGCTCTGGAGACAGAGGATGTCGTACACTGTACAGATTGTAAAGCCTAATGAGGTGATGTGATTGTGATTTTGGCCTGTATAAAATAAAATGTATTTGATTTGATTTAACTCTCTCCTTCAGACTGTTTCTTCCTTCATAATATCAGGATATATAAATATGAACTGTCATACCGGGCAGACCTCGAGCTCCACTTTCACCAGGAGGTCCTCGGGGGCCCTGCAGCCCATTGAAGCCTCTTTCACCTCGAGGTCCTGGGGGTCCAGGCAGACCTGTGTAATGGTACAAATTATCACTGACTTAACTTGATTTTTTTTTCACTTACTATCTATAGAAACATTTCAATGCATCTAAATAAAGTCACACATATTTTAATGTGTGTTGAAACAAAGATTCATAGGCCAGCACAAAACAATTACCCACCATCCTCTCTGTTAACATTACAAAGTTTCAGTACACATGTGTTAGCATGTTAGCAGCTAGCTGACTTTTGTTTAACTTATCATGGTAAAGCAAACATTGTGCAGCAGCTCAATGTTAGTCAGAAACAACAGAAACATGTTTCATTATGAAACATCATCAAAAGGCCGTCTGATATTCAAATGTTACATCTATCATCTTTGTGCTTCCTTTTGGTACATTGATGAAACACAGATTAATATTCACGTCACCTACATATCCTCTCTAACTGATCAGGGGCCCATTTAAACAATGTGTACTGTATGTCACTTCATAAGAAAAACTTACTAACAGTGTGGGGTGTAACTTGTTACAAAGTAATCCTTTACTTAGTTAGCTTTTCATAAATGTAAGCATCATGACAACAGGATGTGCAGCCGTCCAAATAAATGGAACAAAAACAACTAAAACATGACTCATGATGGATAATAAACACAAATTGATAAATCTGTTTCAAAGACATTGTACAGATGGAACAGGAATCATTTAGTTGGATGTGTGACTAAGTCTGCCTCTGCTTGTTCACTACTGTGATGAAAAAAATTCTGCAGTTCTTTATTCTGTCCGTTTGGTTCAGACGACAACATCCCGAGGGAGACGACATGGTCGAGATACACGTGGGATTGTGACAGACACACCGTCACCGTCACAACTGCTAAACAGTTAACATCTAAATCAAACTTGGAACTTTTGGAGTTTTGTTATTTTTGGCCTTTATGTGTTTTTATGTTAAAACAACAGATCCTCTTCTGGGCTGGCAGTTAGTAAGTTAACAAAGATATACAAACTCAAACCTCTGTTGAGCAGCACAGTGCCTATAAAACAAAACACACCAAATTACATCTGATTTTTCAGGCATTCAGAACGCTTCAGTTAATGTTTTACATTTTTTCTCAGTTGCTTCAGCACAGTTTCTGCATCAGTCACAACTCATTTCATGTATCCTGCAGGGGGAAGCAATTCCCTGTAAACATTAAAGTCAAACCTCACTGACACTAACAGGAAGCTTCATCACTGCTGGAGTCACAATGGTCAAATGTCTGAAGAGGCAGAAATCACAGATGGAGCGAAGGACTGGTCTGCAAATGGACCCTGACTGGTTGGGACCATGATATAATAAAGATGCAGCGTTGGATGTCGGTCATATATTAATGTAATTTATTCATAAGGTCATTCAACTGTTTTTCAGTTTGCCGGCTGTAAATTAATATCAGTGAAATCTTTGACATCGGTGGTGGAGGGTCTGTCTCCTGGTCTGCTTCATGTTCAATAACATTCCAACAAATGTGTCTGAATCTAGTTCATTAGCAAAACACTCAAATCCATTTTGTCACTAAGACAAAGTCAAATAACAGAAATGACAACATTTGAGATTTTCACTCATCGTTTGGGACTTAACCAAAGCAGCTGAGAAAATGTAAATGAGAAAAATTAAGTAAATCTGTACTGAAAAATCATCATCGAGGAATTAAGTCCAACTCACCAGTCAGGTCATGATCAGACAGACTCTGGAAGTCTTTGTGGACCTGGTGAAGGGTTGAGTTCAGGTTCTTCATCCTGCTGTAGACATCTTCCTGGTTCTTCTGAATGAAGTCTATGATTCCTCCGTGATGGACAACCGAGTCATTCAGACCAGAAACACACGTCCACAAACTGGACACATGACGGTTCAGTCCTGAACACGGGACACACCACAGTGCAAAAGGCGACATTAGAATATGGGACACATGACAACGCAGAGGACACATGACAGTCCAGGACATGTGCTCATGTGTTTGTTTTTGTGTGCTCATTTGTTTTCATGTGTTAGTCAAAGTCAAAGTCAAGTTTATTTATATAGCACGTTTACAGACGGCTAAGCCCCACCAAAGTGCTTCACATAAGAGTGCAAATAGTGCAATAAAAACAGGATTGACACAAGTAAAAGAAACAAATGAAAAACAACAACAAAGGTTAAAAGACAATGCCTGCTAGAGTTACAAAAGTTAAAGGAAAACGGGATAAGTTTAAAGCCCTAGGGGACACTATTCTCTAGCACTTGCTGGAGGAGGGCTAGTTGAAGGCAAGAGAGAAGAGGCTGTTCCAGAGCCTGGGGGCTGCAACCGCAAAGGCCCTGTCACCCCTGGTCTTTAGCCTGGACCTGGGCACCTCCAGCAGCAGTTGGCCAGCTGACCGTAGTGCTCTGGTGGGGGTGAGGTGGTGTAGGATGTCAGACAGGTAAGTAGGGGCCAGACCATGGAGGAATTTGAAGACGGTTAGTAGGAGTTTGAAGTCAATGCAGTGACGGATGGGAAGCCAGTGGAGCGATGCAAGGACCGGGGTGATGTGATCACGTTTTTTAGTGCAGGTGAGGAGTCGGCTACTGAGTTCTGGACCAACTGCAGGCGGCGAAGCTGCAATTGATCCATGCCGGTGTAGAGAGCATTGCAGTAGTCTAGCTGAGAGGTGATGAAGGCGTGAATAGCTCTCTCAAGGTCACTCCAAGGCAAGTATGTTTTAATCTTGGCTAGTGTTCTCAGGTGGTAAAAGCTTCTCTTCACAACTCCACTAACCTGCTGCTCAAATTTAAAAGCGCTGTCGAATATCACGCCAAGATTTCTGACCGAAGGCTTGATGTTGAATGCGAGAGGGCCTAGGACATCGGTGGAGAAGGCAGGAGGGATTTTACCTAAAATAATGACCTCCGTCTTGTTCTCATTGAGGTTGAGGACGTTTGCCCCCATCCATGATCTGATGTCAGCCAGACAATCGAGTAATGGCTGGAGTGTAGCCTGCCCATCGATTTTGAGGGGCAGATACATCTGGATGTCATCGGCAAAGCAGTGAAAGGAGATATTATGTTTAACCAGGATTTCCCCTAGGGGTAAAATGTACAGCAGAAATAAGATGGGACCTAGTATAGAGCCCTGGGGGACCCCACAGGTGAGGGGGGCAACAGGGGAGATGAAATCCCCAAGCAGGACAGAGAAGCTCCTGTCAGCCAGGTAAGACTGAAAGAACTTCAGGGCTGTGCCTTTGATGCCAACTTGGTGTTCTAGCCTTTACAGCAGGATCCTGTGATCCACCGTGTCGAAGGCTGCCGTGAGATCCAGGAGCACTAGGATCACAGGGCTACCTGAGTCAACGACCAGGAGCAGGTCGTTGAGCACTCTCAGGAGAGCAGTCTCTGTGCTGTGGGCTGTTCTGTAGCCAGACTGGAATTTGTCATAGATGTTGTTGCTGGTCAGAAAGGTTTTTAGTTGGACATAGACTTCAAGCTCAAGGAGTTTTGACAGAAAGGGAAGTTTAGAAATCGGTCTGAAATTTGAGAGAAGGTGGGGGTGGCAGAGGAGTCAGAGGGCCTGAGTGCTACAATCTTGTCGATGACGAAGTTTAGAAAACTTTCACAGAGGGCGGGTGAGGGCACAACAGGGGATTCATTTCGGAGGTTTGTGAGAGAGTTTAGAGTATTGAAGAGAAACTGGGGTTTGTGGCTGTTTCTGGAGACCAGGGTAGGAATATACTGTGATTTGGCAGTTTTCACGGCTCATTGGTAGTCCACTAAGCAGCTTCGGAGGATTTGGAGGGACACGTGGAGGTGGTCCTTCTGCCACTTGCGCACAGCCCGCCTACAGGCTCGTCTGAGGACACGTGTTACATCATTGAGCCATGGTTAACTGGGCTTTAACCCATTTGGATTTGAGAGGGGCAACAGAGTCCAGAATGTCCGAGCAAGCTGATAAGAAAGCAGAGAGAAGCTGATCAGCGCTACACTCAGAGGTAATACCCAGTGGCACCCATACAAGGGGGAGTTTTTGAAAGCGGACGAAAATTGCCCAGCAGTCGAGGAGTTCATTGAGCATGAGAACTGTTTAGAGACACGAGGGGTACTACCTGGGTATGGGACTGGCACAGTGAACAGAATTGGGGAGTGGTCTGAGAGAGACATGGCACAGATTTCGGTAACAGAGGCAGAAACACCATATGACAGCACAAGATCTAATGTGTGACCCTTTTCGTGTGTCGGGCCGGTGACGGCTTGGTTAAGGCTAAATGAATCGATGAGGTTCAGAAAGTCCCGGGTCAGAGGCTGAGACTCGCGTATGTGTTCACAGACAGCCTGCTGAATACTATCTTTTTTTTTCTTAGTGTGTTGTTTTTATTATTCTGTAAAGTGTCTTTGAGTACCTTGAAAAGCACTACATAAAAGAAATGTATTTTTATTATTATTATTATTATTACTATCCATTCTTTACATAAGACATCCAATCAGAGCGCTTTGTTTCCGGGCTACTGAATGGGTTTACTGTTACCAGCACAAATATGAACATATTACATATATAACATTTTAAAGGCTCTCTGAAGCATTTTTTAATAAAAATTAAAAAATATCAAAATGAAGCGTACCTTCCTTGATCTTCAGGATGGAGTCGGAGACACCGTCCAGCCTCCCACAGACTCCCTCCAGCTTGGACAGTCTCTTCTCCAGCCCGTCTCCAGACCTCTTACAGTCTCCAACCTCGACCAGCAGAGTGCTCTCAAACCGCCGGACATCGCGACCCATCCCATCTAAACGGTCACGGCTGTCCTCGATGTGCTCCGTTACCTCTTGCTGGATTTTGTCCAGTTCAGAGATGATTTTATCTTTGGTGTTTCCTGTTGGAGGATGAATATGTTAATGTTAGCCAATAAAGTGCAGTAATGAATGCTGAGAGTCAGTGTCACTGATATGGGCTCACCGAGGTCGGTGATGACACTGCCGTGCTTCTGCACCGTGTGTTCAAGCCCCTTCAGGGTGTCATTGATGGAGCTGAAAGTGAGGATGACCTCTGACAGTTCGCCTTGCAGCGTCTTCAGTTGGTTGTTATTGATGGAGCCTCCGATCACACTGTGGCCGTCTAAAGGCTTCTCAGCAGCCAACACAGGTCCATGTCCGCCAGTACCACCAGTGTTTCCACCTACAGGAGGATTAATTTGCAAACAACTTAATTTATCTGCTCAGAACAACATGAAAACTTTGGTAGCATTGGTACAGATTAAAAAATGTACCAACTAGTCCATTGCAACAGGAAGTTTTATCTTATATTCACATACATTTACATTTAGATTGCTGTCCATGAAATGATTTAGTTCTAGCCAGATAAAAATCTGGCTAGCAATTGAAAAATGAGCTGAGGTTTGAGAGGAGACTGCCTACAAGACGACTCGCTGGGAACCAAAGGACCATAAATGTAAAAAAAATTAGATGTTTGACTTGATGCCGGAAAAGTTTTCATGGAAAAGACATATGAAATATTTATGTCTGTGATGATTCCTAATTCAAGAACCTACAGAGAAAGAAAATATAAGATAAAATAAAATAGAGACTTATTAAAGTGTTTTAATAAATGTTCAACTATATAAAAACCTGAAAACAGAACGAGATGCAGGAATAGCCAAAGTTATCTCAACATTTTCAGAAGGAGACAGCCATGCACATATTTTTAGTGTTAATGGATGGATGGGTTAGTGGTTAGTGGGGGTGGTTGATCTAACCTGTGGCCGTGTCTGGGCTGGTCTTACATTGGCTGGTGCAACTCCTGACGTCTTCTCGTAGCAGGTGTACTTCCTCCTCCAGGTGTGAACAGATGCCAGAGCAGCCTTCACTCCCTGACTCCAGTCTGATCTGGAGTCTGTTGATACGTCCCAATGCATCCTGAGATTGATTCTTCAGCCTCTGCAGATCGTCCTCCACCTTCCCACACAACACACAGTCCTGCCCAAGAAGCTCCACCTCTGTCACAATCCGGTTGAAGTGCTCGCCATGGTCCCCCGTCAAAGCCTTGATCTTACGGACGTCATGACTCAGGTTCACGACCTCGGTGATAAGTTTCATGTTAATATGCAAATCATCATAAACAACAGTGACATAATGACTCTTGGGTCATTATATCACTGTTGTTATCCTCACCTAGGTTCTTCCTGTTCATGCATTTACTCAAAAATCATAAATTCTTTTGTCCACATTAATATTTTTTTCAGACACAGGGAACAAGATGTTATCATCAAGTCTACAACAAACCAAAACAAATATAAAAATATCAACAAAGGATGAAGATGAAAAGTTGGTAGACAAACAAATAAAATTTGAATTCCAAAAGGCAGTGCTTGCCACAGGCAGTACATGTAGTTTCATGTTGGGTTAGATAATCTTCACAGATGATCACCACTTTTTACATGTGTAGGCGTAAAAAGGTCACATGACCTAAACATCACCACCACCAAGAGTCTTACTACACAATGGCTATACAGGTTTTCTATAAACTGATCAATGTACAAGTTGTAAAGTCAGAGTTAGAATAGTTTGTAACTAAAGTGGGCCTGTAAAGACAGACTAGTGAGGAGATGAGTCTCCGTGTTCGCTGTGAGGATGTTTAATGTCAGCAACCTCTGTAGTCTCATTTAGACACTTGTTAGCAACCGCTAACTGTTTTTAACACATGAAGAGCTTTATAATTAAACTGTGGGAAATTTAATGATGGATTTTATGTGGGAGAACAAAACGTGTAAATATGTTCAGCCTGTGGTAACCACACACCTTATTTCACATATTTAACCGGAATCACTACAGACTACAACAGTCTATTTGATTCATTAGTGATGACAGTTATATTTATTCTGTTTCTCACCTTGTCGTTCAGAGAGTCTCCGGACACCGACAGGTCTTTGAGTTGAGTGTTGAAGTGTCGAATCTGATCCTCGTTCGCGACCACTCTCCACTCCAGTGATTTCTCTGTGTTTTCTCCTCCCATCCCTGGTGTTCCTCCCCGTGAACCTCCTCCTGAAGCTCCTTCTCCTGTTGGTCGACCTCCTCCTCCCCGATCACCGGTAGATGGTGACCCTCCTCCTCCTCCTCCTGCAGATGCTGAACAGCTACAGTCCTCCAACTTCCTGTTTAGGAGGGAGGTGTTGTTTTCCATCTTTGATAGCCTCTTGTCCTGGTCGCTCACCCTGTCCTTCACCAGCCCCACATCCAGCTCCACATCTGCGATCCTGAAGGTCTGGTCATCGAACCGGTCTAGGAACACGGTCCTGAGGTCACCCAGTTCTCTGTGGAAGTAGTCCTTCAGGTCATTCTCCAGGTACGAACAGCTCTGCTCGGTCCGCTGCACAGTACTGTTGATGCGCCGCTCCACATCTTTCAGCCGATTGTCCAGTCTGTCCTCTGTCAGCACATCCCTCCCACCTCCCCCTAGTCCACCTCCCTCCTGTCCACTTCCTCCCAATCCACCTCCAGCACCAAAACCACCGCCTCCACCTCTGAAGCCACCATTTTCATTGTTGCTGCTGCCACCTCCTCCACTTAGCTCTTTGTCCAGGCGGTTCTGCAGAACATCAAAGTCCTCTGAGGTTGAGCTGATCTTGCGCTCAGCATCAGTCATGCGGTTTTTGAGGTCATTGACAGTGTCGCAACATCCTTGTGAACGCACTACATCCCGTCGCAACCCGTCCAGACCCTGCCGATACCGAACTTCCAGGGCGTTCAGCTGCTTCTCCAGAGCTCGAATCCTCTCTCGGCCCTCCTGTTGCTGCCTGCGCAGATCTTCCACACCTTCCTGGAAAACACAGTTTCACCTGGCTGAACCACATTTGACTATAGCTGCAAAGTTTTTATTTCAAGCTGGTACCCTTCATGTTGTTTTTCATTACTGGCTAATAAAAGCAGATTCTGATACCTGACAAGAGGAGCAGGACAGTGACACCCTTGTCTCCAACTCCCTCAGGATCTCCTCCTTCAGCAAGTTCAGCCTTCCTCCACTCAGTCCTCCTCCAGACAGACCTCCATCCAGGTCATTACCTTTCCCATTCACCAGGTGGTTGTTAATGCTGACCAGAGTTTTATCGTGAGCCTGTTGGAGAAGAGACACGTCAGCAACAGGCCTGATTACAACATAAAAACTAAGATCTTTACACGTGCCACATGAAGTGGAAATGTCCTGCCTCCAACACAGGATGATAATAGGGTCCTCTAATGTGGAATGGGCAGAACTACCTCATGGTGATGGATGTTGATACTCCATAACCATCCAGAGTTTCATTAGAAGACTAATACTTAACTAATGTCAATGTTTAGATTTGTTTGTTTCTGAATCAACTCCATCCATAAAACTGTGAGACTCACCTGTGTACGGTTGTCCAACTGGTCCAGTTTGGTTTGAATGCTGTGAATTGTCTCTTTAATCTCCGGCTGAGCGGCATCAGCAGGGTTTCTTCTTCCTCCTCCTCCTCCTCCTCCTGGTCTGTTGACCTCCTGCTGGCTCTGTTCTTTCATGGTGTTGATGGTGGACTGGAGGTCCTGAAGGTTCTTGGTCAAAGTCTGGATCTTTTCCTCCATCTGCCTCATTTTCTCATTCTCAGTTCGTCCTGAAGAAAAGGGAGCAGCAATGTCAGAGCTCCTCCAATCACAAAAGCTTTTATCTTCACAATGACACAAACCAGTATAATTAGAGTAGTTCATACTGGTCAACAGCAAAGATCAGCACAGGTCAAAGATGATTTCTGTTTCTTTAATACAGAGGGAGATTGGTCCTGCTGTTTACTGCCTGTTCACTAAGAGGACACTGACGGGAAACCACAGCATGGTTCAGTCATCAGTGTTTCAGGTTTAATGTGCTACCTGTAGATCACCTGGTCTGTTCTCTCCATGATGGTAGGTTTGTTTTGATGAGTGGATCTATATCTGCTGGCTGATGTGACGGTAAATGAAAAGAACCAGAAAAAGTCTATTATTGTGTTGTCCACATGTGTTCAACCGACACTATGGTACGATCCAACAACTGAGGACCCATGACAGACACAAGTTTGTCCCCTCAGTGTTTCACCTGTCAGAAGGTTCATCAGTTCTCTCTTTAACATCTGATCACCTGTCGGAAAGTTTTAACTTCTTGATATGTTCAAAAGTGTCAAATCAACAAATGTAACTGAGAATCCACTCACCACTATGTCCTCCACTCTGTCCAGATCCAGAACTGCCTCCTCCAATACCTCCTCCACCCTGTCTTCCTCCTCCTCGCTGACCACCTCCTCTCCCTTCCTGACCACTTACTCCTCCTTGACCACCTCCTCCTCCACCCAGACTTCCACCACCTGGTCCTGGTCTGTTTGTGGATAACTGGGGTCCTCCTTCTCCAACTGGACCGTGGTTGCAGTCCTCTCCACTATAACCTTGGCAACACTTCCACTCCATCTCTGTCACCATCTTGTAGGCCACTTTGTAGCGTGGCCTCATGTAGGTCCGATAGCTGTGGGGACATGAGAGACTTGTTTTTTTGATTCCATCAACCTGCCAGGGAGTGCAGGTGAAAATTAGCCTGTATGGCTAAATTTGGCACGTTTACATGATCGACTTTGGTGATCATGTTAATTAATGTGCATCGTCCCTTTTCTAAATAAACAAACAAACAAACAAACTGATGACTGAGGAACAGAGAGACTCTGATATGGAGTAATAGAGATTAATAGACAGAAACAGAGTGAAGAGTGAAATGAATGTGCCGATGTTAAACGTTGTCAGTTCGCTGACTGCGATTCTTTATGTGTCTGACTGGAGAACATTTCTAACAGGAAATATGTTTGTCCACTTTGTTCTCATTTAAATCATCTGTGGATAAATAGTCTAGATGACCAAAATCACAACACACATGCAACCAATCGAGGGGACCTCATGACCGGGAACGCCTCTCATCACAGTCTCATGTGTTCCCTTAAAAACGTTTGATTTTCTTCTTCATGTCCAAGTTAAACTGAAGTTTCACCTGCTGAGACACGGAGTTACATCCTGTTATTAAAGCAATAACACTTAAGCAGACCTATACTGAACAAACACTTTCTGGACAGACTGACAGTTTCCTGTGTGTCCTAATACTTCTGTGTAACTCTGATCTCAGGTCTGCAGATTTAAACAGACAAAACTCTTTAACTCAAGCTAATCTCGAAACTGAAAGTAAAACGTGATGGTCAGAGGCTGCAGAGGTTCAACAAAAACAAAAGAAAAAGAAATACTAAAAACACATGTTGGAGTAATTTAATGTTTGCTGTGACTGTCAGTTAAACTCAATCTGTGACACAGAAACATGAAGTTTGGGTTAGGGTTAACGATCTTGAGCTAGAAAATATATTATGATATATTGTTCACAGTAAACTTCAGACAGCCAACAGATGTTTAGATACAGAATCAGAAGAAGTTCTGAGCTCCAGCTGAGGTCATTGAAAAGATTGGTTGTAAAGAAGAAAAGAGAAGGAAAGAAAAGAACAAAGAAAAAGAGGAGAACAAACAACACAGAGGGATATTTTGTGTTCCACATCAATGTTCCTCATTTACTAAAAAGTGAAGAAAGAATAAAGAACCAACAGAGTGATGTCATGAAGTCATCATGGCTTCAAATCTCCAGAAACAGTCAGCTGACTGCAGGTCACATTTACACACTGACTGTTTGTTGTGTGTGTGTGTGTGTGTGTGTGTGTGTGTGTGTGTGTGTGTGTGTGTATGTGTGTGTGTGTGTGTGTGTGTGTGTGTGTGTGTACTCACACCACCACCCTGCTGCACTGTCCACTCCCCCAGCTGCAGGGATGATAATCAGGCTTCACATAGGTTTCCACTCCGTCCTCCACCACACAACTCACCGTCTTAGTGACAACGAATGCACACCAGTTCCTGTTAAAACACACACACACACACACACACATGACCTTCTTCTACAACCTGATGATTATTAACTCTATATTGATCAGATTTTCCTGATGAATGTTGTAGCATTTCTGTTGGTCAGCTGCAGATATTGAATGTGAACATATCTTTGGGTCAACTGAGGATAGAACTGAGCATGTGCAGATGTTTTCCGGTGGTTTCAAGGAGCAGCTGATTCTACAGCACACTGGCAGACAAAAGAAAAAAAGTCTTTAAATGCAGCAGCAAACCTCAGAACCTTTCTTTTTCCTCACACAGTTTATCTCCAACTATTCAGGGGCCTTTAATTTGAAACTGCATTGTTTCTCCCACTGTTTTATTTTGAAGTTCACGTTGCCTGATTAAAAACACATGAAGCTAAAACTGAATGTTCTACACAGCGACTGCCAAACAGCTGCAGACCCCCAAAACACCTGCAGACCCTCAATCAGCTGCAGATCCTCAATCAGCTGCAGACCCCAAAAACACCTGCAAACGCCCCTAACACCTGCAGATGCCGCAAACACCCGAAGACACCCCAAACACCTGAAGATGCCCCAAACACCTGCAGACCCCCAAACACCTGAAGATGCCCCAAACACCTGCAGACCCCCAAACACCTGAAGACCCTCAAACACCTGTTGACCACCAAACATCTGCTGATCCCCAAACACCTGCTGAGCCCCAAACACCTGCTGATGACCACACACCACCGGCAGATACTGGCATTGGGGGATAAAGACTTCCGATATGTTTTAAAGTTTAACTATTAATTATATTGTCCTAAATGACATCAGATATAATAATAAATTTCCACCATTTTTTTAAAATGAATTCTAGTCTCTGAAAAGAGTTTTCACATTGCCACATATCACACAACATAAATGATGTTACTGATATATCTGTGATAGGTGGAGTGGGCCAATAATATCAGTTCAGTGATGTATAGGTCTGGTTCAACTCCATACAGCTGCAGACCCTCTGACACTTAAATCAAAACAATGAAATAATGAATGAGTACTTTTCCTGTCAGACAGAGACTGTTTTCTCTGTTCTTTTGATTTAGATGTTGTGAGTGAATTATCTTCTTCAGATGAACAGCATCTTCTATTGGTCCAGCACCTGTGGACAATGTATTTATTTATATTGTTTGTTCTGTTGATTCAGATACATCCTGCAGATCATGTGTCAGTTCCTCACTGTGTGTGTGTGTGTGTGTGTGTGTGTGTGTGTGTGTGTGTGTGTGTGTGTGTGTGTGTGTGTGTGTGTGTGTTTGTATGTGTGTGAGTGAGTGAGACCTGTTGTGGGTAACATCTCAGAAAATGTTCAACACATGGTGCTGATGTCATCAGTGTGAGGATAATAAATGTGTCTCTTTGTCAGCCATGTTGGATCAGACTGTGTCTCTTTGTGTTTAAATTGAATTGTGTTGATTTTATTATTCTGGAATCCAGAACAACAAGCAGGAATGTAACTTTTGTTGCTGCAGACACACAAACATGTTTAACATCCAAATGTTTAGTGTTCAAATGATGATTAATGTTTGAGAAGACAAAGAGAAAGTGGGTGTAAACTAAAATGTAATGCTTCATCCAAAAATACAAAGCAAACAGGTTGATTATTTAAGGTCACAGAGTTAAATAAGATTATACAGATGTTTAATGTCATGAATCAAAGGGCAAGGTTAACCCTAACCCTTTAATCAATTCTGAAGTTTAGTTTGCAATCATCATCAACAATTCACTTTATTTGAAATCAAACAAGATGAGAAATAAAATTATCTTAAATCATAATTAATCCTAATGTTAAAATTGGTCATTTTAATATCCATGAGCATCACAGCTATAATGAGTGTGGTCCCATCCACTTTTTGAAATTATAGTTTACTTAAAAAATGAAAGCAAAAAAGTCCCTTGTAACTGCTTTAAACCTACAGTAGGTCAATTTTTCTAGAAGCATATTATGTATGTATGTAGAAAATCTTCCAACACCAATCAATATACCAAATTCTCTAATAAAAGACAAAAGAACGTATCAGCTGACCTGTCGGTCAACCTGCGTACCTGCCTGCCTGTACTCTGCTCTACTCTTATTGTGCATCACTGGAGTCCTCCACAAAGTAATTGATGTATTGCTAAAGCTATTAGCAAGCTAATTGCATAAGAATTACAGAGAAAGTGCAGCCAGAGTGTCCCAATGCTAACATGCTATCTTGACAGTGGTGAGTACCAACAGCTGCCATGTTGGTTGTTTATGCTCATAATGATAATATTAAAGTTTTCTTACATGTGACTGTGAGTGAGACTTGAGGTAGTTGGATAAGGTTAGCGTGAATGTAGTGAACTAGCTTCCAACACATCTCCCAGCTGCAGAGCTGGGAGATGTCAGTACGCACAGTCCAATTCCACTGTAAAAGATGGCTGTCTGTTTGTCCCCACCCCAACATGAAAAACATAATATAATACTGAAGGATTGAGTGGCAGCAACCAAACCCAGATTAAATATTAACTGCACATACAGTTACCATAGAGACAAGACACACCACAGTATTCAATAATAAATATAAAACATTATTAAAAAACTGAGATGAATATTACTGTGAGACGTTCCTTCACTAATCAGCTGTAATCTGAATGAGAACAAAGGAGACGAGTACAAAATACAAAAGGCAACAAAAACAGAGGAAGCAGGCAGGAGAAGTGCAGAAAATACAAACCCCCCCCCAAATTAAAAACAAAGAAGCACTGGGTACACAGGCAGGAACATGAGGAACACGAGGAAAACCGGCATGAACATGGGGAACACAGGCAGGAACACAGGCAGGAACATGAGGAACATAAGGAAACTTTAGGAACATGAGGAACACAGGAGACACAGGACTGACTTGGAGGAACAGAACTGACACAAACACGCAGGAGGTTAATCAGGGACAGGTGAAACTCAGCCTCATTTAAAAAGACTGAAAACTCCACAGTGACGATCTGTTATCAGATACAACAAAACATTCATCAGACACTCAGAGAAGAGTTTCACTGAACCGACGACATGAAGGACTAATCCGTCTGATACGTTAGAGACAAACAGTCTGATCTCAGATCAGTTCACTGCTCATAGTTTCTTCTCTGTATCAGACAGCTGTGACATTCAACCCTCAGCAGGCAGAAAGGCCCAATTCCAATCCAGATGAATCATTAATAAATCATACAGACACTTGATAGACTAATTTCATGTGCACATGATGAATTAAAGTCACAATGTATGTACATGCTGTGATTTGTGATTTGATTGTCTGTTGTGTTATTTCACTGTGGAAAAATAATTAATCTGATTAAAAATGTCTGATGAGGAGGATACAAAAGAATGATGTGGCTGCATTTATTTATTCAATTAATAATTTTAGTCTCACATGTATTACTATGAAATTTGAATCAGAAATAGGCCACTTTAATTGGGACATGTAACAGTTGTTTCGTCTAGAATATAAATGTAACGACACAGAGAAAGGTTTACAAAAGGTAAACAGAGTCTATTCTGTATAGATTAGGGGTGTCACGATTCTCCAAATCCTCGATTCGATTACATTTTTGATTCTAAGGTCACGTTCGATTCGATTTTCGATTTCTCCACGTATTTGTTTTAAAGCACAGGTTGCTGTGCCAGTTTAGACTAGACTATCTGACCTTTGTTCACAATGTACCGCACTACATTGTCAAATTTAAAACATTTATTAACATAATGTAACAATAACTTATATCTTCAGTCAGTTGGAAACTTATACAAAATAACGTCTCTTTTGTAGCTGCAGTCTTCTTCACAGAAGACGACACGAAGTTCACAACAAAACAAACAAAAAAATAAAACAGCCATGTCCAAAGTCTTCTCTGAACAATGTAGTGTGTGAACAAGCTATTTCCAAACAGTTGAACATTTACAACGCAGATAATTGTTGAAAGAGTGGCGTAGCCCCTTTCAGGAACAGGGCGGCGTGAGGTGTGAGTGGGCGAGCGAGAGTGAGGGAGCATGCGGACAGTGAATGAATGAGAGAGGAAGGAGAAACGAAAGGAGTCGCAGTAGCAGCGACAGCACTAAAGTGTACAATACAGGCTGCAGTTTGGCTGTGAATAAAGGCGACGGCTCCTCCAGATACAGCAAAGCTCCCTGGTCTTATTTCCCGACCAGCTTAACACGTGAAAGGAGGTTCACCCCGAAGGGAAACAGAAACTTCGGCCCTGGAGGAAATCATCTCCCCTGTGCTTCCCGACCACGGTCCAGGAGCCGAACAGGAATGGTGTAACACCATGCTATCGTTTGACTGGCTGTAGCTAACAGCTGCTGGTTAGCTAGTAGCTAAGTTAGAGGAGGTTGACTCGCAGCACTTCAACACCTGTGTGTTTTTTTCTGTTTGGCAAGCCGACCGGACCTGACATGGAGGCCTGGCAGCATTGACGATTCCATTTTTTAATTCGAAGTTCGAGATTGTGACTTAATTTCGGTCTAAATTAACCCTAACCCTTAGTATCGATGATAAGATAAACTAAAATAAAATAGAATAACAACACATAAAGAGATTAAGTAAATGGAAATGTGTTCCTGTTTTGGTCGAAGAGATTCAAGATTCAAGGTGTTTATTGTCATAAGCACAGTAAAGAAACATGTTCCTCTGTACAATGAAATTCTTCCTTTGCTGTCCACAGAATGCCAACAGTGTAATAAAGAATAAAGAAATATATACAACTGAAATATACAATATACAAAGTAAAGCATCTTTACACACATGTGATAAGCACATGTGATAAATAAGAAAAAGCAGCAACAACAATAATAATAATAAAACAGTGCAAATGTGAAATCTAAGAAGAAGGCGAGGGCCTTAATTAGTTACTTAAAAGACTCTCAGAGCGTGGCAGTATCGGTGTGGAATTGGGCCACAGAGCAGAAACACTAAAGATCTTCAATTGCCCCCCGGGGACAAATAAAGTTTTTTTTTAATTAAATTAAAGTCAAAGTGATGACATCACTTCCTGTCTGTCCTCTGTACTGAGTTACAATCATTAATATGTCATTAATCAATAATACATCATTCTTGGGCAGCGTGGGTGGTCGACTGGTTAAGAGCACATGCTATGCATGCAGCTGGACCCAGGTTCCAATCCAAGCCGGAGGACCTTTGCTACATGTCACACCCCTCTCTCTCTCTCTCTCTCTCGCTCCCATTATTTCCTGTCTATCAACTGTCAGATGAAGGTGTCTGTGCCATTCTTTTATTAGTCTCCACTAGTGTTGTATGTAAAATATTGATATATCTGAATATTTGAAACTCCTCTCTCACAGCAAGTTGACACACACACACACACACACCTTGTTATATTTAACTTAAAAAAGTTTCATGTCCTCAATTTTTCTCTGTGGTATCGAAAATGGTATTAAATGTTGTATCGAAGTTAGAAATTCTAGCACCATGACAATGCTGACTCTGGTGTTTGGGTTACACGTAGCATTAAAGTGTGAGAAAGTGAAGAGTGAGACTGCCCATACACACACACACACACACACACACACACACAGTGATGTCACTCTCTTTAGGAAATGAGTCATTCAGGCGTTTGAGTTTTCTGCTGATGACATCACAGCTGCTTCACTGCCAACAAAATTATTTTCTTCAGCTTCCTGTGAATGAAAACAGAACAAGGCCGCGTCTATTTCATGTGTGTCCTAAAGAGAACCATAAACATCATCATGTTCTAATGTGTGTGTGTGTGTGTGTGTGTGTGTGTGTGTGTGTGATATCACTGATCGAACGGGTGAGGAGAAATAAAACAAACTGATCAAACTGTGACATCACACTGACATCATCAGCGCTGTCTGTGACATCATACGTGCAGAACCACAGTGAGATCCAAACCAGCAACCTCCTAAAACTTCCTGTCCACTCTTTCACAATAAAAAATCTGCCACATTCTTAAACACACACACTATACTGGTGATCTCATCAAACCCTGACGTCACCGCCTCCTACTTCATCTCCACCCTCATCATCATCATCAGGCTTTTCGTGCACGTGACAGCCTACCTGTGTCTGCTGGCGGCGCGAGCTCCGTGCGCATGCCCGCCGGCATACAGGCTGTAGGATGATCGCAGCGGGAACGCGCTCTTGGCGTGTCCGCAGGTCGAGAGCGCGAGCAGCAGCAAGAGGAGCACGGCCATCCCGCTGATCAATACACGATCAATACAGCGGATCGATCCTCGATCAGAGAGGGCTCAACTGGCGGCAAAAACTCCCGTCTCCATGGAGACAAAAGGAAAATTTGCCTCTAACTCCGGCCGTCCTCCAGACCCATGATCTGGGTCCTGATCCAAACACTCCTGTGATCCGCTCCGGGTCCGGGTCCCGCTCCGGGTCCCGCTCCGGGTCCGGGTCTTTAATCCAGGTTCAGTCCGCTTTTTTATCCAGTTTGATCCGGTCACAGTCGGTCCAAAACAACTTTTCACGTGAAACAAAGAAGAAGAAGAAGAAGAAAACGTTGCGACAGACTGAACTAAGAGCAGCTGCTCCTCCTCTTCATCACCGCCCCTCCTCTTCATCACCAACTGACCCCGCCCCTCCCGGAGGAGCAACAGGACACGTGCAGCTCCGCAGCCACACCTGCAGCAGGACAGATGATAGTTTTAAACTCATGAAATCATTTGTTCTTCCTCTGAATCAACATCGTGCCTCTCTGAGGAGGAGACACGATCAATATTGAGCTTCATTTCATTTTTAGCAGTTTTCTGTTTCTAAATCTGAGCTCAATCTGAATGTAAAACACTTTTCATTAGTAATGTGATTCTAGAGATGAATAAAAGAATAAACCAGATTAATTTAAGGTGCTTTGTTAAGTTTAACTAATGAAAAGTCTGAAGCATTAAAAACGATAAATATGTTCAAATCAAAGCTGCTTCTCTCTCAGCTTCTTCATAAACTAAAACAATACTAATCTGTTGATGTAAACACAAAGTTGACAAAGTTCATCATCAGTTTAAATCTTATATCTATGATCCTCCACAGTTCATCCTGACTCTGGACAGGTCCCAGCACAGGTGAGCAGATGAGCAGGTGTACTAACGCGTGTTGCTTGTTTAAATGTGTTTGAGAGTAAAAATGAGCAGATTTGAGACTGGAGGTTGCTCAGAGCGGCCGTCTACCAATCAGAGTAACTGTAACGGACTGTAACTGTCACTGAATGTAACTGTGACTGAATGTAACTGTAACTGAATGTAACTGTCACTGTCTGTAACTGAATGTAACTGTCACTGACTGTAACTGTCACTGACTGTAACTGTCACTGACTGTAACTGTAACTGAATGTAACTGTCACTGACTGTAACTTAATGTAACTGACTGTAACTGTAACTGAATGTAACTGTCACTGTCACTGACTGTAACTGACTGTAACTGTAACTGAATGTAACTGTCACTGACTGTAACTGTCACTGACTGTAACTGTAACTGAATGTAACTGTCACTGACTGTAACTGTCACTGACTGTAACTGTAACTGAATGTAACTGTCACTGACTGTAACTGTAACTGAATGTAACTGTCACTGACTGTAACTTAATGTAACTGACTGTAACTGTAACTGAATGTAACTGTCACTGTCACTGACTGTAGCTGACTGTAACTGTAACTGAATGTAACTGTCACTGACTGTAACTGTCACTGACTGTAACTGTCACTGACTGTAACTGTAACTGAATGTAACTGTCACTGACTGTAACTGTAACTGAATGTAACTGTCACTGACTGTAACTTAATGTAACTGACTGTAACTGTAACTGAATGTAACTGTCACTGTCACTGACTGTAGCTGACTGTAACTGTAACTGAATGTAACTGTCACTGACTGTAACTGTCACTGACTGTAACTGTAACTGAATGTAACTGTCACTGACTGTAACTTAATGTAACTGACTGTAACTGTAACTGACTGTAACTGACTGTAACTGTAACTGACTGTCACTGTCACTGACTGTAACTGACTGTCACTGTCACTGACTGTAACTGGCTGTAACTGTCACTGAATGTAACTGTCACTGACTGTAACTGACTGTAACTGTCACTGACTGTCACTGTCACTGACTGTAACTGAATGTAACTGTCACTGACTGTAACTGGCTGTAACTGTCACTGAATGTAACTGTCACTGACTGTAACTGGCTGTAACTGTAACTGAATGTAACTGGCTGTAACTGTCACTGAATGTAACTGTCACTGACTGGAACTGACTGGAACTGTCACTGACTGTAACTGTCACTGACTGTAACTGAATGTAACTGTCACTGACTGTAACTGAATGTAACTGACTGTAACTGTAACTGAATGTACTGTAACTGTCACTGACTGTAACTGACTGTAACTGTAACTGAATGTACTGTAACTGTCACTGACTGTCACTGACTGTAACTGTCAATGACTGTAACTGACTGTAACTGACTGTAACTGTAACTGAATGTACTGTAACTGTCACTGACTGTAACTGACTGTAACTGTCATTGACTGTAACTGTAACTGACTGTAACTGTCACTGACTGTCACTGTCACTGACTGTAACTGACTGTAACTGTCATTGACTGTAACTGTAACTGAATGTAACTGTAACTGACTGTAACTGTCACTGACTGTCACTGTCACTGACTGTAACTGTCACTGAATGTAACTGTAACTGTAACTGGCTGTAACTGTGACTGACTGTAACTGTCACTGACTGTAACTGGCTGTAACTGACTGTAACTGTAACTGGCTGTAACTGTCACTGACTGTAACTGAATGTAACTGTCATTGACTGTAACTGTAACTGTCACTGTTTTTTTTAACCCTTTTTTTAATGTCACAGGGGAGAAACATCCTGCAGACTTCCTGAGCTTAGAGGATGTTTCTTATCTGCTGCTCCCCAAAATACACCAGGACAGATGACCCTCTCACACACACACACACACACACACACACACACACACACACACACACACACACACACACACACTCTCTCTCTCTCTCTCTCTCACACACACAGAAGATACCAGTAGAAGCTGCAGTCTCTCACATGATAACATGACAGTCTGTCGTTCTATGGGTGTGTTTGATTCGTTTCACTAGGTGAGCTCACTGGGTGGAGCATTCGTCACTGGTTCATTAAAGGCACACTGCAGGATTGGTTGGTTTCTGTTGGGAGACACATTCAGGATGTGGTGTGGTCACCCCACCAGTGATTACAATATTTTTCATACTTATTGAGACAGTCACAAAACATAAATATGTTGATGAGAAATTGACATCACAGATGTCTGAAGTACTTCTGGAAACACATTAGGTCAAATCATTTTGTCCCGTCTGTCCTCACAGCCTCCACTCGGACAAAGAAAACCTTTAACTGGGACAAAAGGAAGAACAATCAGGAAGAGAAACAGAGGAGGGACCCTTTTCAGGGCGGACAGACAGGAAACAGATGTCAGCAGAAAATCACAGCATATACAAAGGTTAATGACATAAATCCAGAGTTGTATAGACTGTAAAACAAGTGAAGAGCTCGGAGCAGCTTCAGGTGTCAGTGGACAGGTGACCTCTCAAACAATGAGACCTACAGAAGAGCAGAATCACGTTGACACAGAGACTACAGATATTAAAGAGAGACAACAGAGAGTTTACAGTTTGATTCCTCATCAGCAGGACAAACACAGACTCTACACACTAAGGTCAATAGATTCATTGAGACTGACACACCAGAAGAGTCATTTTAAGAGGTACAAGGCCTGAGGTTTCAAATTATGAGCACTTGAAGAGGTGAAGAAATGAGTGTTAAGTGTGGATTTAAAGGCATCTACAGAGTCAGGTTGTCTGATGACAGCAGGAAGGTTATTCCAGAGGAAGGAAAAAGCCTTTTTCAATTCCAGGGACAGACAGGAGCCCTGAATTCTGATAGCATAATGTACCAACTGGAATCAAAGGTTTATTGAGGTCAGACAGGTATGAAAGGTGAGACCGTCATGGGATGCACATGAAAGTCATATCTGACATAAATAGGAAGTCAATGAAGTGAAGCTAGTATTAGTTAGTTAATTAGATTCCATCTGCAAAACAAACAATAATCTAGTCTAAATTAATCTAAAGCAGGAAGTAGAATCATTTTTATTGAGTAAGTGACAAAATGCAAGCTTGGCAATTTCTCTCATGTGCTCATCAAAAGAAAAGGGAGGATCAAGTGTTGCACATTACACACAAGTTTAAGAACAGAAAATGTGTCCTGCAGGATTTCAAACATAAACAGGCCTCTGAATTCATAATTTCATCATTGTCATCAGACAGCTGATTATCGTCAGTGTGGTGGTGGGAATTTATTACAAAAGTATATAACTTGGATAAGGGGAAATATTAAGAGAACTTTTAAAGCTTAAGAACAGAGTCATGAATAACTGCACAGACAATTCTGATACATTATTATTATTATTATTATTATTATTATTATTATTATTATTATAGGAAACATAGTTTCTCATGTGCGGCAGCAGCTGCAGAGGTCTGCTCAGCTCATTTCTTTCAAAGGTCACACCAACACATTTGTTTCACTCTCAAACTTGAGACAGGTTGTCAGACTTCAGAGACACTGATGAATTTATACAACTTAAAACATGACATGACTCAACTGATTCAACCTGAACCATGACATCATCACAGACATGAATATTTGTTATTAAAGCAGGTTTACTGTTTGATAAAATGTCTGTTTTGTTCAAAAAGCAGGCGAGTCTACACCTGAACAAACTTCATCCTGAGAAGAACAACAGAGTGAGACAGTGGAAATATTCTTTATCAGATCACACACACACACACACACACACACACACACACACACACTCCCCGGATGGAGAGGCGGACCACCCAGACTCCATCACTCAGTCTAACCACTGTTTTCACTTTTATGAGGCTGTTTTTTTTAAATGGAGTTTAGTATTAAACACAGTCACATTCCAGAGTGAGAGGCTCAGGTGAGACACTTCGTCCTGTGACATCAAACACCTCCCAACACATCACAACTAATCAACATATATTAAAACTTGTTTCTTTGTCTTTTAAATAAACAAGAGGTTTTTGCTGTTGGAGGTTATTCCTCCATATATTCTTGCTGCTGGTTCATCGCTCTCCTCTGCTCAACCTAAAAAATTGTCACCTCTCTTTAAGCTTTGTTTATTTTCACATGTTAAAATCAAATGAATGACAAACAACTGACAAGAAATGATTAAATGTGCAGGTACAGGAAAAACTATTTTGGATTATATGAAAAAAAAGATTATTCACATTTTAAAGCATAATTTAATCCTTAATTTATCTAAATATAACACTAACCAATCTGGAGATACTTGGTTTCATCAGTCAGTTATTAGCATCAGCAGAGAGCATGAGCTACGTATCCGCCTCCACCACAGAAGAACATAAACCTGGTCTGACAGTGTCACTGTAATATAAAGCTAATTGTTGGATCAGACCAGGACACACTGGAACCAATAAACACTAAAGGCACTTTGGAGTAGTGTTGTTTTTGGCGGCCTGTTTTACTTTTAGTTTTAGTCTAGTCTTTGTGTCAAGCTATCATTTTAGTTTTTATTAGTTTTAGTCATGTTCATACTCCTTTTAGTCGTGTCAAGTTTTAGTCGACTAAAAGTCTGAGCATTTTAGTCTTATTTTAGTCAGAATTGTCCATGACTATTTTAGTCTAGTTTTAGTCAAAGATTGTATTTAGCCAAACCCATTTCACTCAAGAATACATCCATTCCAGAAACAGAAGACGCTCTGATTTGAATTTACAACAAATTTATTTTAACTAAGAACCCACTTTACACTCTTTCTCTCCAACAAACTGTTTACCTTGCCTTGTTTGGTGTAATTTTTCTTTTCACTTATGTGACTGTACAGTTATTTTTTAATTTTGACATACTGTATTAATACAGTGGACCTAAAATCACACAAAAATCATAAAATCCGAGTAGGAAAAAGTTAGAATTTTTACTGTGAAAACCATAAATATGTTTAACGAACCATTTATATTACTTAGAATGCAAATTTAATTTGTTGTTTGCTTATTTTGTACATAAGTTTTTGAAATTTACAAAGTTATAACTATTTACATTTAAATGCAGGCAATGCCTCAGGCTCAGGCCTCCCTCAGGTCCTCACAGCTCAGTGAGGAGCTGCACTGCCTGCTCCTCGTTCAACAGTCTACTCATTGTTCTGACACACAAAACAAAAAAACGACTACACTAAACACTAAACACACTACACAACACACTATCTATACACTCCAAACACGCTAAATGTCACAAATCTCTCAACTCTCAAAACTCGCTGTCTCTGTCTCTGTCAGTATCGCTGTCACTCTTCGCCGCCGTCCCTCCCCACAACTTCCGCCTGTTCCCCAGCAACCAAATCACGTGATTTGCCATATAATTTTGTGATTGGTTGATGTGGTGGCTTTTTCCACCAATAGGAAAGGGGGTATCACGTGTTTTCTTTTTGCTTGCAAGCGCTTCCTGTTTGTGGAAACGTTGCTGAGAAAAGTCCGTTTTTACCGTTTCTTCCTGCACCAAACACGCACTAAACGTAGCGGCAAAATTCGCGAAAAAGCGCCGCGTACATTATTTATCACAAGTCCGGTTTTACTCGGCCTATCAACACAATTTAAAAACTGGTATATAGTTTGAAGTCCGCACTTTCGCCACAAGTCGTTGAAACGGAGAATCAGTGAGGCTGCATCTTGCTGCTCTGTCGTCTTAAAGCGGTCACGTGATTTGGAGGCGCCGGTGCGTCCGTCGACCCCAGAGGGTTAAGGATTTTTCGTCTCGTCTCGTTTTGGTCAACGAAAATGAAGACACATTTTAGCATAGTTTTTATTTTGTAAACCACATTTAGTCTCGTTTTTATTCGTCTACAATATTGCATTATATATTTAATTATCGTTATCGTCACATGACCAGCATTTTCGTTGCGTCTCGTCTCGTTTTCGTCAGGTGATAAAGGTTCGTTGACGACGATATTTAGTCATAATTTTCGTTGACGAAAGCAACACTACTTTGGAGGCAACCTTGATGCTGCTTTTTATCACCTTAGTCCACCTGTTAGACCAGATGCAAAAACCGGTTCAGGTTTGGAAGTGATGGTAGTTTTGGTTCAGGTTGGAGAGGGTTGGTGGTTTTGGTTCAGGTTGGAGAGGGTTGGTGGTTTTGGTTCAGGTTGGAGAGGGATGGTGGTTTTGGTTCACTGGAGGCTTGGTCTCATGAGTTCAGTGTTGACTTGCAACTGTTTCCAATACTGATGTTTTGCAGACTGTAATTTATAAATGTGTCTTACATTTACATGGCTCCTAAAGTCATTTGCAGAACAGGTGTGCAGGATTGTGGAGTACTTCTTTAACAAGAGCCTGAAGCTGGGAAAACCTCCTGCGTGGTACCGGTACCAAAAGCCACTTACCCAAAAGACTTCAACAGCTACAGACCAGTTGCTCTCACTTCACACCTGATGAAGACCCTGAAGCGGCTGGTCCTCGTCCATCTCCGCTCTCTGGTGGGTCCTTTTATGGACACACTCCAGTTTGCATATCAACCTGGCATCGGAGTGGACGACGCCATCATCTTCCTCCTGGACAGATCACTGTCTCACCTGGAGAAGCCTGGAAGCACTGTGAGGATCATGTGACCCTTTCTCCAGTGCTTTCAACACCATACAGCCTGCACTTCTGGGGGACAAGATGGAGCTCACGGGGGTGGACCAACACCTCACATCCTGGATCCTTGATTACCTCACCAGCCAGCCACAGTATATGAGGACTCAGGACTACGTGTCGGACACAATAATCTGCAGTACAGGGCCCCACAGGGAACAGTCCTGGACCCTCTCCTGTTCACCCTGTACACTGCAGACTTCTCCACCAATCACCCCACAGCCATCTACAAAAGTTCTCTGACGATTCTGCTATCATCGGCCTCATCAGGGACGGGGACGACGGAGCCTACAGAGAACTTATTAACAGCAGAACCACCTCCAGCTCAACGCCAGGAAGACCAAAGAGCTGGTAGTGGATTTCCGCAGGCACAGATAATCCTGCACACAGGTGAACATCCAGGGAACTTACATTTAGATGATGACATCTTACAAATACCTGGGAGTTCACCTGAACAATAAACTGGACTGGACTGATCACACTGCAGCAACATACAGAAAGGTCAGAGCAGACTCCATCTGCTGAGGAAGCTCAGGTCCTGACAACTTCCTATGACTCGGTGGTGGCATCAGCCATTTTCTGTGGAGTAGTCTGCTGGAGCAGCAGCATCTCAGCAGCAGGCAGGAGGAGACTTGATAAACTTATCAAGAAGGCCAGATCCATCCTGGGACCCTCTTGACCCAGTGCAGGTGGTGGGAGAGAGCAGGATGATGGAGAAGCTGTCATCGCTGCTGGAGTCCCACCTCCTGCAGGTCATCACAGCACTGGGCAGCTCCTTCAGTGACAGATTGATACACCCCAAGTGTGTGAAGGAGAGGTACCACAGGTCCAAGTTTGTGAAGGAGAGGTACCACAGGTCCAAGTGTGTGAAGGAGAGGTACCACAGGTCCAAGTGTGTGAAGGAGAGGTACCGCAGGTCCAAGTGTGTGAAGGAGAGGTACCGCAGGTCCAAGTGTGTGAAGGAGAGGTACCGCAGGTCCAAGTGTGTGAGGGAGAGGTACCGCAGGTCCAAGTGTGTGAGGGAGAGGTACCGCAGGTCCAAGTGTGTGAAGGAGAGGTATCACAGGTCCAAGTGTGTGAAGGAGAGGTATCACAGGTCCAAGTGTGTGAAGGAGAGGTACCACAGGTCCAAGTGTGTGAAGGAGAGGTACCGCAGGTCCAAGTGTGTGAAGGAGAGGTACCACAGGTCCAAGTGTGTGAAGGAGAGGTATCACAGGTCCAAGTGTGTGAAGGAGAGGTACCGCAGGTCCAAGTGTGTGAAGGAGAGGCACCACAGGTCCAAGTGTGTGAAGGAGAGGTATCACAGGTCCAAGTGTGTGAAGGAGAGGTACCACAGGTCCAAGTGTGTGAAGGACAGGTACCGCAGGTCCAAGTGTGTGAAGGACAGGTACCACAGGTCCAAGTGTGTGAAGGAGAGGTACCACAGGTCCAAGTGTGTGAAGGAGAGGTATCACAGGGCCAAGTGTGTGAAGGAGAGGTACTACAGGTCCAAGTGTGTGAAGGAGAGGTACCGCAGGTCCAAGTGTGTGAAGGAGAGGTATCACAGGTCCAAGTGTGTGAAGGAGAGGTACCGCAGGTCCAAGTGTGTGAAGGAGAGGTACCGCAGGTCCAAGTGTGTGAAGGAGAGGTACCACAGGTCCAAGTGTGTGAAGGAGAGGTACCACAGGTCCAAGTGTGTGAAGGAGAGGTACCGCAGGTCCAAGTGTGTGAAGGAGAGGTACCGCAGGTCCAAGTGTGTGAAGGAGAGGTACCACAGGTTCAAGTGTGTGAAGGAGAGGTACCGCAGGTCCAAGTGTGTGAAGGAGAGGTACCACAGGTCCAAGTGTGTGAGGGAGAGGTACCGCAGGTCCAAGTGTGTGAAGGAGAGGTACCGCAGGTCCAAGTGTGTGAAGGAGAGGCACCACAGGTCCAAGTGTGTGAAGGAGAGGTATCACAGGTCCAAGTGTGTGAAGGAGAGGTACCACAGGTCCAAGTGTGTGAAGGACAGGTACCGCAGGTCCAAGTGTGTGAAGGACAGGTACCACAGGTCCAAGTGTGTGAAGGAGAGGTACCACAGGTCCAAGTGTGTGAAGGAGAGGTATCGCAGGTCCAAGTGTGTGAAGGAGAGGTACCACGGGTCCAAGTGTGTGAAGGACAGGTACCGCAGGCCCAAGTGTGTGAAGGAGAGGTACCGCAGGTCCAAGTGTGTGAAGGACAGGTACCACAGGTCCAAGTGTGTGAAGGAGAAGTATCACAGGTCCAAGTGTGTGAAGGAGAGGTACCACAGGTCCAAGTGTGTGAAGGAGAGGTACCACAGGTCCAGGTGTGTGAAGGAGAGGTACCACAGGTCCAAGTGTGTGAAGAAGAGGTACCACAGGTCCAAGTGAGTGAAGGAGAGGTATCACAGGTCCAAGTGTGTGAAGGAGAGGTACCGCAGGTCCAAGTGTGTGAAGGAGAGGTATCACAGGTCCAAGTGTGTGAAGGAGAGGTACCGCAGGTCCAAGTGTGTGAAGGAGAGGTACTACAGGTCCAAGTGAGTGAAGGAGAGGTATCGCAGGTCCAAGTGTGTGAAGGAGAGGTATCACAGGTCCAAGTGTGTGAAGGAGAGGTATCGCAGGTCCAGTGGCGGCTGCTGGTCTTTCAAGGAGGGGAAGCTAATTTTTCCGGCCTACATCATAAATGTATAAAATTTCATTATGTTTTGCTACTTGAATTCGAGTACCGTCATTTATTGCATGTTCAACCCTGTCTCTGCCCAGGCAACTTAACCTTGTACATGCACTCACATGTTCATTGCTTTTTTCATGCCTTTTGTATGCCTTGTCAAAGTTAGATAGATCCCCAAAACCCACTTTTGACCAGACAACACATCCCTGAGATGGTTTCATCAAGAGGCATGGCCAACAGTACATTTTATTTGTGACAGCACTTCCAGTCAGCCAGCTCACCTTGTCATACCAGGACACCTGAAAACACCTGTTACTTTTCCCCACCTTTTGCACTAAATCAATCTTAGGAGTTGACCTGCCCTGCTGTTTAACTCTGATTTTCTCTTCGTAAGGAAGACTATCAAATGGCTTCGCCAAAATCCGTTCGACAACATTCATATTATCTGCCATGATGTGCAGCTTGCTAATGCTAGCAGCTGGAGCTGCTGCGCCAGGCTACTGTGAAGTGTGACCGCCTGTGAGTGTGAGTGACAAAGTCGCTGGGGATCGATAAAGTCTCCGGATCAGTTCAGAACAACGGAATGAAAAACTTGGAAAATGCTCCGGTGGATGTTTATTCTTCAAGATCGCTGATTCGCTCATTTAGCTGTCAATCAAAAAAGGATTCCGCCTCAGACAGCTCATCCAATCATCATGCAGAAGCCGAGTGTCCGGGCCAGCCCACTGCCCCATGGACCCCCAGAGATGCTGAGCGTCCGATGGGCGGGACAAAGCCCAGCATTTATCCAATGACTGTCTGGTTCCGCTGCAGTGGAACAACCCGCTCTACGCTTCCCCACTGAAGTCAGTAGAAGCTGAGCGTTCGACTGTGGAAAGCGCTGCGGGGATGAATGAGAAGGAAGTTGCGCCGCTTACCTGTGATAAGTAGCTGATTCTGAACAAAAGATGAAGGCTTTCTAGCGCGTATTTAGTCAATGAAATGTACACACAGCAGTACATATTTCACCACTTTTTTTTTTTTTTTGGTGACATTTTAGGGGAAGCTGAGTTTCCCTTGCAGTCTTAGAGCAATCACCACTGCGCAGGTCTAAGTGTGTGAAGGAGAGGTATCGCAGGTCCTTCCTTCCTGCTGCTGTCAGACTGTACAACCAGCACTGCTCCTAATAGACCTAGCATGGGCACTATGTCATAAAAGAACCCATTTCTCTTTTTTTTTGCACTAACTGGACAATTTCATATCTGCTACAATTACACTGTTAACAGTGTAAAACATTATTTATATACAGTGTATATGAGAGTTCTATTTCTATTTCTTACTTCTTACTTTTTATTGTATTGTTTATTATTTTACTATTTTTATTGTCTATTACAATACCACTGTCCTTTGGCTGCTGTGATGAAGAAATTTCCCCGTTTGCAGGACAAATAAAGGAAATTCTGATTCTAATTCACATCTAAGGCATTTAGCAGACACTTTTGTCCAAAGCGACTTACAATAAGTTAGGGTTGGGCAGTATGATGGTATTATACCATGTGACGGTATAAAAGTGTCCACCGGTAGAGATTTTGCAATACCGTTTATACCGGAGAACGAGCAGATGTCTGCGGCATCTCTCTGAGTCACTGTAGTTACACTGCCTCGACACACGGGGCACTGCAGGCACTACAGCAGACTGCTTGGCATGGTTGCATGACCACGACGACAAAGAAACCGCTTTACCGGAGTGATAACAATCATGGCAGAGGCGGAGAGTGAACGTCACGAGGAAACGGAGGCAGTCCGACCCACTCATCATGACAAAAAGGAGGAGGAACTCGTTCCAAAAAAGGGCGCTACGTCTGTTGTGTGGAATTTTTTCGTTTTTAAAAGATCAGACAATGAACAAAAAGGGATATTCTGCAAAGAGTGTCATGTGACTGCTGCTGCTGGAGGTGGAAACACCAGTAACCTCCTCCACCACTTAAAGTTAAATCATGCAAAGCAGTATTATGAAAGCCAAAAGATGTGTGGCGCACCCGCTGCATCAAAAACAAAAGTTGCAGTAGCTCCTCTGTTTACATTTGCACACACTTAAGCACAGCTTAAGTTAAAGCTGGAGTTCAATGTTTACAGTTCAAAGTTATTTGCACATTCTTTGTGGTTTATTATTTATTATATTATTAGATTTTCTTTAAAATAATGTTATGCTGCTGTGAGCAAATAAAAATAAAAGAGGAAAATGATCAAATGCGACAGTATGGTTATTTTAAGCCATTAATTGAATTTACAGGGAAAGAAAACCATACCGCGATATATACCGTTACCGTGATATGAAATTACTCATACCGTGATATAAGATTTTGCTCATACCGCCCAACCCTACAATAACTACGTTTGTCACAAGAGAGAAACCATTGTCAAGTCCTCACCTGTGAATCGTAACTGCGGGAGGGAGTCATGCGGGGTCGAGGCGAAGTCTTAACAGATGAGTCTTGACTATTTTGCGGAAGATGGAGAGTGATTCCGCTGTCCTGACATTGGTCGGGAGTTCGTTCCACCACTCAGGTGCCAAAACAGAGAAGAGTCGTGACTTTGCAGAGCGACCTTTGTTTGCTCTCAGCGTTGGCGGTACCAGTCGGCCAGCTGATATAGATGAGCGAAGTGCTCTCGCTGGGGTGTGTGGTCTGACCAGTGTTTGGAGATAGGTCAGTGCAGTTCCCTTGACGGCTTTGAAGGCCAGCACCATCGTCTTGAATCGGATGTGGGCCACAACAGAAAGTCAGTGGAGGTCACAGAGGACGGGGGTCACATGGGAGAGTTTTGGTAGATTGTAAACGAGGCGCACTGCAGCGTCCAGGTGGGAGATGACCAGAGCTTGGACGAGGAGTTGCGTTGCATCTTTCGTGAGGAAAGACCGGATCCTGTGGATGTTGTAGAGGGCAAATCTGCAGGATCGGGCCTCAGCAGAGATGTTGGGGGTGCAGGGCAGTCTGTCATCGAGGATTACGCCCAAGTTCCTCGCCGTCGACGAAGGCGATACCGTGACATCCTCGACAGTGACTGACAGGTCCATGCAAGGGCAGTCTTTCCCTGGGATGAAGAGGAGTTCTTAATTAATTTGATAAAATCTTTACAAATGTACAATTTACAAATGTAAAATCTTAACAAATGTAAAGGATATTTAGTGAATCAGGATGCAAATGACTTGAGAGCAGCTGGTTTCCAGTTTGACCAGTAAGATCTTCAAAGTTCAGACTGATTTAGTGACCCCAAAGGTAAAGGTCAAAGTCTATACAATGTTTCCAACTCATTATCTCAAATCAGCCTGAACACACCACAGGTCAGACTGCAGGGACTCCACTGGACTCTACTGAACTTTTCTGGACTCTACTGGAGCTGTGTGGACACTGAAGCTCCGACTGAGCCGGACCACGGCTCGTCTGTTCAGTGCAAGTGAGACTCTTTGTCTCTGATGATTCACTACAGAGAGACAGAAATTTGTGAGAACACAGAGTGGAAAACCACACTCACATAGGTGTGTGTGTTCAGGTGTCTGCTGCATGCTTGGTCATGCTGCTTGTCTGTCTGTGAGGGAATCAAACCAGCAACCTTCATGTCGAAGGATACCCTGTTTGTGTTTGGCCTTTTGGACCAAATTATTGTGTGTATTTGTCCACTGTGTGCACTGAGGCCATCTGTCATGTCACAATGTGATGTCATGAAGAGAATTTAATTTTTAAAAAATCCTCTCCAGAGCCCCCCTCATTTTCTTCATGACATTATGATGATGATTCTGTTATTCTGAATCATGTCAGATTGGACCCATCTTTGGTGTCTCAGTCAGAGCAGGAAGCAGGTTGTTCACCTTCAGGCTGAAGCCCTGCCCACTGCTCTGTCACTGGTCTGGCCTACAGGTGATCACCTGGCAGTCAGAGCTCAGGCGTAAACTGTCAACCAGCTCATTATGTCTTCATAAAGACTTTTATAATCTTTCTTTTGTCTGCAACAGCTGAACTCTCCCTGCAGGGATCAATAAAGTTTCCTCTAATCTGTTTTTAAGTGCAGTCGTAAAAACCACAGAAGAAGTCCCGAGGGTCCTGTTGTTTGTGGTATCTTCCAATAGTGGGTCAAACAGTGAACAGTCTCACCTGTCAGAGTTAAGATCTGATCCTGATTCTGTCTGATGGTTTTAATTTAAGAATAGAAAATAAGGAAACAAGATGGAACATGATTCTAACATTTAACATGTTAGAATAACAACAGTTATTCATAATCAAACAATTTCACACATTGCTGATTAAGCCTTTACACTTCAGATAATACTCTCTATTTTGCAGATTGTCTACTAGATTCTTTAAATGAGGTGTCTAAGGCACCCTGCACTGGTAAATCAAATTCCTTTCCTGCATGCAGCCCGGTTCATTTCCCGCAGCTTGGTTCAGTTTTCTCAGCAGGCCTAGCAGTGATACCTACAGCTCCCTCAGCACCCATTCTCTTCCCTTGGTAACACTTTATATTAAAGTCTTTGTATTAACCTTTATTTAATAGGTAATAAGGCTGTTATAACATGCGTGTTAATATTATTGTCTGTTAAGTATGAATTAACCGATCCGGTCCAGCCGTCCTTAGTTACTGATGCTAGGTCGGACAAGCTTGACAGCAAGAAACATGGCAACACCTGCCCCCGTTAGCCGAGTATCACCCTGTTTCTTACTGAGGTTAGTAGTTTGGATCAGTAGTTTGGTTCAGTACTTTAGGTTCAGTAGTTTGGTTCAGTAGTTTTGGTTTAGCAGTTCAGTTAAGCAGTTTGGTTCAGTAGTTCGGTTTAGTAGTTTGGTTCAGTAGTTTTGGTTCAGTGGTTTAGGTTCAGTAGTTTGGTTCAGCAGTGTTGGTTCAGTAGTTTGGTTCAGTAGTTTTGGTTTAGCAGTTCGGTTAAGTAGTTTGGTTCAGTTGTTTGGCTCAGTAGTTCGGTTTAGTAGTTTGGTTCAGTAGTTTTGGTTCAGTGGTTTGGTTCAGTAGTTTGGTTCAGTAGTTCGGTTTAGTAGTTTGGTTCAGTAGCTTTGGTTCAGTGGTTTGGTTCAGTAGTTTGGTTCAGTAGTTCGGTTTAGTAGTTTGGTTCAGTAGTTTTGGTTCAGTGGTTTAGGTTCAGTAGTTTGGTTCAGTGGTTTAGGTTCAGTAGTTTGGTTCAGTAGTTTGGTTCAGTGGTTTAGGTTCAGTAGTTTGGTTCAGTAGTTTGGTTCAGTGGTTTAGGTTCAGTAGTTTGGTTCAGTGGTTTAGGTTCAGTGGTTTGGTTCAGTAGTTTGGTTCAGTAGTTCGGTTTAGTAGTTTGGTTCAGTAGTTTTGGTTCAGTGGTTTAGGTTCAGTAGTTTGGTTCAGTGGTTTAGGTTCAGTAGTTTTGGTTCAGTAATTTTGGTTCAGTGGTTTAGGTTCAGTAGTTTGGTTCACTGGTTTAGGTTCAGTAGTTTAGGTTCAGTAGTTTGGTTCAGTGGTTTAGGTTCAGTAGTTTAGGTTCAGTAGTTTGGTTCAGTGGTTTAGGTTCAGTAGTTTGGTTCAGTAGTTTAGGTTCAGTAGTTTGGTTCAGTAGTTTTGGTTTAGCAGTTCAGTTAAGTAGTTTGGTTCAGTAGTTTGGTTCAGTAGTTTGGTTTAGTAGTTTGGTTCAGTCGTTTTGGTTCAGTGGTTTAGGTTCAGTAGTTTGGTTCAGTGGTTTAGGTTCAGTAGTTTGGTTCACTGGTTTAGGTTCAGTAGTTTGGTTCAGTGGTTTAGATTCAGTAGTTTAGGTTCAGTAGTTTGGTTCAGTGGTTTAGGTTCAGTAGTTTGGTTCAGTGGTTTAGGTTCAGTAGTTTGGTTCAGTAGTTTTGGTTTAGTAGTTTGGTTCAGTAGTTTTGGTTCAGTAGTTTTGGTTCAGTAGTTTGGTTCAGTAGGTTAGGTCCATTAGTTAGGTTCAGTAGATTAAGTTCAGTAGTTTAGGAGTCAGGCAGCTGCAAGATGTCCACAGCAAGGACTACAGTACACGATGAAGGGTGAACACACAAAAGTTGAGGCCAATTCATTCTGGTGTCAGCAAAAATGAGAGAAGCCTTGATCTGGCTAACAACTGTTAATGTCATCATGAGAATTTGTAAGCAAGCAACTTATCTGTCCTTTTCCAAACATTTTAATGTTACTTATAATAGTGAGTAGCACAGAGTTCCTAGGGGGGCAGTCCTGTCTCCCATCCTGTTCACACTTAACACCTCAGACTTCTTGTGTCGGTGCTTCGGACTGACATTTCAGTCCCATCACAGTGTTCTCACAGCACACTTTATGTTCTGCATGAAAACAGATTGTGAACCAGAGCAGATGTTGGGGTTCAGTGTGTGTGTGTGTGTGTGTGTGTGTGTGTGTGTGTGTGCGTAACACACACTCCTGTGGTTCAGGCTGAACTCTGACTGATATCCATCATGGTTTTTTAAGGAATGTTTGGGAATGTGCAGTGGTGAAAAGTGGGTCAGGAATTCTGGGCTTCATTTCTTAACCAGAAACACGGCCGCCACAAATTAACAGAGTTTCAACTGCGGAGGTGGAAACGTTTGTGCCTGACTGACAGATGTGTTTCAGCAGGAGGAGGAGAGAAGAACAGGAACATCCTCAGCTGCAGTGATGATGGAGAACCAGAGGTCGAGGAACTATTCACATTCTTTAGCTAAGTTCAAGCTCCTCAATGTAGTGAAATAGTATGTTTCATAAAACATATTTCAAAGTACAAATACCTTAAATTTGTACTTAGTTACTTTGTCTGATGGCACTGTAAATTAACTGTACACTGATACTGATTTGTAGCGATCTGATTCCTGGTTTGGATTCTACAGCACACAATAACAGTTTAGACCTCACGTTTCAAAACCTGGACGGTAGAATAGAATATTCCTCTATTGTCACTAAACACATGTACAATGGAATTGTGAATGGCTTTCTCCTCAGGTCAAGTAGAAACAAATAATGCAAAGAAAGGGAAAATATAACAAATAAAATCTATAGTAAACATTATACGCATATATACAGTAAAAAAATATATATATATATACGAGGTATCTCAAGGAAATTGAATCGAATGCAACTGGATTTGGTTTTTGTCTTGAAGACGTTTCACCTCTCATCCGAGAGGCTTTTGATGTTTCAGCAGGAGGAGGAGAGAAGAACAGGAACAGCCAAACACTCTGACCCCTCCAACCTGAGGGTCCTGACCCTCCAACCAGAGGCTCCAACCTGAGGGTCTTGGCCCTCCAACCAGAGGCTGTGACTCCTCCAACCTGAGGATCTTGGCCCTCCAACCAGACGCTCTGACTCCTCCAACCTGAGGGTCTTGGCCCTCCAACCAGACGCTCTGACTCCTCCAACCTGAGGGTCTTGGCCTGTCAACCAGACACTCTGACCCCTTCAACCTGAGGGTCTTGGCCCTCCCACCAGAGGCTCTGACCCCTTGAACCTAAGGGTCCTGACCCTCTAACCAGAAGTTCTGACCCCTCCAACCTGAGGGTCCCTACCTTCCAACCAGACACTATGACCCCTCCAACCAGAGGGTCCTAAACCCTACAACCATAGGCTCTAACCCCTCCAACCTGAGGGTCCTGACCCTCCAATCAGACACTACGACCCCTCCAATCAGAGGGTCCTAAACCCTACAACCACAGGCTCCGTCTCCTCCAACCTGAGGGTCTTGGCCTGCCAACCAGACACTCTGACACCTCCAACCTGAGGGTCTTGGCCCTCCAACCAGAGGCTCTGACCCCTTGAACCTACGGGTCCCTACCCTCCAACCAGACACTATGACCCCTCCAACCAGAGGGTCCTAAACCCTACAACCACAGGCTCTAACCCCTCCAACCTGAGGGTCCTGACCCTCCAATCAGACACTACGACCCCTCCAACCAGAGGACCTTAAACCCTACAACCACAGGCTTCGACCCCTTTCAACCTGAGTGTCCTGAACCTCCAACCAAACGCTCCAACGCCTCAAACCTGAGAATCCTGACCACTTAATCTGTGGAGTCCTGACCCTTCAAACCTGAGGGTCCAGACCCCAAATTAACATTATTAAATCATATAGCCTATCTTTCGCAATGTTACAAATAATCTTCTTCTTTTTCTGTGAATAACTGAATAATTTTGTTTAATTTATGTCTGTGAAATATTGAAAAGATAAAAAGGAAAAATAATTCAGATGACTTGGTCATAACTCATAACCATGTTCACTCAGCGATTACGGGTCATCTGTTGACTGATTGTCAGCCCCCATCAGTTAAAGTCCCCCTTCATCGGAAGAGTGAGGGTCACAGAACTCTTAACAGTGACCAATCTAAAGATCAAATGTCTCTCACACTGACCCATCTAAAACTCAGCTGTCTCCAACAGGCTGTAGATCAGCAGTGTTTTACTGACAGAGGTCTCTAGAGTTTGTTTATGGAGTTTTCAGTCAGCTGCAGCGTCATGTCAGTGTGTTGATCCACTTCAAACACAAAGAACTGCAGATTTAGTCTGAGTCTACTGCAGAGCAGCTAATCTAAACTGAGCCAACAGTCACTGGGGGGTGGAAAACATACCTGGGGGCCGAGTTAACCCTCGCTCTGCTTTTTTCCACTCAGCTCTTTACCCTCCCCCATCCTCTCCCTGCCCTCTCTCTTTGTTTATTTTACTTCCTTCAGGATCTTTGCTTTTCTTTCCACACAGACAGAGCTGCTGCTGCTGCTGCTGCTGCTGAGGAAAAAAATCACTGAACTGCAGAATTACAGGGTCCAAAAACAGCAGAAGACTGTCATCATCAACATCGTCATCATCATTGTTGTCATCATCATCATTAACATCATCATCATCATATTCACCATCATCATCATCATCTTCACCATCATCAACATCACCACATCATCATCATCTTCACCATCAGTCAGAGAGGAGAGCAGCTTCAAAAACAAAAATTTGAGTTCTTTCCTTATTCAGCAGAAAAATATCTAGATTTCATGTTGTATTTCGTCAAGATCAGATCTCAACACCACCAAACCAAACTACCTTCAAAACCAAACCAAACTGCCCTCAACAACAGAGTTGGCAACACATTCTCAGTAGAAGTTCAGATACTTGATGACGTGCGATGACGCCAAATAAAAATAATCCATAATTTACCTCAAATGCATCAAACTAAAGTAACAAGCCTGTATTGAAAATGTGAGTAGGAGAAAGTTCAGATGTTTGTGTTCAGATGTATAGAGAGAAAGTCACAGAGATACTCAAGTAAAGTACAGATAACTGAAGTATTTGTTACTTCTTACCTCAGCTCATCACCAAACCACACTGACCAACCTAAGCCAGTAAGAATTAAACTGAACTGAAACCTGAGCTGAGTTCAGTTTGATTACATCATCTTAACTCTTTGTTCACTGACAAGTTTGTTTGTTGAGTTTGAAGATGATTCAAACATCAGCAGGTCAAACTTTCTGTTTCTGACTGTGGAGAAATCAAACCTCTTCCTCTGCTCGGCCTCCGGCAGCTGGAAGTCATTACACACTCCTTCCCCTCTCCTCCCCCTTCTCCTCCCCCTCCCTCACACAGCCTGACTGTGTTTCAACACATTATAAATCCATTCAGGACTCAGAGCCAGCTGAACCTGAGCCAAGTGTGTCGACTCAAACAACCATGTTTACTGGTTAGAACTTTAACACACCCAACAAATAGCTGAGAGAACGCTAAGAGAACAATGACAGAATGCCGAAAAAGCACTCAGAGAACATCCAGAGATCATTGTAAGAGCACTGAGAACAATAAGAGAACACTCAGAACATTGTAAGAGCACTGAGAGAACAAGTAGAAATACGGAGAGAACACTCAGATAACATTGTAAGAGCACTGAGAGAACACTGAGAGAACATTAATAGCTGCAGGAATCAGATCTGAAGTGTTTGATCACAGCTGTGCAGCTGTTTTTATCACAAAGCCACACTCAGAGGTTACTTGATTTCATATTCTGACAGAACCTCAGAGAAATGTACTGTGTTTAGAACCAAGAAGCACATCATCTCTGACACATATTAATGTCTGGGGCCTGTCATGGAGACAGAAACGATGAAAATTATTTCCAGGTTTGGTTCTGGTGCAGAACATGTGTCAGGATGTGGGTTCTACCTCCCACAGATCTGATTTAATGAGTTCAACCCCCAGCAGAGAACAAACACTGTGACTCACTGCTGCTGTTCAAACAGTCGCCTGTTAAACTCACATTTATGCAGCTATAAAATCCGTAACACCAATAACAGCAGCAACATTAAACAACAGGCTGCAGTCAGACATGTTCTAGGTAACATACCTCTGTCATACTGGTTTAAGACCAGTTTAAAAGCCAATGAAACCAGTCTGACTGAACAAAGACAGACTGGAAACAACAGAAGATAAAGAATAAAAAACCCTCCGTGAGCTGGAGTTTGTATTTGTGGTGTTTTATCAGAAACAGAGGAAACCGTCAGAATAAGTTCCTGAACAAACATGAGAATCAGTTTCATATCTGGACTTTACATCCTGAACTTACTGGGAATTATCATCAAACTGGGCTCGAGTTTCCAGGAAAAAACTGGCAGGACACTTAAACTCTGATTGAGTGAAGGGACATTTTGAGCACACAAAATCTTTTAATAACTAAACAACAATGTGAACAATGTGAATTGGATCAACTAAAGGCTGGACACATGCTTGCGTCTTGGTCAGTGTGACCTTCATGACCATGATGTGAAATGTGAAGCTGCTGCAGGAAACCAACTGGAGACCAACAAAGAGTCCAACTGAAACGTGAAGAGTAGAAGAAGCAAAGAGGTCAAAGTGCTGCAGATGTTTGAGTTAAATGAAGGTTAACGTAAACAGGAAGCTCTCTGTCACTGACGCTGAACGTTTGATTACAGTGAACGCAGCTCTGCTGTAAACACACTGAGGTCTCAGCAGGTCAGTGAACGCCTCGCTGTCTGCCACTGCTGTTTTTAAAGAAAAGGCTCCTCTTTCCTTTTTCAGCAACATGTTGAAATGGAAAAAAAACTGGATTCTCTTTTTATTGGTTTATATAACAAATTATTTAATTATTGTCCAACCATTGTCCAAAGAAGCCAATTAACCTGCATGTGTTTGGCCTCTGGAGCGGCCAGACAAACAGGAGAACGTGCAGGAGAACTTGCTGGAGAACACAGAAAGACCTCAGAACATCTTATATGAGGCAGCAGTTTAACTATTGTTAACCAGTTTAACCTTGTTAACCGGTTTAACCGTGCTGTCTGTTAGCACATTAATAAACGCTGAGTTCATCAGAAGGTTGGTTGAGGTTGTGATCTGCCAGTCTGAGCGGTGGATACGAATGGACTGCATCAGTAATGTCGGAACATGTCCAAGATGTTTGAGGAGGTCCACGTGCTGTTAAAATGATGGCAGCAAACCGTCAAGGCCACAAGTGTTAAAACAGCCCAAGAAACACACCAGAGATCCGGGATATTTAGCCAACGTAGCTTCAGTATCCTCAGCGCATCGTCTTGATGTTGGCGCAGGGGGCAATAGAAACAGCTGACCACAACTGTTGGGAATTCTTGAGGGAGGAAGTCGGGATGTTTGGGCAGGGTCAGCATCTTAATATTCTCACTTGATCATTTACTGGATTCTCTAAAATTTGAGCTGCATATGATAATTTGGAAATTGATCAATAATCATTGAGTTCCCTGGACTGATGTCAAGGTAGGATGTCATCCGTCCTCAATAAATCAATGATGCTCTCCATTACCACACTCAGATAAAACAGTTCAACTGAACATGAAGCTGCTGATGAAAACATCTGATCAACCTCAGTGGAACTAAGAACAGTAAGAACGCCATCATTTGTAAAAGACCTGAGAGCAGCTCCACCTGTCGCCTTCAGGTTTATATTTGTGGAGCAGCAGACAGATAGAACTCAATCAATCTTTATTTGGAGTGCCAGTTCACTACAGAAGTCATCTCATGACATTTTCAAACAATAATCCTCAATTCATTTATATAAACTGACCCAACATTTCCCCTTTGAGCAGCACTCGATGACAGTGGTGAGAAAAAAACCTTCGACAGGCAGAAACCTCGAGCAGAACCGGACTCAGTGGTGGGCGGCCATCTGCCTCGACAGGTAAAGTTATAGCGGTAATAACACTGTATATAATTATAGTGTTTCTGTTGACGTCTTTACCGGAATGTTCCATCATGTTCCTTTCTGTTCTTCCTCTGAGCTGCTGAACAGCATATTCATCAGATTCAGGTAGATTACAGGTGTGTGTCATCCTCCAGGTGAATTTTCAGCTGTTTTGTGTAATGTTCTCAGACAGCTGATGATTATTTCCTCCCTCTGACTGTACCAACAGATTTTATACACATCCTCCTCCATCATTAAATTTTTTATCCTCCACATTTTAACCTTTGACGAACTGACAAACATTCACACGGACCTCAGATCAGACTGATGGTGGTTCAGGTGTTTCCCTGTAGACACACTCTGCCTCTACACCTGCAGGAGCACATCAACTCTCTGATCACCTCACATCTGAGGTCAAATGATGCAGCAGGTGGAGGCGTTCAAGTCCCTGAGCGCTGACTCAGTCCTGATGGACTGAAAATTTCTGTTCTTTTGACTATTAGATGAACCGTCTGAAGTTTGTTTCCAAACAAAGTTCCAAACAGGGTTTAATTCTGATTGATTGTTCCAGATCAAACACTGTTATTTAGTTCGATATCAGTGAGGTAATTATACATATTGATCCTCCTCTTTGTTTAATGTTTTCGTCTGTCTTTTACTGACCAAATTCTTGTCTGTTATATGCATCAAAAGAATTGATGCAGGATTCAGAGGCAGGCAGGTTAAAAACTAAACGCAAGCAAGCTTTAATAGTAGCAACAAAAAAAATCCCAAATCAAAGTAACAAAAAGGGAACAAGAAGAATACAGAAAACTAAACAGCAATCCAAAAACAGAGGACAAACCTTAAAGGCATGGGGACAAAACCAGAACAAAGGGTTAGACAGGAGACAGGAGGACCGGGGGCAGATGCTGGACTGACATGGAAACAGACAAAGTGACAAAGATAGAAAGTGAAGGAAGAATCACACAGGTTTCACACAGGTGAAACTAATGGGCCAATCAAAAAGGGAAGGAAGACAGGAAGCGGAGAGTAAAACATGACACATGAATATAAATCTACCAAAATAAAACAGGAAGTCACTAAATTAAAAAACAAACTGCTTCAGCCTCCTTTTTTTCTTTACTTGAATGTGCTTTTATTTTTGCCCCTCTCACTTTCATTCTTCGTCACCTGTTCTCTGTCCTCTGTTCTCGCCTGTTTTCTGTTCCCTCCTCTTCTCTACTGTCTGTCTTTTATAAGGGTTCTTTGTAAACTGATTTCTCCTTTAACCTGTTGGATAAAATCGTCCCCTGACCTTCACTCATCACTGACATGACAACCTGCAGAGGAGTGATGACTCTTAACTTCCTGTTTCTGCTGTGCAGGAACAGGAAGTAGTCAATCCATTGTCAAGGAAACAATCAATTTTAGTGATTATGTTTCCGTGGAGACAGGATGAGCAGCAGTTTATCAGCTTACAGAAGTCCTGGAGTGAAGTGAATTAATTGTGTTTACATGTGAGAGAGGAAGCTGAAGCTTCATCATCATCAAAGCTGGACGACAGTGAAGAACGTGCGTCCTCAGAATCCTGACTGGGGCTATGTCTCAATTCAGGGTCTGCATCCTTCGAAGGACCTGGCCTTTGGGGTCCTTGAAGGCCGGGTCCTTTAGAGAAACCTGTGAGGCCCTGTCAACCATTGTTAAATGGGACGGTCTAGCCTCCAGAGCATTTCCTGGTGGCGTCACCAGATGTTCCTGCCCCTACCTGTACGTCACTATTCATGCTGCCCAGGTCCACGAAAGTGACAAGAAGAGTAAAGTTTGACTGTCAAATATGTTTGAGCTCCAGGAATTCCTGATTTCCTTTTTAATCCTCCTCCTTGTGGAAGAAGAGGAGAAGCGGCTCTGGTTTATCTCCGGTTGAGAGGACCGTGGAGATGTGAACCTGTTATTGAACCCACAGTACTGTTAGCATTATTATCATTAATAGCTAGCTAACAGTTAGGGGTCATTAACATACCGATACATTACCTTAATGCTGACATATAAACTGTTGATATGGTTTTATTTTCATTTAAAAAGCATTATTCCTATTTAACGTGTTTGGTAGATAGTTTTGTTTGTTGTAATAATTTATTATTATTATAATTATATTATGAAATTATAATTCTTGCCTCTTTCTTAAAGAAATAATTAGTGACATGGCAGCTGTGGGTCGAGTCAACCCTGCAAACGCAGTTGATGGACGATGTGGTGGACGGTGGAGACTAGACCCCCAAACACCCTGAGTACCGACCCAGATGATGTCCCACTGACACCAGGTTCATCCAGCCCAGCAGCACTGCCAGGGACTCCTGCTCAGCCTGTTACTGTACATCAGTAACTATTTTAATATTGTAATTGTTTTTTGTTAATAGTTAATAATAATCTGTAAATATTTATTCATGCTGTCATTTTATAAATAGTTGTAAATGTTAAGACCTTAATAATAAAAGAAAAAATCCCTTTAAATAAATCCCTTCAAGTGCACAGAAAAAACTTTACAGTTTTACAGTTTGGCAATAAAGCAGGGATCACAGCCTGATCTAAATCTGTTCATCTTGCTCTGTTTATGTACATGAAGTAAAAATAGTCTATAACATCTCAACAGTCACAATAAGATATAAGATATAAGTTAACCTCTGAACGTCTAACGTTTGAAAGTGAAGGTTTTTAAGGCTTTACTTCCAGAGGCATCGAGCTGAGCATTACCAGCGTGACGTGTTTTACCCTTGAAGTTTAACATATCTGGCGTTGGATGTTCAATGAGTAAAAACCGAGTATAAACCCATTTCTTCTTTCTTTCTTTCTTTTTCGGGCACGCAAAGAATCTTGGGATATGTGAGGCCACGAAGGATAATAGCGGTGCGTCCTCCAGGAAGAGGGAAAGGAGGCTGCATTTGAAGGAGCCTTTGAATTGGGACAGCCTTCGTGCGGCTTTGTGACGTAATTGGCCTTTAAATAAGGCCTTCGAAGGATGCAGACCCTGAATTGAGACACAGCATGGGTGAACACATGAATCAGTGTGACTTCGATTTCTGATGACATCATTGTCTCTGATGTCCATCCAGAATAAACGTCCCACAACCTCCTCAGTATCCACCCTTAGTATCAAAGTAATCCATTGCATCCATGGTAGTCTGCGGACAGGAGCAGCTAGCAGCTCAGTCAGCACATGATGAATGGAGAACATGTGACACATGTGAACAGATACAGACTGAAAACAGGTGAGAAGAGCAGCAGCTGACGTCATTATTAATAAAAGAATATAATAACTGATTCTTATTAGTTCAGAAGCCAAATATACAAATAACACAAACCAGTAGAAACTGTAATATCAACTGAATTATTGTTTATTGTTATTATCATCATTCAGTCTCTCTGACAGATGAACATCAGTTTATTTATTCTGTTAACAGAAAAATCAAACATCAAAACTGAATAAATCCAATGAAACAAATAATGAAAGGTTTCCTTTAATATTGATTATTTTATTGTTACTTCTTGACTGTCTAAACCAAAATGCTCGTCGATCAGGAGCAGCCAGGTGTTTCCCATAATGCATTGAGTCAGTGGAGAGCTAAAAAAGAAAACATCTTTGATGTTTGATCAGCTGCATTGATGATCGATTATGTGTCTCCTGTTCCTCATGTGGTTAAACTAATCCAAGTTTAAATAATCCTGTTAATTGTAATTTACACAATCTGGTTCTGTGAAAGCAGATTAAGGATTGATTTGTTTGTCCTTAAAAACACCACGCTCCTATTCTGAAATGAGGGGGCAAAATGAGGAGAGAATTGAGAGACAACCTGCATAAATATGATTGGCTGAGTCTGAGTCCCAGAAGAACCGGAATAGAGTCTCAGTAGAACCTGCTTCTCTCCCTCTGTCCTTCTATCCTTGTGTGTGATGAAACCAGAGTCCAGCTGTTTCTGCCTCTGATGAATCCATTCCAGATGTTTCCACTGTGAGCAGCTGATCTGAGGGTCAGATTACTGCAGCAGGATTACCCATGATGCACTGGGAGCTGACTGAGGGTCAGTTCACTCTGCAGAAACATCTGGAAATAATCGACATTTGGGGTATTTTTTTTATTATTATTGTCATGACAACGACTGCTCTGTGTGTGTGTGTGTTATAGACAGCTGTTACACACATTAACCTCCATGATGTTTCTTCTTCTTCTGTGTACACCAGTAGAACCATAGGAACATGTGTGTTTGCTTCCTCCTACTGGTTCCTCTCAGAACTGCACAGATGTGGTGGTTGACTAACAGGTGATT
>CM077784.1:39214527-39254527 GCA_039737535.1 Lagodon rhomboides | reverse complement strand
AAGTGGTTAGAAGCAGAAACAAGAAGAATCCACTAAGATATTTATTCTGCTGTAAAAGGGAAACTCCACAGAGACTGACGTTTGAGTTTTTGTGAAAACATAAACACACACGGACAGGGCCGTGACGACTACTAAACCACAACTGCTGTACCCGACTACTGTACCCGACAACTGTACCCTGACTACTATACCCGACTACTGTACCCTGACTACTGTACCCTGACTACTGTACCCTGTCTACTGTACCCTGTCTACTGTACCCGTCTACTGTACCCCGTCTACTGTACCCGACTACTGTACCCTGACTACTGTACCCTGACTACTGTACCCTGACTACTGTACCCTGTCTACTGTACCCTGTCTACTGTACCCTGTCTACTGTAGCCTGACTACTGTACCCCGTCTACTGTACCCGTCTACTGTACCCCGTCTACTGTACCCGTCTACTGTACCCTGTCTACTGTACCCGACTACTGTACCCGACTACTGTACCCTGTCTACTGTACCCGACTACTGTACCCGACTACTGTACCCTGTCTACTGTACCCTGACTACTGTACCCTGTCTACTGTACCCTGTCTACTGTAGCCTGACTACTGTAGCCTGACTACTGTACCCTGACTACTGTACCCCGTCTACTGTACCCCGTCTACTGTACCCGACTACTGTACCCCGTCTACTGTACCCCGACTACTGTACCCCGTCTACTGTACCCCGACTACTGTACCCGACTACTGTACCCGTCTACTGGACCCTGACTACTGGACCCTGTCTACTGTACCCTGACTACTGTACCCTGACTACTGTAGCCTGACTACTGTACCCTGACTACTGTACCCTGACTACTGTACCCTGACTACTGTACCCTGTCTACTGTACCCTGTCTACTGTACCCAGACTACTGTACCCAGACTACTGTACCCAGTCTACTGTACCCTGTCTACTGTACCCGACAACTGTACCCAGTCTACTGTACCCAGTCTACTGTACCCAGTCTACTGTACCCTGACTACTGTAGCCTGACTACTGTACCCAGTCTACTGTACCCAGTCTACTGTACCCGACTACTGTACCCTGTCTACTGTACCCTGTCTACTGTACCCTGTCTACTGTACCCTGTCTACTGTACCCTGTCTACTGTACCCGACTACTGTACCCGTCTACTGTACCCGACTACTGTACCCGACTACTGTAGCCGACTACTGTACCCTGACTACTGTACCCGACTACTGTACCCGTCTACTGTACCCTGACTACTGGACCCTGTCTACTGTACCCTGACTACTGTAGCCTGACTACTGTAGCCTGACTACTGTACCCTGACTACTGTACCCTGACTACTGTACCCTATCTACTGTACCCTGTCTACTGTACCCTGACTACTGTACCCAGACTACTGTACCCAGACTACTGTACCCTGTCTACTGTACCCGACAACTGTACCCTGTCTACTGTACCCAGTCTACTGTACCCAGTCTACTGTACCCAGTCTACTGTACCCTGACTACTGTACCCAGTCTACTGTACCCAGTCTACTGTACCCTGACTACTGTACCCGTCTACTGTACCCGTCTACTGTACCCTGTCTACTGTACCCTGTCTACTGTACCCTGTCTACTGTACCCGACTACTGTACCCGTCTACTGTACCCGACTACTGTACCCGACTACTGTAGCCGACTACTGTACCCTGACTACTGTACCCTGTCTACTGTACCCGACTACTGTACCCTGTCTACTGTACCCTGACTACTGTAGCCTGTCTACTGTACCCTGTCTACTGTACCCTGACTACTGTACCCTGACTACTGTACCCTGACTACTGTACCCGACTACTGTACCCTGTCTACTGTAGCCTGTCTACTGTAGCCTGACTACTGTACCCTGTCTACTGTACCCTGACTACTGTACCCGACTACTGTACCCGACTACTGTACCCTGTCTACTGTACCCTGTCTACTGTACCCTGACTACTGTACCCTATCTACTGTACCCTGTCTACTGTACCCAGACTACTGTACCCAGACTACTGTACCCAGTCTACTGTACCCTGTCTACTGTACCCGACAACTGTACCCTGACTACTGTACCCAGTCTACTGTACCCTGTCTACTGTACCCTGTCTACTGTACCCTGACTACTGTACCCAGTCTACTGTACCCAGTCTACTGTACCCTGTCTACTGTACCCTGTCTACTGTACCCGACTACTGTAGCCTGTCTACTGTAGCCTGACTACTGTAGCCTGACTACTGTACCCAGTCTACTGTACCCTGACTACTGTACCCTGTCTACTGTACCCTGTCTACTGTACCCTGTCTACTGTACCCGACTACTGTACCCGACTACTGTAGCCGACTACTGTACCCTGACTACTGTACCCTGACTACTGTACCCTGTCTACTGTACCCTGACTACTGTACCCAGTCTACTGTACCCTGTCTACTGTACCCTGTCTACTGTACCCTGTCTACTGTACCCGACTACTGTAGCCTGACTACTGTACCCTGTCTACTGTACCCTGACTACTGTAGCCTGACTACTGTACCCCGACTACTGTACCCCGACTACTGTAGCCTGACTACTTTACCCCGACTACTGTACCCCGACTACATAATCCAGACTTTTGTGAGTGTTTTACCCTGACTACTGCAGCTGATGATCAATAAATCAGCTAACAATAAAATGATTTTGTCTCATCATGACAATAGAAAAAAGAAACATTTGAACACTTGCATTTAGATGAGACTCAAATCTGAGCTTTCTGCTTGATTACTTTTACAATTGTTTATATCCTTCTTTGCAACTTTCAAAACATCCAATATGAACATCCAACATTGCCACACAAGTAAGGGAAAGCATCACAGGTCCCCTTTAATGTGTTGTGGAATTTCCCTCAAAAGTATCACACGCCTGTTTTCCAACAAACAGCAGAACAATGATGATGTTAGAATCCTGAGTTGTATATTTGTATATTATATAAAAATGATTCATGAATGTTTTTGTGTGTGAGCATGGCCTATAATTTTAGTTATTTTTTATGGGAAGACTGGGGAGTGTTAGGAGGGGGGTTAGACTTATGATGTTTCTCTCCTTGAGCTGATGCTGTTTAAGTGAAACATGAACAATGCAATTTGTTTTTTGACTGGGCACCTGACTGAAGTTGAGTTTGAGAGATGTATCGTGACACTGAAGTGACATTAAGTTGATTAAAAACAGAGGAAAAGAAAGTTATCAAACCTGGAAAAGGTCGAAACCCTGCGACTCTGTCAGGTCATACGGGCGGATGATCCCGTCCTCCCTGATCAGACGCACCGGCCGCAGTTTGGTGACTTCCTCTGTTGACTCCGCCGCTCTGACATCATAGACACACACACACACACACACACACACACACACACACACACACAGAGTAAATATTAAAGGCCAAATCAATTTTAAAAAATCTAATCTCACTGAGCTGTTATTGTTTTTCTCTGTTGAAGATTATTAACGTCACATGATGTGATAGCTGTCATAAAGTTGAAATGACACATGAATCAGACTATCAGAAAAGTTTGTCTGAGTGAAAGAGTCGAGTTTTAAAGAATATCTTCAGGTTTCAGCTGGTGAGCTGATTTACTTCATGTCATTAAATAAAAGCTGAAGCAGGTTTCTGTTGAGTGCACACGATGCTGTTAGATGCGTCTGTTAGGTGGTATATCTCACCTTTCATGACCTCTACAGTGACAGCATGAAATAGTAACATTTAAAAGGTTATCATGAACTGACTGATGTGTCACATGACAGAGGAAGAGGAGGATGGAAATCACTGAGGCAGCTGGGAAATGTTTCAGGATCAGAAGCAGGTTGTCAAGGCGATGACAGATTTACTAAAATACAAATGTTGGAAATGTGTTTTCTGTTTGATTCAGCAAAGAAATGATCCAGGAGATAAAATCTGAGTACTTATTAGTATGTATACACATTTACACATATGTTTAAGTATTTCAATGAATTTACAAGTAATCAAAAATATTGTATTTACAAGTATTTACTAATATTTACATTTGCATGTACTTTCAGATTCATGTATTTATAAGTATTTGCGAGTATCTATATGTATTTGATAAGTATACATTGTGGTCCAAAAGTCTGAGACTACATTGAAAAACACCTAATATTGTCATGTAAACCTGGAAATAATCGGAAAGTTTGAGGACTCATAAAGTAGATGAAATTGTCAGAAGTCAAACTGTTATTCAACTCTAAGAGAGTCTTTTAAAAGGACATGAGGCAGGATTTGTGAAACAATAAACATGCTTTTTAAGTTTTTTTAATGCTAATGGGTGATGAAGTGTTCAAAACCAAAAAGAATGAGCCCACCCACGTATCTCTCCGTTGCCTTGAACAGGCTGTGTGCTGCATCATGTGCTGCAATTCGTGGTCTGAATTTCCCATGCAGTCCTGCAGAAGTGTTGTCAGATGACGCTGATGACGCGTCCTCGACGGCTTGGAAACAGGAAGAAGACAAGCGCAGTGGAGCCAAACTAGTGTTTGAGTAGTAATGGATTCTGCTACGGCCAGAAAACGACCCACCACCACACAAAGTCCACTAAAAAGTCAAAGAACAAAACGAAGGTTTTATCAGCGGCGAGTCGAGAGTCGAAACGAAATTACGACCAAAGCCGGACCGGAACCAGAATAAACATCGGATACGCGTTCGACTCATGGAGGCAGCTTCAACTTGAACTGGGACTGAAAACAGATGCTGACATGGCTCATTTCCTAGAGACCAGGTAAGAAAACATTACAGGTCATGTTTAGAGCTGGATTTGAAATCATATGAGATCACAGAGGACTCAGAGTGACCTAACGTGCAAAGTAGCGTTAGCTGCTAACATGCTAACATTAGTCCACCGCTGTGTAACACTGAATAGTTACAGACTGCACATTTTCCACGGTCCTTTAGTCTGAAACCGAATAGTTAGAAATATGTCCCTTTATATATGGGACCGAAAGCCCAACCTGTTATCCGGGAGGTGACGTTAGCAGCTGGCTGTAGCCACATGCTAACGGTTTGTTTGTGTCTGTGTAGTAACATTAGCTGCTAACAAACAGCAGTCCCGTATCAGAGACGATGATTTTGTCCCCCAATATGCGTCTTTGCTTTCGCCTGTGTGTCTCTACACACAGCGAGCCGGCTGCTTCATGTGTGTAGCGGATAAGGCTATCTCTCACACACAGCACAGTTAGCAGCTGGAGGCTACCAACGTCATTCTGCGGAGGGCGCATGCGCAGAGGTCTCGCAGTAAACAGTCACGTGAACAGCGAGTAAAGAAATAACAGTGTCACAGCATCAGCTGCTCTGCTGTGAAGAGTTCATGCCGCTCCAGCGCCGGCTGATGGCTGCAGTTACCCTAACGGCCGTCGTGTCACTATTGAGTCTTATTTCTAGGTCCTGCCCCATGTCCGTTTAAGGTGGGCAAAGAAATACCAGAAATTCTAAGTGAATGATGAAAAAAGTCTATTTACTGATGAATCCCATAAATGGATCAGTGTCAGTAACAGAAAGGTCTATGTAAGGAGCAGAATGATGCCACAGTGAAACATGGTGTTTTCAGACTCCACGCTAACCGAGGAGAAGCACAACTCCATTCTTTGGAGACGTGCTCCACCCTCTGGTTTGATCTTTGTGGAGAAGGATTCATACTGCAGAAGGATAATGAGCCCAGACACACCTCAAAGCTTTGACACAACTACTGTAGGCCAGAGAAGACCAACGAGTCCTGGACTGTCCTCCACAGTCACCTGGCCTCGACCAAAGTCACCTGACCTCAACCACAGTCACCTGACCTCAACCACAGTCACCTGACCTCAACCACAGTCACCTGACCTCAACCACAGTCACCTGACCTCAACCACAGTCACCTGACCTCAACCACATTCAACATTTATGAAGGCACCTGAAGACTGAGAAAGACAAACAGTCTGTGACATCACAAGAAGCAGTCTGTTCACAAAACTACTTGTGATGTCACAGAGTGCTTCTTGTGATGTCTCACTGTCACATCATGATCATGCTGGAGGTCATGAAGGAGGACAAACAAAATACTAAGATATTCTGGCATTCAGGGACACTTTTCACTCAAACTGTTAAACTGATGGTATCATTTGTAATAAAAAAAGATATACATACAAACAAATAAAAACAGAAGTATTTGGAGTGCTGGTCTCAGACTTTTTGACCCCAGTACACATAGTACCTGTGTGTATTTCACAGCAATTAGAAGTTAATAGTATTCATATACATTTTTACAGATATTTAAAATATATCAGAAGTTTTCTCTCTCATGTGTCTTCAAGCAGATCTCTGTAGTCCACACAAACAAAGAAACAAACAAACACACACTGCAGCTGTTAGTATTCCTCCGAATCATCACGCTTGCTAGAATCTGAACTGGCAGAACGATGTGATCATTCAGTCAGCCAGTCCCCGAGGAGAGCTGCAATTCTGCAGGGGGTTATGGGTAACACATCTCCTAAATATCTGCACCACACACTGTGACCAAGGGAGGCTGTGGCTCAGGGGTAGAGCCAGCGTCTTGTTATCAGAAGGTCGCTGGTTCGAAGTGTCCTTGGGCAAGATACTGAACCCCAAACTCCTCCTGATGTGCTGGTCAGCACCTTGAATGGCAGCCACCACCATCGGTGTGTGAATGTATGCATGAATTACTGTAAGTAGCTTTGGATAAAAGCGTCTGCTAAATGCCCTAAAATGTAAAAATGTGAACCTGTCCTTCAAGTGAGCTGATCGACTGACTTGACAAAAAAGGTTAAATGTTGTACATACAAGTATAACTGAACACACAGATGGAGGTTTGGTGACCTGCGGCATAAGACAGCTCAGCAGGAAGTAAGAAGGAGCTGTTGGTTGTCTGTTATATTTTCTGTCTGTCTAACCTAAATGAAACCAAACTCAGTGTACGGTACGAAGGCCCAGCCCTGAACGATCTGACCCGACCACGCAGTCGAGAGGACGATGCTGTGGACAACAAGTGAAGCAGGTCACGTGCAGCAGGACCCATGTACTTCCCTGGTTGAGGTACAGCTGCAGCTGTTTCTGTATGTTCGGCCTGTTAGTATCAGGTGTGACAAGGGTAATAACTCACTTCCCAACTGAAATCTTCTCCAGTTTCAGAGCAGTGAAGGGTCTCACATCAAGATTTTAATCACTATGAAGACATTTTTAAAAATTTAACTAGTACCTGATTGGTTGTTTGAACACGTCACTCAGGAAGTAAAGTACAGGTTGTGTGCGACAGTCATGTCAGGAAAGATACTGATGGGACAGGTGACTCTCCTCAGGGGCGTGGCCTCTCCACTCACAATGCTGCAGCAAGCTGCGGGGGTGGGCTTACAGAGGGGCGGGGCTACTAGCAGTGTTAAATTGATGGACGATGTGAGCATGAATCAGTTCAGAGGATGATGGATGAAGTTTTTATTTGTGACACGATGCAGCGACTTACCGTACGTCGGCTGCAGGACGACAACAACATGCAAGAAAACACGAGAGCTGCACGCTGAAGCTCAGCTCCTTCATCTCATACATCTTCATCTTCTTAACATATTGATCTGATTGGGACGAATTTATCTTGGGTCAAAATAAAAGAGGAACTGACTGAACCTCTGCGCTACACTAAGAGACGACGGATGACAGACTTTAGAGTGAGCGGGGAGCTCAGCTTTAGTGTGGTTAATGTGAAATACTCACACATGAAAACAACAAGAAAAGAAAGAACCACACTCCAGGAAACAACAACACGAGACAGAAAAAAAGCAGAAATGTGAAAATTAGTGAGCAGACAAGAAGAACAGAGGAGAACACGTGAAGCACACAGACAACACAGGAAGTTCTTCACTGAGCAAAATACTACGAGTAAACACAGAGAAACTATGTGAGAGAAAAAAAATCCACATGTTGTGCAGCTTGAAGCGAAAGATAAGAGGAAGTGAAGGTTACCTCTGGATGCCCTGGAAGGTGCTGCTGGCCATGTCAACGATGCCGCCTGTCGGTCGAGCGACCACGCCCACCAAGCCTTTACCGATGCCCTTAAAGAAACCTGCTGCTCCCTCCTTCTTCGCCCCTGCAGATATATCATTCAAACCACCATCAGATTTGTTCTACTGTGGTTTAACAGTGGTTTTACTATGTTTCTACTGCACGCCTGAACCTCTAAAAACACAGATAGGGTCCCGTGGTGGGCCTGGCACAAAGTGTCATTGTTACTTTCTGACCAATGCAGTTGTCATTTTTATGCCCAGCACTCACAATGTGCAAATAGCAAATGTACCTGCGCCCACGTGTCCCTCAGGGCATCGTCTGTTATTGAGGTGTGGCCAAGCGCACTGATGGCGCATTGCTATAGAAAGTTATCACGCCACTGATGAACAAAAAACCTGGTCTTCAGTGAATGGCACAGTATTTTTCCTAATATTTAAAGGAGGCATTATTCAGGTGGGTTCGCCATGCACGTCCACTCTGATTTAATGATCAGGGAGGCTGGTTTCAGCAAATATCAAGAACCTTTTAAGCAGCAAACCTAAAAACAGTAGTAAGAAACTTGATAGGACAGAGGAAACTCTCTCTAAACCTTCTAGAATAAATATTCTAAGACAGCTCTGATGGAGCTCAGGATTAACTGCTTTAGTCCGAACTATTTCACTGTATGAACCTGATCTGTGTGAAGAACTCAGGACTTTTATTAACATTAAAACTTGACCGATTCCTGTTGGGAATTTAAATAATCAATGAAGTTAAGCTCCAGTTCAGTTCAGCTAAGTTCAGTGGGAAACCTGATTTGCAGTCAGTGGCACGAGATAAAAAATGTGCAAATATAAAGAACACAAGTACAAAAAAAAAACAGTACAATAATGTTTCCTGTACACTGAATGTACACACAATAAGACAACAAAATCTCTAAATCAATGACCATATCGTTGTTTTTTGTAGCATTTAATTATAGCTTGGCTTCAGCTCACCATTTTACAAACTCATCTAACACTTGCCCATGCTCAGATTCCTCTTTATGGAGCAGATTGATGATAACTGTATCATCAGTGGATAATGGGATGTGTCTGTCTACATTCAGTTCAATTCAATTCAAAAAAATGTATGTGTCCCCAGTGGACAATTAAAGAAAGACACATGCTGGCTTCTACAGTCGTCAGTGTAAAGAATGAAGAGACAGGACATCCCTGAGGAGAGCTGGTGGAAGAGAAGCGCCGTTCTGACAGAAAGCCATTTACTCTCACCCTCTGAGACCTACATGTTAAAAAATCTATAATCCAACTCATAAAACTTACATCAAGATTAAAATACATAAGAAATTTTCCAGCTAAGGCATGTGGCTGAATAGTATTAAATGCAGATGAAAAATCAAATAATTGAAGTCTGGCATGTGTGCCAGGACCTTCTAGGTGTTTATACCTCAGTTAAATAATGTGATTGAGGAATATTCTACTCCCATTCAAGCCCTCTATACAAAATGCATGGGGTCCAGATCCTCCCCCCTTGACTAGTCTCAGCCTAGTCAAGGGAGGAGGAACTGATGAAGCCTCTCGGATGAGAGGTGAAACGTCTTCAAGACAAAAACCAAGAGATACTCATCATACAGCCTGTCTCTTTACAACTGCATTTAATTAATAATAAACTTTCATTAGTAACAGTTCTGTACAGATGATTCTGGTTCTGTTTAATCTTATAAAAGTGAGACAGATATACTGATGGTCACTTACCCTCCACAGGTTTGGTGACGATGCCTGTGACTCCACCCATAACTCCCTGCAAAGACACTTTCTGTTATTGAGCTGCATCACTGATCTCCATCACTGACCTCCATGACTGACCTTTATCACTGACCTTCATCACTGACCTCCATCACTGACCTTCATCACTGATCTCCATCACTGACCTCCATGACTGACCTTTATCACTGACCTTCATCACTGACCTTCATCACAGACCTTTATCACTGACCTTCATCACTGATCTTCATCACTGACCTCCATGACTGACCTCACTGACCTTCATCACAGACCTTCATCCCTGATCTTCATCACTGACCTCACTGACCTTCAAGACTGACCTTTATCACTGATCTTAATCACTGACCTCACTGATCTTCATCACTGATCTTCATCACTGATCTTCATCACTGACCTCACTGATCTTCATCACTGATCTTCATCACTGACCTCACTGATCTTCATCATTGGCCTCACTGATCTTCACCATTAATCTCCATCACTGACCTCACTGATCCTCACCATTGATCTCCATCACTGACCTCACTGATCTTCATGCCTGACCTTCATCGCTGACCTCAGATCAGCTCATTGCTGAGTGACTTCGTACCTTCAGCAGTCCTTTTCCTCCTTTAGCCAGACTCTCTCCGAAGTCTTTGGGCGGTCGGTTCATCTCCTCTCGTCGTTTCTGTTGGTACTCTTTATCCATCGTGATGGCCGCCAGACCTTTACCCACAGAGCCCGTGATCCTGGAGACCATTCCTGCAGCGCCACCTGCAGGACACCAACACATTAGTTTGACTCAAGGACATTTATCAGACTTCATACAGCTCCTGTGGACTGAAGGATTTACACTACTTTAAAACACATGCACTGGATCTCAGCAACACCTGGAAGCTGCTGGAAACAACTGAAGTGCAGAATCACTGGAGTTCAACTGTAAAGCTCCCTTAATTGAATTGTTTTAAAATCCCTGCTTCCTAAAAATATTAAACTAAATATTAAAAGAAGAGAATAAAGTAACTTGTTAGGTTGTTTGTTCCTTACCGACTGTGTGACCCAGCAGGCTGCGGACTCCGATCACAAAACCTTCAGCAAACTCCTCTGGACCCTGAACAGCCCCCTGATAAACACACAGCAGTATCACATGACCATAGGCTTGTGAATATTCTCATTCATCCAGGTCATAGTTATCTCAAGGAAATTGAATCGAAAGCAACTGGATTTGGTTTTTGTCTTGAAGACGTTTCACCTCTCATCCGAGAGGCTTCATCAGTTCTGCTCCCTTGACTAGGCTGAGACTAGTCCAACTAGCCGGTGTGGAGGTCCAGCTATTTAACCTCTCAGGAGGCGGGCACAAGGCCACTGAGGCCTCTGGGTTGTATGTGCTCCATTATTGCCAAACGACAGTACTTAGTATGGTCGTTGGGGATGGTGGAAAGTTGGTTTCGACTTCGTTAGTGTTCTATTGTGTGACTCCAACGACTGTCGTTACAACACAATAGAACACTAACGAAGTCGAAACCAACTTTCCACCATCCCCAACGACCATACTAAGTACTGTCGTTTGGCAATAATGGAGCACATACAACCCAGAGGCCTCAGTGGCCTTGTGCCCGCCTCCTGAGAGGTTAAATAGCTGGACCTCCACACCGGCTAGTTGGACTAGTCTCAGCCTAGTCAAGGGAGCAGAACTGATGAAGCCTCTCGGATGAGAGGTGAAACGTCTTCAAGACAAAAACCAAATCCAGTTGCTTTCGATTCAATTTCCTTGAGATACACATGACCATAGATGCACAGACCAGAACCAAACCAGAGCTTGACCTGAACCAGGCCTGAACCAGGACCTGAACCAGGTCAATCCAGTCAGTCCAAGTCAACATGTGTCATGGATCAGATTTAGATGTTTAGTTATTTAAATAATGTAGTTGTATATATTGTATACATGTTGTGTGTATGATGAATGAAGCTGCCTCTCTGTAAAACTAACTGTTAGCTCAGTCACATTAGCTCCAGGACAATAAAGTTGTGCTGCCATGTTGCCATGTGTTTGTTTCTGACACAAAAAAAGCTGATTTGTGCATAGGTCAGGAAATGAATGTAAGTCTATATAAATTACCCAAATTTCTTACCTGGAAAGGTTCATAGAAGAAGGCCTCCACTCCCTCAGACAGACCTCGGATCAGTCCAAACGGGTTTCCCAGGACGTCAAGACCCAAAACCAGAACATACATCTGCTTCAGGAACTGTAGCCAGAAACAAACATCATCGTATTCTTACATCAGACGTTGTGTTGTTTCAGACCAAAACTGACATTATATGACTCGAAATGGCAACATCAGAACGGAGCACCACTGAACAAGAACGTGATCTAACAGAGGAGAGATGAGAAGGGAAGGGAAGAAGACTTATGGATGATGAGTTCAGGGTTTTGATGGCTACAGTGTTACCTGTTCAGTGTAGTGTCGGACCACTGCCCACATCAGCTTCTCTCTGCGGTAAAACTGGTACTTCACCTCGAAGAAGGCCAGCCTGAGAGAGGAAGACAGAAAACGCCCAACCTTTACTTTGGACTAAACAAAATACAGTCTGGTTATAACTGTAAATGTGTTTTCTTCTATAGAGTGGTAAGAGGACATAAAAATATCTTTTGTTTGCCCTGGATGTTAGCTACAATCACCAACACACTGCCCCACAGACACAGTATTGGAGGGCAGTAAATGAAGGGGGGGAAATCAAACCTTAAAGGGACATGAGCAGGATTTGTGAAAAAATAAACATGCTTTTTAAGTTTTTTAATGCTAATGGGTGATGAAGCGTTCAAAACCAAAAAGAATGAGTCCATCCACGTATCTCTCCGTTGCCTTAAACAGGCTGTGTGCTGCATCATGTACTGCAATTCATGGTCCGAATTTCCCATGCAGTCCTGCAGAAGTGACGTCAGATGACACTGAATGCGCGTCCTCGACGGCTTGGAAACAGGAAGAAGACAAGCGCAGTGGACCCAAAAGAAAACACACTGTTTTTCTTTTATCTAAAACTATGAGTGTCCAAAGTAATTTCCACAAATAACTCACTTGAAGATAAGGTCATCAACATCGGTCAGTGTTGCTCCAATACTTTTTAGCAGCAGGTTGAGAGACTGAATGGCTGCCACCTCCTGAGCTGAGTCCTCACCGCTGGAGCCGAGAGACAGACTGAGATGGAGCTGCAACAGAAAATATAAAAACAGACAGAGATGGAGCTGGAAAAGGCAGCAGAGTAAACATTCTTTAGCTTTACAGAAGAAGCTGTACATCTCCTCACCTTGATGGGTGAGATGTGGAAATGTTCGAAGAAACTGAGTCCTGACGTGTCGGTGAGCGACGCCTCCATCAGTTCAGCCTGCAGCAGCTGCAGATCTCTGTCTAGCAGCCGTGACTGAAACACAAACAGCAGCTCCGTCACGTGGCTGACCGAGGACCAAAACATTTGAGGAGGCAATGAGCCCGATACAGTCTGATCAATAATACAGAAATACAATGGAAGCAATGACCAACAATAATAAGACAATAACAAAAAACACATCAGACATGCTGGAAATTAAATGGTGTACAAACAATAACTTAGTTTAGAAATCCATTTTAAAGCCATCGCTGATTCTGCAGCTTCAAGTCGTCAGGCAGAGTGCAGACCTGTTGAACCAGGTCTCCTTTAGTCCTGTGACAGTCAGGCTCTGACTTTAAGGAAAGCAGTAATTCAGACATTTAAGTGCATGAAGAGCTTTTAAGGAGATGGTCTGGAGCTGGTTAGGGTTAGCTGGTCCTGTTGTATGTGTGGCTGTGTTTGGTGCCAGCCAAAGGCCTGCAATCATTTTTGTCCTGAAATCTTGAATATGAAGAACAGTAATGTAAGATGATATAAAAACATTCATGACCTTCTGGATATCAGAGAGTACAAAGAACGATCTTCCCTGATGTTCCTCTGTTTTAAATCAAAGGTCAGAGCTGAATGTCACTACAGGTTTGTGACTGCAGGTCTGACATGTAAAACATTAAGTCAACATGTTCTGTAAGGTGAGATATACTTCAGAGGAACAAAAACTGATTTCAGATTGGTTTTCAGTTCATCACAAGAACCCTGTGTGTGTTCGGGAGTTGAAACATCAACCTGCTGCCTTGCTCTACCTTCTGTCTGTCGGCCTGCGGGTCAGCAGCAGGTGTGAAGAGAGCCAAGATGGCTCCCAGGAAACCCTGATCGATTTTCACTGCCATCTCCTGAACCAGAGCCATAAAGTACCTGAAGTACACAAACAGAGTACTTATTAGTGTTCATAGAGGTTATGAAGAACACTGCTCCACATCAGGAGGGTCAGCTGCTGAACATCTGTTACCACATTTAAACTGAGTCACTTCATCTGAGTCTTCTCTCTACTACAGGGAAAACATGTTCAACACATGGTGCAGGATGGCGCTCCTTTTTTCCTTCCTGATACCAATTCCGATACCTGGGCTTTGGGTATCAGCTGTACCGAGTAGGCATCCAATAAGGGCATTTAGCAAACACTTTTGTCCAAAGCGACTTACAATAAGTACATTTGTCACAAGAGAGAAACCACGATATCAGTGTCGAGCCCTCATCTGAGGATCATAGCTGCTATTTGTCAAAGATTCTTTAAGTGCATAAGTGCTATGATTGGGGGTTAGGGTTACCCTAAATGCCAAAAAAAGGAAAAAAAAAGAAGATTTTTTTTCTTGTAACAGCTGTATATATACTACTAACCCTGTATGGATGCGATATGATTGCTATTACTGTTGTAAGGCCTGACTCAATGAATGTTGCCATACAACATTCTTTTATTAACTATGTTGACAGTCAGTGATAACCAGAAAAGAACAAATAAAGAAATCCAGGAATAAATAACAATTTCTTTACAAACTGTTAAAGTGCAGACACTTTTTAAATAGAACAGTTTAAAACAGTAATGAGGCCGCACCTTAAGTAAATGTAGGAATAAATAATTCCCTTAAAAGTTTACTCACAGAACTTGTCCGCTTGCAGCACTTTGAAATGTTGATGGTGATACTGTGTCCACTCAGTGTGCTGACTCAGCAAAGACATGTCGGAGGTCCAAATGTCAGTAGTAAAGCTGATCGGCTGGTCGCCTCTCAGTTGATATGAAAGTTCCCTCACTGTTTCATAAAGTTTGGGGAGAGCAGTTTCATCGTGCTCTTTCATGTGATTCATCTTCAGACACCTTATAAGGTTGCTGGTGTTGAAATGGGCAACGGTCGTACCGCCTCTCCAAACTACAACCTTATATACTGAACATGTCGTCTTTTTACTGGTAGGGTTATCCAGAGTAATTACTTCGTCTGTTGGCTTTAAAGCAGTGAAGAAGAACTGATTTCCGGTGTGTAACGTGGGAAATTAAATAGTGTTGAATTCAGTAATCAATGTAGGGTAGAGAAGATATCAGGATGTGAGAGGAGGGGGAGATTCCCCTTCACCTAAGGTGTGGGGGTTTGTTAGTATTAGAACAGGTCAAAAAGTCACAGGAGGGACAATCCTCAGCGCCTGAGGTGTTTACAGGATGGCAGATAGAATGACATTTACATTCCAATAAAACATCAAATGGTCACTGCCCTGGGAAAGGCATGATCAAAACATACATCAGGGGGTCATTGTTTTGGGAAGAAGTGATTAATGACTGTCATACAAGTATGTAACCCCTATTGTGTTGTATAGAGCTGGGTTTGACACTGGACAAGAGAAGAGCATTGTTGGCTGGACTTAAAGCTGCGAAAAAACTAGTTGCCACACGGTGGAAACCTCCACACTCACTTTCTTTCCGAGCATGGGTTTTGATATATAGGCTTTATAGGCAATAAAGGCTTGGTGTTCATTTCTAACTATCCTCCGTGGGTTTCAGGTGTAACAGGTGACTGGGGTTTGGAGTCCTGGATCCAGGGAGTGGGTGGGTTATATTTGGGGTTGGGGTTCTTGCTCTGATTTCATTTGTATGTTGTGTGTGTGCATGTGTGAGTGTATGTGCATGTGTATATATTTATTTTTATTTTTATTATTATTTATTATTTGTATTATTATTTAGCTTTGGTTGTTTGGTCATGTGCATCTGTATATGAGCATATGTATGGGCATGTGAATGTGTATCTTGTGGTCTGTTTTTGTAGCATGTGCATATGCCTATAGTTATTTTTCTTTAAAATAAAATACAAATTTGATCACAAAAAACAAGGAGAATCACCCTTAGAACTGTAAGCAGGGCTAACAGAGCTAACTGGGAAGTAGGAGGGTCCGTTTCTAGATTATGTGGCATCATATCGGTGCATAGACTCACATACTCGTTCCCCCTGCTTCTTCACCCTGCTCACTGTCACCAGCAAAAACACTCCTCAAAATCCCACACACAGCATCCAAGCTAATCAACCTCCCCACCCCCAGCCTGTCAGAAACAAATGAACTAGCTATTACACGCCTGGCACGTGTCATAGTCAGCAGCCCGGACCACCCCTTTAACCAATTCTTCACTCTACTCCCATCTGGCCGCAGATATAGGATACTGGACTGGAAAAGTTTTGTCCCCACAGCCATCATCATCTTGTCTAGATGTTTTTCTGTGGTGAGAGGGCTGTTATCTGTCATGTGAGGGGTCATGAATGGATGTCATGATTGCTGCTGTCTATGTTTTTATATGCCTTTCTGTGATATATGTGGGAAGAGGGTTTATCTGTTATCTCACTTATAGCTCACTTCAAACTGGTTATAGCTCACTTCAAACTGGTTAAACCTCACTTCAAACTGGTTAAACCTCACTTCAAACTGGCTATAGCTCACTTCAAACTGGTTATAGCTCACTTTAAACTGGTTAAACCTCACTTCAAACTGGTTATAGCTCACTTTAAACTGGTTATAGCTCACTTCAAACTGGTTATAGCTCACTTTAAACTGGTCATAACTCACTTTAAACTGGTTATAGCTCACTTCAAACTGGTTAAACCTCACTTCAAACTGGTTATAGCTCACTTTAAACTGGTTAAACCTCACTTTAAACTGGTTAAACCTCACTTTAAACTGGTTATAGCTCACTTTAAACTGGTTAGAGCTCACTTCAAACTGGTTAGAGCTCACTTTAAACTGGTTATAGCTCATTTTAAACTGGTTATAGCTCACTTTAAACTGGTTATAGCTCACTTTAAACTAGTTATAGCTAATTTCAAACTGGTTGTAGCTCACTTCAAACTGGTTATAGCTCATTTTAAACTGGTTATAGCTCCTTTTAAACTGGTTATAGCTCCTTTTAAACTGGTTATACCTCACTTTAAACTGGTTATAGCTCACTTCAAACTGGTTAACTGGATGTCACTCACTTGAACTGCATGACGCTGCTGTGCTGGTTGAACCTGGTGATGATGGACACGTCGATGAAAGGCTTCGGCTCTGTGGAGGCAGAGCTTAGATTTAAAGATCAAACTAAAACACAGTAACTTTTAAAAAAGAATAGTCTTTATAAGTCTTTATCAAAAAAAAATTCTGTCTCAGAGCAGCAGAACCTGACGCCACTGCTCAGACCATCAGTCCCAGTTTTAATCACATCAAATACACTAAGACCTTTTGTTCTGGACAAAATCACTTTTATGATTTAATGTTAAACAAAGATGGATGAAGGAAACAGGTAGTAAATCCCATCGGTTACAGACTTTTGCTCCTGGAATTAAGACACCCAGGTTAGTTTGGTTTGTGCCTCGACAGGTGAACAGGTGAGATCAGACATGTCGAAGCATGTAATAATGATGACCCACCTGAGTCCAGAGCGATGGATTTGGGAGGGGGAACAGGATGGAAGACGATGGGGAAGATGGCACCTGGCAGCTGGTTATCCACCTGCACACAAAAACCACGTCAGTCATTCAGTAGAGTGTTTCTTAGGGTTTGTATGTGTTCAAGTTTGTGTTTACCTGCAGCCAGTGCAGCTGGGCTCTCAGGCTGCGCTGGTGCAGCGACTGTTTGAACTCTACTTGGATCCCAGACAGGAAGTTCCTCCTCACCGGGCAGGAATATGGCTGACGCATCATCATGGTGGCTCCGCTGAGGTTCACCTGAAGACCAGTGACATCACACACTCTCACCAGCTCTTATAGTGTTTACGTTTGTGTTTGGTGTGTGAGTGTGTGTTGACCTCTGACCTCCAGGTTTGTCTCCAGTTTGACCCAGCCCCCCTCAGTCTTCCCACTCAGCTGACTCTGGTAAGTTTTCTCGAGCAGGTTAATGTTTTTCTGACTGAACGGCTTCCAACGGTTCTTTGGCTTCATCTCCCAGACCACACCCGAGCTGTAACACACACACACACACCTGAGCTGTAACACACACACACACATCTGGGCTGTAATACACACACACACACACACTTGGTGTTGGTGGTGACGTGTTACCTGGTGATGCCGATGTAAGCAATCTCCTGCCGGCCGGTGTTGTTGATCAGAGACAGTCCGAGGTTCTGCAGCGACACCTTCACTTCCTGTTGGAACTGTTCCAGCTCCTCAGCCTGCCGAGCCTTTGTCACCACGGCAACATCCTCTGTGAACAGTAGCACCCGCTGACGTCCATCCAGGAAGGAGACCCAGTGGACCTGAGACAGGCTGTCGTAGGAGAACTGACCCATCTGGTCCTGAACCACACAGAGACACGCTGACTGTCAGGGGAAGACTGAGGGATCATGTGATGTTTTAATCTTTAAAAGCTCCAGGAAATGACATTGTTTCATCTGGTTATAAATTAGTTGATGCCAACATGTTCTCAGAAAGCGTCCTGTCTCCACATCTAGCTCACACTGGTTCTTTTCTTGGTCTTCTATTTTTTCAATTTATTCAAAGCATTTGTCCAGTTACTGTTCTGATCCACATTATGAAATTACAAATGATAGATCACAAACCAACAGACAAAGTAAGTTCATGCTGAGGCTGTGATTTTACGTCACATTTCTTTATCACACTTCTTTGCCATATTTTAGGAGTGGTTGTATCTTTTCGAACAGTTTTTGTTGGATGTTTCGCAATCTCGCAGATCTTTGTTACTATTAACTGAAAAATGTAATAACAAATGGGGTCCCACCTTCAGCAGGTCCAGCTCTCCAGAATGTTCCATGCAGCTCCAGCTGAGTGTTCGGACGCTTGCCGGGTCATCCCAAGCAAACAGCCGAGCCTCGCCGGGGTTCAGTTGATGGACTGCCGCCGAGCCGCTGAGTGAGAAACAGAGAGAGGGGAGATGGTTCTCATTATACGATTTCATTCTGCAATGACTCATCATCATGATGTGTAGACGTATGCTGACAAAGCTAAGATAAAAACCCAGAGGTAGTATCCTAGCACAAAGATGGACCAGAGCCCCCTCCTGGAGCCAGGAATCGGAGGGGAGCACCCACAAAAAATACAAAAACTCAAAGGATGTGAAATCTTGTGTGTGCTGACCTCTGCTTGTAGCTGATGGTGACCCAGGGTGTGTGGTTGAGCAGCAGAGCTGGAGCTGCTCCTTCATAATAATCTGTGAAGCTGATGACGATAGACAGATCAGAGATGTTGACGTCCACAATGATCCCACCGCACTGAAAACACACACACACACACACACACACACACACACACACACACGTAAGAGGCCCTCAAATGTACCAAACTCAGATAGGAGAGTCAACTGATGTGATTGGTCGAGCAGACACTGACCATGTCTAGGCTCAGAAGCGTGCCGTTGTCCTGGCGGTTAAAGAAGAAGAACTTGGAAGTGGATTCAGATCCGACCACACGGACACACAACTTCCCTGCAGGGTTCTCGGGCCACAGAGGGAGGTACTGCAGAATCACAACAACATATCAACAACCATACAACATAATCTTGGTACTCTGAGCTGCTGCTCTGTCAGACTGCAGATATAAACCCCAGTATCCGGAGAGCAGGAAACACTGGACATAAAGACCTGCTGGGCCACAGTCCTCTAGCGTCATCACTTTGGTCTGTGGAATGGCTCTAAATACTACAGTACCCATGAGCCTCAGCGGCTGTTACTATGGAGATGCCTCCATCGAGACTGTTGAGTCAGCACCACAGCTACTAAACTGATCCAAATCTGAGAATTTATCAACAAACTCTACAGTCCGAAGCTCTCTGATTGGACAGTTCTCACAGCAATGCTCTCTGGTAGATGTGGTGTGTAGTGTAGTGTCCCACAGACAGACTCAGGCTGAGTCAGTAGTCATATTCACCTCTGTGGAGGAGATGTAGTGCCACCTGGTGGAGGTCTGGCTGGTGACTTCTCCCACCTCCAGCTCGTACGATGACTTGTTCACCAGATTGTAGAAAGGACTCATTGTGACGATCCTGGTCAAGTTAAAACTGCTCATCTGGATACTAACACCAACCTGGAATAACAAAGAAGAGCTATGAAGCCAGTGGGCTGCAAATAACAATTGTTTTATCAATCAATGAATCAATAATTCATTTGGTCTATAAATTTCAATCTATCATCTATGAATTGATTGCTTAAGCTTCACCTTTCTCTTGACTTCTACTCAGATATGATTTAGTCTGATCGAGTGCTTGTTCAGGAGCTTTTTACATGACCACACAGTCTTCATTGTCTGCTCAGTTTTCATGGAAAATGTATGTTTGGTCTTGGAGATTATTTATATCGGCTTTTAAATAGTTAAATGACCAAAATATTTTATCTGAACAGAGACACTGAGGCAGGTTTTTAGTTACCAGGAAGTCCATGTTGTTGGCGGGACAGCGAACACAGCCGTAACTTCCCACCGTGTCCAGAGAGAAGGCATCAGACCAGGAGCTGGTGGAGACACACAACTGGAGCTGCAACAAACAGCAACGCACAAGTTTTTGTTCAGCGGCTCAATCAAATCAAATCAATCAGTACAAACCCAAATGTTTTGTAGGACCAACATAAAAAGTTTACTTTGATGGTAAAGACACACAAATTTGGATGCAAACCCAAAAGTATGGTGGGACCTGAAAGATTCTGGGGAAAGGATGTGTTTGTCCTGACAGTGGTGCTGGATGAGAGGTCATGTGATCATTGGAGTGTAATGTTTTACTGACGGATGGACATATCTGAACCTGTCCAGGTGTTTTCTCACCTTGCTTTTGCTGAACAGGTTCTTCTTCCTGAAGGAGAAGAGGATGATGTCTCGGCAGTCGGCCGGGTGTTTGACGTTTACATCCTCGGCTCGGTACTGCAGCACTCGAGAAGTCTTGTTGATGATCCAGTACGGGCTAAAGAGGGACAGCAATAGGCGGCTTGCTGTCCTCGTCACGTGAACACTCACGTCCAGAGTCATGCTGATGTCTGAGTCGCAGGTGAGACACACGGCAAAGAACTCTGGCGCTTCCTGTTCAATACGAATGTGTCCATGCCAGTCGCGGCCCTGATACCTCATCAGTACCAACGACATGATCTCACCTGAGACACGAGTGTTCAGGAGGTCCGACGTGCTGCCTTCTGGAAGCTCGTAAGAGTCTGCTGAGCTCTGAGGAGACAAGACCATATCAGACCACAGCAGATCAAACCACATTAGATCAGATCAGACCACATCAGACTCCATTAGGTGCAGATGACATAAATCTTATGACTGCCTGGCTCATTTGTGTAAATAATGAAGAGAAATTAATTTTCTGGATCATCTGCTCTTTGGATTTAAATAATCTTAAATCTCACTGATTAAATTTTGATTCACATAAATTAACACAAATAGATTTACTTGGTTCCCTCTCCAGGAACCATCACCTAATCGTGGTGGAGAGGTTTGCATGTCCCAATGAACCTGGGAGCTAGGTTGTCAGGAGCCATGTGCTCCCAGTAGGGTCTCCCAAGGCAAATTGGTCTCAGGTGAGGGGCCAGACTAAGTATGGTTCAAAAAGACCCCATGAAGAACAGAGGTGAGAGGGAAGGGACCCTGCCCGGAGGAAGCCCGGGGCCCATGTCCGGAGCCAGGCCTGCACAGAAGGCCCGTGAGCGAGCACCTGGTGGCCGGGTCTGCCATGGGGCCTGGCCGGGCACAGCCCGAACGAGAAACGTGGCACATCTTCCTCCCCCATCCTGTGGACCCACCATCCGCAGGAAAAACCGCTGGGGTCGGGTGCACTGCCAAATGGGTGGCAGTGGTGGCGACAGGCCTCGGCGACCCAGACCTGGGCCGCAGAGGCTGACGCTGGGGACATGGAACATCACCTCTCTTGGGGGGAAGGAGTCGGAGCTGGTGCGGGAGGTGGAGCGTTACCAGTTGGATCTGGTGGGGCTTACCTCAACGCACAGCATTGACTCTGGATCCAAACTCCTGGATAGGGGCTGGACACTATTCTTCTCCGGAGTTGCCAAAGGTGTGAGGCTCCGGGTGGGCGTGGGGATACTCACAAGTCCCCGGCTGAGCATCGCAGTGTTGGAGTTTACCCCGGTGGATGAGTGGGTCGCCTCCCTACGCCTAAAGGCTGGGGGGAAAACTCTGACTATCGTTTGTGCATATGCACCCAACGGCAATTCGGAGTATGCAGCCTTCTTGGAGGTCCTGGCTGGGGCCCTGTACGGGGCACCAGGCGGGGACTCCGTGGTCCTACTGGGAGACTTCAACGCGCACGTCAGCAATGACGGAAATACCTGGAGGGGCATGATTGGAAGGAACGGCCTCCCCGATCTGAACTCGAGTGGTGTTCTATTATTAGACTTCTGTGCTAGTCACGGTTGTCTATAATGAACACCATGTTCGAACACAAGGATGCCCATAAGTGTATGTGGTACCAGAGCAGCCTTGGTCAAAGGTCAATGATCGAATTTGTGATCGTATCATCTGATCTGAAGCCGTGTGTTTTGGACACTCGGGTGAAGAGAGGGGCAGAGCTGTCAACTGATCACCACCTGGTGATCAGTTGGGTTCGGTGGCGGGTGAAACCCCTGGTCAGACCTGGTAAGCCCAAACGAGTAGTGCGGGTAAACTGGGAATGTCTCGGGGAGGCACCTGTCCGTGAAGCTTTCAACTCCCACCTCTGAAGGAGCTTCTCTGGCATCCCTGTGGAGGCTGGGGATATTGAACCTGAATGGACAATGTTCAAAGCTTCTGTTGTTGAAGCTGCAGCTGTGTCCTGTGGTCATAGGGTCTTAGGTGCCTCAAGGGGCAGCAACCCCCGAACACCGTGGTGGACACCGGTGGTCAGGGAAGCCGTCCAACTGAAGAAGGAGTCCTTTTGGGACATGTTGTCACGGGGGACTCCTGAGGCAGTTTTGGGGTACCGATGGGCCCAAAGGGCAGCAGCTGCAGCTGTGGCAGAGGCAAAGCAGCGGGTGTGGGAGGAGTTTGGCGAGGCCATGGAGAAGGACTTTCGGGCGACGCCGAAGCGATTCTGGAAAACTGTCCGGCACCTCAGAAAGGGGAAACGGGGAACCATCCAAGCTGTGTACAGCAAGGATGGGACCTTGTTGACTTCAACTAAGGAGGTCATAGGGCGGTGGAAGGAGTACTTTGGTGACCTCCTGAATCCCACTCAGCCACCCTCTGTAGCGGAGACAGAGCTGGAGGATGATGGGGTATCATCGCCGATTTCCCTGGGTGAAGTCACTGCGGTAGTCAAACAACTCCACAGTGGCAAAGCCCCAGGGATCGATTAGATACCACCAGAAATGCTGAAGGCTCTGGGTGTTGAGGGGCTGTCTTGGTTGACACGCCTCTTCAACATTGCGTGGGGGTCGGGAACGGTGCTGAAGGAGTGGCAAGCAGGTGTGGTGGTCCCAATCTTTAAGAAGGGGGACCAGAGGGTGTGTGCCATTTACAGAGGTACCACTCTACTCAGCCTGCCTGGGAAAGTCTACTCCAAGGTGCTGGAAAGGAGGATCCGGCCGATTGTCAAACCTCAGATTAAAGAGGAACAATGCGGATTCCGTCCTGGTCGTGGACAGACGGACCAGCTCTTTACTCTTGCAGGGATCCTAGAGGGGGCCTGGGAGTACAATCTCCCAGTCCACATGTGCTTTGTGGATCTGGAGAAGGTGTATGACCGGGTCCCAAGGGATGTTCTGTGGGAGGTGCTGCGGGAGTACGGGGTGAGGGGGTCCCTTCTCAGGGCCATCCAATCCCTATATTCTCAAAGCGAGAGCTGTGTGCATGTACTCGGTAAGTAAGTTGGACTGGTTCCAAGTGGGTGATGGCCTCCACCAGGGCTGTGCCTTGTTTGTGATATACATGGACAGTATTTCAAGGCGCAGTCGTGGTGTGGATTACAGGTCGGTGGCCTGGAGATCACATCAATGCTTTTTGCAGATGATGTGGTCTTGATGGCATCATCGGCTTTAAATCTACAATGCTCACTGGATCGGTTCACAGCTGAGTGTGAAGCGGCAGGGATGAGGATCAGCACCTCTAAATCTGAGGCCATGGTTCCCAGTAGGAAAACGGTGGCTTGCCTACTCAGGGTGGGGAATGAGTCCTTGCCCCAAGTGAAGGAGTTTAAGTACCTCTGGGTTTTGTTCACGAGTGAGGGGATGATGGGGCGGGAGATCGACCAGAGAGCCGGAGCAGCGGTTGCGTTCTTCCCCGCACGGTTGTGACGAAAAGGGAGCTGAGCCAGAAGGCAAAGCTCTCGATCTACCAGTCAATCTTCGTCCCTACCCTCAGCGATGGTCATGAGCGATGGGTCATGACCGAAAGAATGAGATCGCGGGTACAAGCGGCCGAAATGGGTTTTCTCCGCAGGGTGGCTGGGTTCTCCCTTAGAGATAGGGTGAGAAGCTCAGCCATCCGGGAGGGACTCGGAGTAGAGCCGCTGCTCCTTTGCGTGGAAAGGAGCCAGTTGAGATGGTTCGGGCATCTGATGAGGATGCCACCAGGGCGCCTTCCTAGGGAGGTGTTCCTGGCACGTCCAACTGGGAGGAGACCTAGGGGTAGACCCAGGATCAGGTGGAGGGATTATATCTCCTCTCTGGCCTGGGAGCGCCTGGGGATCCCCCAGTCAGAGTTAGCTGACGTGGCCGAAGAAAAGGAAGTCTGGGGCTCGCTGCTGAAGCTGCTGCCCCCGCGACCCGACCTCGGATAGAGCGGATGACAATGGATGGATGGATGGAGATCAACTTGTTTCTATATAAAGATCTTGTATTGACCTTTTATTGTAATTTGTTTTTGTCTCCATTTGTTCTGGTTTCTGTGGTGTACCTCCATTATGTAGCGGACGGTGTAGGGTAGCAGGTTGCGTAGTGTGGCCATGGGGTGGAGGTGGATGACGTAGGCGGGGTCCCAGTCTTCCTCTCCATGGCTGGCGATGTGTCGTAGGTCGTCAGGGACGGCCAGCGTGCTGACCATAAGCGGCAGCAGGCTGCTGTCCGTCGCTGGACACTGAAGCACCGAACGCACCTCAGAGCTGCGGTGCACCTGCTCCTTCCACGGCACGCAGGTGGAGGACGGGCCATACCGACCATCCAGACATCCCGCTGGACGCACAAATAACTGACATCTGGAGGTAGAGGGGAAAAAAACTCCACTGTCAACATCTTTTGTGTACCTGGAGTAACACCTGGAGCAGAACATTCTATAGAACTCTGGTTACAAAGTAAACGGAAGAATAAACATGAAACAAACATGAGACACTGATGGTGCTGCATGCTATCCGACAATCACTGTGAGTTCCCTCGTGCCTCTGAGCAGGGCAGTGTGAGTCTACCTGTATGTTTCTAAGGCGATGTGAAACTCTCTCTCTGGTTCGGCCTGTCCTATGCTCTGCAGGCTCCTGGATGCTGGACAGTACTTCATGATGGTGAATGGCACAGAGAAGTGATTCTTTATCTGCAAACACAAACAGTGAGAAAGAAGCTGTCCTGCTGTCGGTTCATGCTGTCACAGGAATGTGTGCTGAGGTTTGTGAGTGTTTGTTAGTCAGACCTGCAGCGGCGAGCGGACAGTGATGACCTTATTGCCGTCTGCAGCATCGATCTGCAGTAGCACAGAAACCGCCTCCTGCAGCATCGGACCGCGGATGTTGTAGAGGCGGCGACCTGGTTTGTCCACAGCAATGTTGGAGATCTCACTGTATCCAGAAGGAACTGCGGGTTCAGAGACACATCAGCCACCTTTAATCTTAATCCACATGTCATCATTTACAGGTCTACGGGTTCTTCTGTTGGACAGTTTCCATAACCAGATATTAACGCTGTCTTGGTAAATGCTGTCACTCAGTGTTAATTGAATGGTACTGGTCTATTATCTACCAGTGGTGTATGCTAAGTGTTAGCATGAACTATGCTTCCAAAAGAACATATCTTGCTGAGCAAGAAAACAGATCAGAGCTGTTGCTTGTCTGTTCCTTCTACATGTAACACGATGAGACTAGTGACAGTGCAGCGTTCTGACCGATGGTAAGGTTGAACAGGCAGCTCTCTTGACGTTGAAGCGCCGACAGTTTTCCTCGTGAAGACGGTTTGAACATGGAGTGTTCCAGGTCCATGCTCTGATCCACAGACAGTTCGTGTAGTTTTCCTTGTGCTGCTGGACCCACCGGCCTCAGGTTGGCGCTATGCTGCACGATGAGAGGAATCCCGAGAGTGTTTCTGATGGTAAAGGGGGCCTTCTCCTTCAGAGAGTAGTCAAAGGTGGAGGCTGTGCCCTCAGAGAATGCCTGATCAAAACAATGAAAAATGAATATTGTTGGTCGATTGCAGGCTGTTTTTCTGCCATTCAGTCAGTGGATGTATTAAACAGCAGATCATGAAAAGGATTTCATTTCCTGTTCAGTTGGCGTTGGTCATTTCTGCTGCACAAAAACTCATATTTTCACTTTCTGATAAAGGCTGTAGAAGATGTGATGACGTGTTGTACCTTAGCGAGGTTGTGCAGGACGTTGAGGCTGCATTGAGAGACGGTGATATTCATGGTGTCTTTGGAGCAGATGTTGATGGCCGTGTGAGGTTCTGGAAGAATGACAAAGTCATCCCCGTGGACAGGACTCTTGTCCTGGACCGGGTTGTTCTTCATCTGAAGGAATGAAGATAAATAAAAGATTTTTCATCAAATGTTTTCTCCCCTAATTTGTCCTCCTGGATCCGAATTTTTATAGTTTACAATCATACAGTATATCTAACTTTTAGAGATCCCTGAACATGTGTATCGGCCGCTACTAAGTAAAGATCCGATACCAGTGCTTAGAAAAGAAAAAAAAAAAGATATGCATCAAATTTATCCTCGTTAAAATTTACAGATGATTTTTGTGGACCCCTCGACATGGCATATTTCTGTCACCCAAGGAATACAAAAAGGATAAATGTAAGTTTGTCAACATGTGCTTGGTGATATTGGATACTGGCCCATAAAAATATGTTGAATACAGGTGAAACCAACCCATTTAAATGTCATCATAATTCATATCATTATTTGTGATTGTTTTGTTGGTCTCTTATATACACATGACATCTGTGTGTCCTGAAGAGCTGTTACTCCTCTGGTGTTTCCTCATGAGGTTTCAGATATGAATCAGTGGCTAACAGATTTACCTCAAGCTCCAGGTTCCACCTGCGCCTGCCGCTGTCGACTCGTTCAATCAGAGGCTCCCACACTGCATGGATCTCATTAAAGTAGTTCACCTGCACGAACACACACACACAAATCATAGTGTCAACATTATAAACCATTCATGATCAACATGTTTATTTGTTTCAGTCACCACAGCAGCTCAAAATGAGTTTTAGGTTTTCACTGACTGATGATATCCACAGGTAGAAGTTCACATTGATGACACAGTGACAGAAGCATCTCCAGCCAAACAACACAAGTGAAATGCTAAGTCAAGTTTTCTAAGATCGGTTAAATATGAATTTATTCAGGAGCGAAGGACAGGTTCATGATCAGGGGTGAAGGACAGGTTTATGATCGGGGTGAAGGACAGGTTCAGGATCAGGGGTGAAGGACAGGTTTATGATCGAGGCTGAAAGACAGGTTCATGATCAGGGGTGAAGGACAGGTTCAGGATCAGGGGAGAAGGACAGGTTCAGGATCAGGGGAGAAGGACGGGTTCAGGATCAGGGGTGAAGGATAGGTTCAGGATCAGGGGAGAAGGACAGGTTCAGGATCAGGGGAGAAGGACGGGTTCAGGATCAGGGGTGAAGGACAGGTTCAGGATCAGGGGAGAAGGACAGGTTCATGATCGAGGCCGAAAGACAGGTTCATGATCAGGGGTGAAGGACAGGTTCAGGATCAGGGGAGAAGGACAGGATCAGGATCAGGGGAGAAGGACAGGTTCAGGATCAGGGGTGAAGGACAGGTTCAGGATCAGGGGTGAAGGATAGGTTCAGGATTAGGGGAGAAGGACAGATTCAGGATCATTTCTCACCTCCAGCGTCATGTCGGCTCTCAGCTGCAGCAGAGATGACCAGTTTTTGGCTGACCCATTGAAGGAGGACTCAGCCAGCAGCAGAGGGACAGTTCGATGACCCAAACCAGACTCCAGAGTCAACTGGACCACCTGTGGGACAACAACTCCTTGTCAGCAGCAAAAAGACATGACCACCTTTCAAAATAAGTATAATTAAGAGGAGCTGAAATGTGGTACCTTGACCTCTGCAGCAAAGCTCTCACCCTGGTTGCATCCATCTGGCTCTCTGAAGCTCTCTGTAACCTCAGCGGCCTGGTCAACCCCCAGGAACCAAAAGTTACAGCTGTAGATGTTCATGACCGACCAGAGGTCGTTGACCTTCGACTTGGACTCCTGCATCTGCTCATCACGCTGCTTTGTTGTCATGGCAGCTGTTATAGTCATCACGGTGTTGAGGATGAACGGAGAGATCTGTGGGACAAACTGATGATGAGCTCACTGACCGTCTGTTTACCAGCTGGACCTTCGTCCATCATTTCTGTCACTTGCTGTTGGATTGCTGAGTTCAGCAGACCCATAAATACATTTTTACAAAATGTGACACATGAATGTACCTTGACAATAACCTCCTCCACCGTCACAGAGCCTTTTAGTGGCTGGTTGGGCTGGGTTTTTGTTTCCAAGGCAACCGAGCAGGGTCGCAACACCTATTGGACAGAGTCAGACTGATGAGCCAACAGTTTGAGCTGCAGGTGAAGACGTGTTAATTTCACGTCTTGCAGGTCAGGAGGAGAATCTGCAGTCTGGACAACATGAACCCTTACATGGAAACATGATTAATGCACCAAATGTGTCCCCACTTGTGATCTTCTGCTGTGTCCCTGCATGTGACCTGCTTCTCTGTCCCACATGTGACCTGCTGCTGTGTCCCCACATGTGACCTGCTGCTGTGTCCCCACATGTGACCTGCTTCTGTGTCCCCACATGTGTCCTGCTGCTGTGTCCCCACATGTGACCTGCTGCTGTGTCCCCACATGTATCCTGCTGCTGTGTCCCAACATGTGACCTGCTTCTGTGTCCCCACATGTATCCTGCTGCTGTGTCCCAACATGTGACCTGCTGCTGTGTCCCCACATGTATCCTGCTGCTGTGTCCCCACATGTATCCTGCTTCTGTGTCCCCACATGTGACCTGCTGCTGTGTCCTGCATGTGACCTGCTGCTGTGTCCCCACATGTGACCTGCTGCTGTGTCCCCACATGTATCCTGCTGCTGTGTCCCCACATGTGACCTGCTTCTGTGTCCCCACATGTGACCTGCTGCTGTGTCCCAACATGTGACCTGCTGCTGTGTCCCCACATGTATCCTGCTGCTGTGTCCCCACATGTGACCTGCTTCTGTGTCCCCACATGTGACCTGCTGCTGTGTCCCCACATGTGACCTGCTGCTGTGTCCCCACATGTATCCTGCTGCTGTGTCCCCACATGTGACCTGCTTCTGTGTCCTGCATGTGACCTGCTGCTGTGTCCCAACATGTGACCTGCTGCTGTGTCCCCACATGTGACCTGCTGCTGTGTCCCCACATGTATCCTGCTGCTGTGTCCCCACATGTGACCTGCTTCTGTGTCCCCACATGTGACCTGCTGCTGTGTCCCCACATGTGACCTGCTTCTGTGTCCCCACATGTGACCTGCTGCTGTGTCCCAACATGTGACCTGCTGCTGTGTCCCAACATGTAACCTGCTTCTGTGTCCCCACATGTGACCTGCTGCTGTGTCCCAACATGTGACCTGCTGCTGTGTCCCCACATGTGACCTGCTGCTGTGTCCCCACATGTATCCTGCTGCTGTGTCCTGCATGTGACCTGCTGCTGTGTCCCACATGTGACCTGCTTCTGTGTCCCCACATGTATCCTGCTGCTGTGTCCCAACATGTGACCTGCTTCTGTGTCCCCACATGTGACCTGCTGCTGTGTCCCAACATGTGACCTGCTTCTGTGTCCCCACATGTGACCTGCTGCTGTGTCCCCACATGTATCCTGCTGCTGTGTCCCCACATGTATCCTGCTGCTGTGTCCCCACATGTATCCTGCTGCTGTGTCCCCACATGTATCCTGCTGCTGTGTCCCCACATGTGACCTGCTTCTGTGTCCTGCATGTGACCTGCTGCTGTGTCCCAACATGTGACCTGCTTCTGTGTCCCCACATGTGACCTGCTGCTGTGTCCCAACATGTGACCTGCTGCTGTGTCCCCACATGTGACCTGCTGCTGTGTCCCCACATGTATCCTGCTGCTGTGTCCTGCATGTGACCTGCTGCTGTGTCCCACATGTGACCTGCTTCTGTGTCCCCACATGTATCCTGCTGCTGTGTCCCAACATGTGACCTGCTTCTGTGTCCCCACATGTGACCTGCTGCTGTGTCCCAACATGTGACCTGCTTCTGTGTCCCCACATGTGACCTGCTGCTGTGTCCCCACATGTATCCTGCTTCTGTGTCCTGCATGTGACCTGCTGCTGTGTCCCAACATGTGACCTGCTGCTGTGTCCCCACATGTGACCTGCTGCTGTGTCCCCACATGTATCCTGCTGCTGTGTCCCACATGTGACCTGCTGCTGTGTCCCCACATGTATCCTGCTGCTGTGTCCCCACATGTATCCTGCTGCTGTGTCCCCACATGTGACCTGCTGCTGTGTCCTGCATGTGACCTGCTGCTGTGTCCCAACATGTGACCTGCTGCTGTGTCCCCACATGTGACCTGCTGCTGTGTCCTGCATGTGACCTGCTGCTGTGTCCCCACATGTATCCTGCTGCTGTGTCCCCACATGTGACCTGCTGCTGTGTCCCCACATGTGACCTGCTGCTGTGTCCCCACATGTGACCTGCTGCTGTGTCCCCACATGTGACCTGCTGCTGTGTCCCCACATGTGACCTGCTGCTGTGTCCCAACATGTGACCTGCTGCTGTGTCCCAACATGTGACCTGCTGCTGTGTCCCCACATGTGACCTGCTGCTGTGTCCCAACATGTGACCTGCTGCTGTGTCCCCACATGTGACCTGCTGCTGTGTCCCCACATGTGACCTGCTGCTGTGTCCCCACATGTGACCTGCTGCTGTGTCCCCACATGTGACCTGCTGCTGTGTCCCAACATGTGACCTGCTGCTGTGTCCCCACATGTATCCTGCTGCTGTGTCCCCACATGTGATCCTGCTGCTGTGTCCCCACATGTGACCTGCTGCTGTGTCCCCACATGTGACCTGCTTCTGTGTCCTGCATGTGACCTGCTGCTGTGTCCCCACATGTGACCTGCTGCTGTGTCCCCACATGTGACCTGCTGCTGTGTCCCCACATGTGACCTGCTGCTGTGTCCCCACATGTGACCTGCTGCTGTGTCCCCACATGTGACCTGCTGCTGTGTCCCCACATGTGACCTGCTTCTGTGTCCTCGCATGTGACCTGCTGCTGTGTCCCCACATGTGACCTGCTGCTGTGTCCCCACATGTGACCTGCTTCTGTGTCCTGCATGTGACCTGCTTCTGTGTCCCCACATGTGACCTGCTGCTGTGTCCCCACATGTGACCTGCTGCTGTGTCCCCACATGTGACCTGCTGCTGTGTCCCCACATGTGACCTGCTTCTGTGTCCCCACATGTGACCTGCTTCTGTGTCCCCACATGTGACCTGCTTGCTGTGTCCCCACATGTGACCTGCTGCTGTGTCCCCACATGTGACCTGCTTCTGTGTCCCCACATGTGACCTGCTGCTGTGTCCCCACATGTGACCTGCTTCTGTGTCCCCACATGTATCCTGCTGCTGTGTCCCCACATGTATCCTGCTGCTGTGTCCCCACATGTGACCTGCTGCTGTGTCCCCACATGTGACCTGCCTTGCTGTGTCCCCACATGTATCCTGCTGCTGTGTCCCCACATGTATCCTGCTGCTGTGTCCCCACATGTGACCTGCTTCTGTGTCCCCACATGTATCCTGCTGCTGTGTCCCCACATGTATCCTGCTGCTGTGTCCCCACATGTGACCTGCTTCTGTGTCCCCACATGTATCCTGCTGCTGTGTCCCCACATGTGACCTGCTTCTGTGTCCCCACATGTGACCTGCTGCTGTGTCCCCACATGTGACCTGCTGCTGTGTCCCCACATGTGACCTGCTTCTGTGTCCCCACATGTGACCTGCTGCTGTGTCCCCACATGTGACCTGCTGCTGTGTCCCCACATGTATCCTGCTGCTGTGTCCCCACATGTGACCTGCTGCTGTGTCCCCACATGTATCCTGCTGCTGTGTCCCACATGTGACCTGCTGCTGTGTCCCCACATGTGACCTGCTTCTGTGTCCCCACATGTATCCTGCTGCTGTGTCCCCACATGTGACCTGCTTCTGTGTCCCCACATGTGACCTGCTGCTGTGTCCCCACATGTATCCTGCTGCTGTGTCCCACATGTGACCTGCTGCTGTGTCCCCACATGTGACCTGCTGCTGTGTCCCACATGTGACCTGCTGCTGTGTCCCCACATGTGACCTGCTGCTGTGTCCCCACATGTGACCTGCTTCTGTGTCCCCACATGTGACCTGCTTCTGTGTCCCCACATGTATCCTGCTGCTGTGTCCCCACATGTGACCTGCTGCTGTGTCCCAACATGTATCCTGCTGCTGTGTCCCCACATGTATCCTGCTGCTGTGTCCCCACATGTGACCTGCTGCTGTGTCCCAACATGTGACCTGCTGCTGTGTCCTGCATGTGACCTGCTTCTGTGTCCCCACATGTGACCTGCTTCTGTGTCCCCACATGTATCCTGCTGCTGTGTCCCACATGTGACCTGCTGCTGTGTCCCCACATGTATCCTGCTGCTGTGTCCCCACATGTATCCTGCTGCTGTGTCCCCACATGTGACCTGCTGCTGTGTCCCCACATGTATCCTGCTGCTGTGTCCCCACATGTGACCTGCTGCTGTGTCCCCACATGTATCCTGCTGCTGTGTCCCCACATGTGACCTGCTGCTGTGTCCCCACATGTGACCTGCTGCTGTGTCCCCACATGTATCCTGCTGCTGTGTCCCCACATGTGACCTGCTGCTGTGTCCCCACATGTGGTCATGTGATCTTACAGTGGTTACAGCCTTGGCCTCCTTGTCTCGGATGAAGGGGCAGGCAAGGACCTTGAGCTCCCTCAGGTTGGCTCTCATGTTCTGTGACCCGTCGTCATCAATTTGCAGGGTGAAGTCACACTGAAACGAGGCCACGAGGGCTGGGGCATCAGCCTTCATGAGACTGGCCACAAACACCACCTCCGGGTCCACGACCACAGCCCGAATACGAGTCCTAACTGTTGGGGCTGCAGAGAGAAGATGAGATGTACATGTCAGAATGAGCTAGATCCTAGCGTAGTTTCTATTTTTGTTTATTTAGTTTGTATGTATCTTAATTCTTAATTCTTGTTATGATAAATAATAAAGAGAAACACAACTCTTCAGGTAACTGTTTCTGTTACTGTACTGTTTCGTAGTCAACTGCACTTGTTTCAGTTTGTTGAAGCGATTCACCTGTCATCCCCGAGGCTTCGTCAGTTTTGACTAACTGGAGGAGCTGCAATCCTAACCCTAACCTGAGATTTACTTACATTTTAAATCTATTTTACCACAGTGGTTTCCAACCTCATTCCAAGTCTACGACCAACTTTCTCAGATCGATTTAAAGCATTAGTATTTGTAAGACAAAGTAAAGATTAGAACAAATTCTCAGAAAACTGAACCTGATTCTGTGCAGCAGATTCTGTTAATCATCTGACGGCTCAGATGGGACTGTCCTGACCCTGTATTACCCTAGTAACTATTACTTATTCACTGTTAAATTTTTTTTAATTGAGCTTTGTTTTTAATGTTGGTTATTGTTAGATATAGGCAGACCAGCCCTCCCTTTGTGTTGGTTTTTGGGTCTTACTAGTCTTGGCACTGGCTCGCGGCTCTGCGGCCTGTCTCAGTGGCAGTCTTTCGCTCGGTGCAGAGGTCGGATATGAACTCTGTGGCAGAGCCTGCAGGAAGAAATCTGTGACAGCCATCAGAAACTCCACGCTGGCACACACGTTGAGTTTCTGCAGAACAGCCACCACCTCCCGCTCTCCAGCGCTCTGTCGATATGTCACATCGATCATGGCCTCAGAGCTCTGCTCATCTCTCTGACCGACCATCCTGCAGAAACACAACAGAGTTAGCAAAGGCTTCACTGAGACCATAATCAATATCATTAAACATTGATAGACAACAGGATTATAGCTGTTGCTACAAACCACCTGATTTTAACCCAAATTTATCCAGAAGAGAATTCATATATGAAAGTAATTCATATTTTGTTGAAGATATTTATTCTAAAACCCAAAATATAAGTTTTACATATTTGCAGTAAAGTGAGGTTTGCTGCAGTAAAACTGTTTATGATTATTTAGTGAAAAGATGTTCTGTTCTGACCAACACCCATTAAAATGTGAAGCTACAGAACCACGAGGTGTCAGCAAAGGTCTGAAGTCAATCAACCTGCAACCAAACTAACACTCAGAGGAGGAGTTGTCTCTTCTGGATATTTCTTCTTCTCTTCCTGAATAAACTGAGATTCATTACATTTAGATTTAGGGCATTTAGCAGACACTTTTGTCCGAAGCAACTTACAGTTATTCATGAATACATTCATACACTGTGTGCCGACCAGCACATCAGGAGCAGTTTGGGGTTCAGTATCTTGCCCAAGGACACCTCAACATGCAGACCAGGGGAGCCAAACCAGCGACCTTTCGATAACAAGACACGGCTCTACCCCTGAGCCACAGTCGCCCCTGATTCATGATTCATGAGACACACGCTCAGACATGCTGAGAGAAAGCAGAGGTCATGTTACCGTGAGGTCACCCTCTCCATGCCCATCCTTAGGTCGTCCAGAGTGCAGGCGGTAAGGATGGTGGTCACCTCCATGCTGCCGTTGGTCAGGATCCTCCCTGAAGTCTTCAGGAGGTGGAGGGTGAATTCGCCCAGTCTGAGGTTCTCCTGGTGCTGCAGGTCTGATGGCTGCACACAACAAGAACAACAATCAGACACAAGGTCCAACAACCACAGGGCTGGTCCTGAACCAGCTGATCCTGGACCAGCTGATTATGTTTGAGGTGATTCAGGCCGTCTTTGTCAGCAACATGAACGGGAACTTTAGGATTTTCATTTTCAAAATTAATCCAAAAATGTGATCGATGATAAAGTCTTATGTTCACAGTTCATCACTTCAATCAGCTGAGACCTGAAACCCCTTGTTTTGTTTTTGGTCACCTTATAGGATCTGCTCATGATGATTATTACATATTCTTACATTCAACACTGTCTAAAAAAAAAAGAGTTTTAAAAAATATATTTCTTTATCTAGCCACTTACTTAACAAATAGAGACCAAAAAGCAAAAGCCATGTTTCCACCCAAGGTACCCAGGAGCTAGTTTTCAAGAACTAAAAGGTTCTTTCAACCCGTGATTGTCCTATTTTCCACCACTGTCTAAAGACTGCAAAGGTTTGACAAATTAGTCTGCAGACGTATGAAAAAGTGAGTGCTGATGTTGATCATTTTGTGCACAATGATACAAGAATGATTTTTACATCCATCTGATTTATGCTTTTTATGTTACTCCATGTTAGAAAACACATCCCAGAGCTCCAAAATTCTCCTGTTGTCTTGAGCTTGAGGAGAAGAACGACCAACAAACCCTGATCAGAGGACCTCACATCATTACTGCTGATGGGGCTCTTTAATGTCAGGCAGGGTGAGAAGAATAACTTCTGGTATGTCAGCATTTAAAATTATCTACCATCAAAAGTTTTTGGGAGTTGAGTTGTTGAACAACAGTTTTCCTGACAGTTGAGTTGGAGACATTTTGAAAGCTTTTAAATAGTAGCCGTCTTTATTCTGGGCAGTAAGCCACCAATTTGCCACCTTTTTGGCGGCTCGCTCCGCGGATTTAGACAGGAGGCGGCAAATTGGTGGTCTGTTTTGTTCCACCAGTTTTGCCCCTCGGAGGGTAACGTTACACTTATTTGCGCCTCCATTGCTGTGTAAATCCGAGGCGGCAATGTGGTGGCAGATGCTGAGATGGGCGGAGGTGTGGATGACGTGCACTGCTGCGCACCCACAGCCGGGAGTTTTAAAACCAGGAAACAGCTGATCACAGCAGTCAGTTCGTCACTTCATCCACGAAGATGAGCAGCTGGAAAGCCGCTGAGATCCGGGAGATGCTAGCGTCTCCTCGCTCTCTGTAGCTGTCTTGGTTGTCCGCTTGTTGTTGTAGCGGCGAGCTAATAGCGGTCGCTACTTTCAAATTAAAAGCCCCCCGCTAAGAACCCAGTTCTAAACTCCGATGGGGTGCAATGTAAAGCTCTTATTTTGAAGACAAATTCGACCTGCTCTTCTTCACGCCCAACTTCCTGCTTCACGTCACATGTTGACGCCTACCAGAGGAGGAAAAGTGGAGGTTTATTTGAAAAGGCGGAATATTTCACCTCCCTTTTAGATAGAAAAGGCGGCACATTGCAGCCTTTACCTTGCTGCACATGTGCCACCTTTTCTATCTAAAAGGGGCTACTGATAGCAAACTTGTAGATGGATGGATTTCTACACATACTCAACTCATTTCACTTAATTTAAAACAGTGAAGTTATCCAGGAGGAAGAGCTGATCGCAGGAGCTAATCAACTCTAAGTAGGAGAAACTTTTTCTTTGCCTGAAAGGCAGAATCCAGATCACTGTTGGACATAAGAACTTTATGAAAAGCAGACAGACAGTTCAGGATAAAACTTGTTTCCTGTTGATATAATAAAGAATCCAAAATCAAAGGGAAAGTAAAAAAGCTGCTGACTTGAGTTTCCTCATAGAAGCATCAGGAAGAAATGCACACAGAACTTTCCAGAACACTGAGAAAACCTAATCAGGAGTCTAACCCTAACCCATCAGCAGCTGTTCTTTATGTTCTGACTCACCTGAATTGGGTCGTTGCTGTACAGAACCAGTCCAAGAGACTCAATGTTGAAGTTAAACTTCATGGTCTCCAGAGCTCCATCCTCCTCTTCCTCTTTGATTGCAGTCGGCTTCCCAACATCACCTGGGTTATATTCAAGATTAATAATTAAGATTAATAACACACATATCAATAATAATAATAATAATAATAATAATAATAATAATAATAATAATAATAATAATACATTTTACTTGTAAAGCACTTTTCATTGTTAAAAGCAATCCCACGGTGCTACAGAGTCAACAAGATTAAAAACAGGTTTAAAAGCCAAAGCACAACAATACATTTAGGAAAAGGCTTAAATAAAACACTGAAAGGATCAAGAGTCAAGAAAAAAACATCCCAATTATAAAACTGATCTCATCAGTGCTCATCAGCTGAGAGACAGAAGCTGAATCAATATAAATATGTGAATATGAATCTGTCAGACCTGTCGGGGGGCCTCCGGCTGCTTGCAGCTGCACGCCAGCCTCCTGTCTCTGGGTGGTGGGCTCCAGACCACCGGCCTCTCCCAGATTCTCCATCAGGATCCTCAGCAGCACCTTCAGGTCATCCTGACTGAGCTCCACCTACAGACGGAGCACAGACACTGCACTCATTACAGACACGAACACTGACCTGCTGACTATACCCAGCTGTGACATAATGTCAAGACCTCTACACACTCTGTTCACTTCAGGAACTATCCTCTAGGAGGCTAAAGGAACAGTCCAACATATGCAATATGAACAACATCTCTGCCCTTCAGTAATTCCAAACATGAAAAATAGTTTTCCTGCATATGTCTTTAGACAAAGTCAGTAACAAATTAAATGCATGACAAATCATTTTTCAAATTGTTTTAGGTCCGGTGTCAATAAATACAGCAGTTGATTTACATTAATGAGTGATGTCATGCATCAGAAACTTCAGAAACTTGTTAAAATAGGAACGATGTTTAAAGATCATGGAGTCGATCGACTCCAGCAGCGACGACACAGCAGGATTTCATGGGCATTGATGTGCAGGACAAAGCTCTGGTCATCAGGACGATGGGGAACGTAGATACAAAGTTTTGTCAGATGGAAAAAGGATCACAAACAGATTTCAGTAATTGAAGGTGTGTTGTCATCAGACCTGCCATTTGGCCAGAAACACGTTCTGTAACAATCATCTCTTCAAATCTGACCAGCAGTCGTCACAACCCTGATCATGATGCCTACAGCGTCTCCACGGGTCAGATCACTACAGACGACAAAGACACTAGTGATGCTACACCTCAACACTACAGGAGAGGACTGTCCTCAGAGAGAACTGTACCTTCGGTGGTGTACATGTCAACTGGTTGCAAAAACAAGGACAGAGGAGTTAGAAACAGAAATCAACGGGTTAGCTAGGATAGATATCATGAGACAGTGGTTTCAATGGTCTTTGAATGTGCAAGGGTTTCAGTCACAAGGTTAAAAATTAGTTCAGTGTCACAGAAATTATTCTGTATACTTTGTTTTTTTAATCAGCTTTAAGTGATCTGAAGAGATCTTCTGCATGGCTTCAAATCTGTGGACGGACAGTGAGACAGATAAACTGGGACAAGACCTCCATTAGTCAAAAACAAGATCATCCACTGTGGTGACTGGATGATGCTTCAGGGAGTCGGTGTCACATTCTGCTTAAACAACAAACAGATCAAACCCAACTGATTCTGAAGAAGAGAAGAACAGAGCCAGGCTGAAAAGAAACAGCCATGGGCTCCTCCTTCCCTCCTCTCCTCCTCCCATCCTCTCCCTCTCCCTGCTCCTCTCCTCCTCCTCCTCCTACCTTCATGGGCTTCAGATCTCCATCGATTTCTATGGCAACCATCTTCTTGAACCAGGAAGCTGCCAGGTTCCTCTTGATGTTCAGGTGCAGGTTTACTGGTTCTAGCAGCTCGGTGCTGGGTTGACCCGACTTCCCGTCACCAGAGGTCCTGATGGACAACAGATACCACAGTTGAAAAAAAAAAGTATGCTTCTTGAGCAATGTTAAAAATTGTTTATTTAGACAATGACCCAGTCTGTATTTAGTGTAAATGCATGAATGTCCCCAAGAAACGTTGAAGTTCTGCTCCTGTTCTACAAAGGAGAACCCTAACCCCCAACCCAGTTTGGAGTAATTCTGTCTGTTGTACAGACAACCAAGACAACCTGGTGATATCTTTAGTCCTGACTAAAGACAACCTGGTGACATCTTTAGTCCTGACTAAAGACAACCTGGTGACATCTTTAGTCCTGACTAAAGACAACCTGGTGACATCTTTAGTCCTGACTAAAGACAACCTGGTGACATCTTTAGTCCTGACTAAAGACAACCTGGTGACATCTTTAGTCCTGACTAAAGACAACCTGGTGACATCTTTAGTCCTGACTAAAGACAACCTGGTGACATCTTTAGTCCTGACTAAAGACAACCTGGTGACATCTTTAGTCCTGACTAAAGACAACCTGGTGACATCTTTAGTCCTGACTAAAGACAACCTGGTGACATCTTTAGTCCTGACTAAAGACAACCTGGTGACATCTTTAGTCCTGACTAAAGACAACCTGGTGACATCTTTAGTCCTGACTAAAGACAACCTGGTGACATCTTTAGTCCTGACTAAAGACAACCTGGTGACATCTTTAGTCCTGACTAAAGACAACCTGGTGACATCTTTAGTCCTGACTAAAGACAACCTGGTGACATCTTTAGTCCTGACTAAAGACAACCTGGTGACATCTTTAGTCCTGACTAAAGACAACCTGGTGACATCTTTAGTCCTGACTAAAGACAACCTGGTGACATCTTTAGTCCTGACTAAAGACAACTTGG
>CM077784.1:39177027-39209527 GCA_039737535.1 Lagodon rhomboides | reverse complement strand
CCAGATTCAAACCAGAGCTCAAAGGTAGAGAGGTTTTATATAACTTCAGTGTTGATGCACAGGTGAAACCTCATGAGTTTCTGACAGATTTCCCATCATGCACCGAGAGTAGGGTTACCTTGAGCCACCTGTCTCCTGACGTCCATGCTGTGTTCTTTACTTCCCTCCCCGACATTCTCCAGCAGGATCTTCATCAGCACGCCGAGGTCTTCCTCACCCAGACTCATCTGAAGAGCACGACAGTTTCATGTCTCACTCTGAGGAACGTTAAATCCCATTAAACAATACCAAACATGTGAGACCTACGGTGAGGGACCGGAGGACTCCCTGGACCTGGACCCCGGGGATCTTGGTGAACCACAAAGCAGCCAGGTTCCTGGTGATGAGCAGCTCCAAGTTGATCGGCTGGAGGATCTCGATGTCGGGCTGAGAGGAGTCTGGCCTCAGCGTGGTTCTAAGAACATGTATTCAATATTTAATCAGCATTATGTTTTTATCCACGTGGTCGTCATCATGTCTGAATGATCAGAGCAGGAAGAATCGGTGTGTTCAGGGGCACACAGAAACACGAACAGCAACCTTTACAGTTTCTACGTCTAAATACTTCAGCTGTGTCTTCTGTTTACAGAGAGAACCAGAGGTGTTTCTGCCATGATGAAGACACTGTGATGTCACCATTTTAAACCAATAAGACAGCAGCCTGTACGGTCTATTCACAAAATTCTGCCATTTATTTTGTCATCCTCACCCTCAATCAGACAGACTGAGAGTGAAAAGGCTGACAGGAAATGAGGAGAAAGACAGAAACATGCCACGCAACACAGGTCGCTGGCTGGAATCACTGCGTCACAATAAAGTGTAGTTCTGCTGCCGAGATGCTCTGATCCTGCCGTCTGTCCGGACCTCATCCTTTCTTCTCCCTGTCTGTGTAAATCTTCAAAGTCAAGAGAAGAATAATAAACACTTAAACTGATGTTCTCCTGTTTTGTTGCATCATAGAGAGTCAGCTTTAATACATCTCTGCTTGTTTGTTCTGGTTCACTCTGCATGATATTTATTCAGGTTAGTAAATTCACTGCGTTGCTTCTTTGTTCCGTGTTTGACTCTGAACATCTTTATTTTCTCGTTTGTCCAATCAGGCTGATTTCTGACTCAACCACAAACAGTTTTCTGAGCCTGCAGACTCACGTCTAACTAAACAAGTATAAATTAACCTTTTTATTTATTCTGAGGTTTTGTGTTGATACCTGGAGAGTTTCAGCTGAGTCAGTTTGACGTCCATCTTCTCCACCACCGCCGGCAGAGAGAAACCTTCAACCTGCAGCAGAGAGAAGCTGTTCCCCACCGTGATCAGACCCAGGTCCACCACCACGGCATTGTGGGAGGTGGAGGACTGTGGGATGATGATGAGAGGAGCCTTCAGCTTGATGTCCATGGACAGACGGAAACTCTTCTGGGCGAAGCCTCGAACGCTGGATGCCGCCTTCTCCGCCGCCTGAGCTGTCGCAGCGCTCAGAGCCTCTTTAGCCGTCTGGAAGTTATCGATGAACATCTGAGGAACAAAATACATTAGCAGTGAGACAACAACCAACCCAGCGTCACAGGATGAAGACACCATGAGGGAGCCAATGTGAGGCGTTCACTGTCTGGACGGACTGTACGGTCATTTCTGTTTCATAAACCTTCAGATGAATGAAATTAACCTCAGACTGATAATCACGTAATTCATTTAACTCATAAACCAACTTGTTCACTAAACATGTTTCTGCATGTACACGTCAGCTGGTTTGATAAAATAAAATACGTATGAAGTTTGAAGATTGTTTGAAAATAAATGCAAACTTTCAGCGTGTGAACGCAAAAACACATTTATGAATCAATAATTGTAGGAATAATCGGAGGCTAATTTAATCAAATCTGAAGTTCTTGAAACAAATAAAGTGCAAAACCATTTTCAAGGAGGGAAGTGAGGTCACACAGGAGTCATGTGACTGATGGGGGTGATGGCAGCAGAGTGAGTAGCATAGCACTTATGGAGAAACTGTTATGAAAGCATGATTTTCTGGGGATTTTCTGGCGCCACTGTGATGTTTGTTAAGGTAGTATTTTTGTTAAGGTGGTACTTTTGAGTTTTTCTCTCCTTCTGAGTCAAACTGGGTTTAAACATCATCAATGAACTGGCTCTGGCTCAGATTAACCCGAATTCACGATTAAAAACCAGTCGTGAAGTCGAGGACGAGGGTTGACCTGATCACAGAGACCACGTCATATTCTGAACCTTAACCCAGATGATGTTTAAGGTGGACTGGGGTGCAGTGGAGTCGCTGAGTGAAGCTAAAGCAGAAGGATTGATGCAGTTCAGAGCTGCATGCTGGACGCTGTACCTCATCAGCAGACCAATACTGAAAGCTAAAAGAAGCCTGAAAGAACAAAACACATCAACAAGACCAGAAACACGTGAGACTGTAGAGAGAGACATGCAACAAGAAACACAACACACACACACACACACACACACACACACAATCATGTCACACTGCCATGTTACATATAACACACATATATATAAAAGCAACAGACACGTCAGAGGTTAAAGTTCATTTTAATAATGTGGAAATTCTCAAAATGTGATTTCCTTTAAAACTGAGGAGAGAACCTGTCGTCACTCATCATTGGTCCTGTTTCTGTCTGGAGAAGATCTCAGTATCATCGGGTTTCATGTCTCATTAAGTTTTAGTCCCACAGACAGTTTGAGTGATATGATCCTGACCTGGAGCTGCACTGACAGCAGGGTCAACCTGTTAACCGGTCTGTTTGTTAGTCGGCTTGCTGGTTGGTCGGTTAGACACTCAACATTTTGTCCAGATCTGTCTGAACCAACACCAATTTAGGACACTGCAGAACATATCTATCAAATGTGAAGCACAGCATTGTGGGATTTCTAGTAAAGAAATAAAGATAATACAATCTAATATGTTTGCAGTGCGATGACTTCCTGTTTCTACGGTCAGACAGAGACTAACACACAACACAATACACACAAATAAATATAAAAACACTTAAAATTTAGATTCTAAATAAAAAACTGATGCAACTGAAAAAGATTATTAATTACACAGAGCGTGTGTAGAAATATGTGTGTTTAAGTAATCATGTACAGGTGAACTTGTGTGTGTGTAGAGATGTTTTTATGTGTCTGTATTTGCACATATATAATTGTGTGTGTCTGTACAGGTGTGATATCTGACCAGCAGGGACATCAGGAACTTGTGCAGGTAGACAATCTGGATGCAGCCCAGACGCAGTGTGACCTTCCCGTCCACCTTTGACATGTCGCTGTAACCCTCCCCCTCCGTCGCCCCCGGAAACAAGCACAGTTTGAAGCTGAACACCTCCTCACCCATGATGGACACCGCCTGTAGGGGGAGGAAGAGGAGGGAGGACACTCTACTGTTAAACCTGACACTCATCTTGGTTCTGCTGAAGATTTAATCCGATTAAAACAACAAGACACAAACTGGAGCACATTGTTCATTTGGGTATTTTTATACGGAATCATAAAACTAAATCTAACAAAGTGCCTGTGTGAGAACTAAACAGTGAAGAAGTGCCGGGGACCTTTCTGTGGATGGTTTTGGGGTTGACGTCTGTGACAACGATGTCTCGGAGTCGAGCGAACACCTCCGTCTCCTTCGCCTGCACCAACACCGATGCATCGATTCCTGCAGGGCAACGACAGTCAGGTGGCGCATTAATGACTAAAACGTGTCAGCGTCTCTGTCAGCTCACTTCACTTCTTCAGTTTGTGTTAAACATGTTTCAGTACCTTGGACTCTGATGTCAGCGATGCTATGGCGATCGTCACACACCTCCACGTGGAAACAACCTAACATGGCGAACAGCTTAAAGGTGAACACGCCGCCATCTTTGGCTCCTTTAGACACTGGAGAGGGATCAGAAACATGATGAATCAAAGACACGAGACATTCTGACTCACCTGTGAGCAGACACTCACCTGTACGGCCCTGTCCGCTCTTCTCCACCTGTTGTTTGGTATCCCGGTCGCGTGCAGCAGAGAGTTTTGGTGGCACAACACTGGTCAGGTAGGTGATGGTTGAAAGCAGAGCTTTAGTGTGAAGGAGGAAGTCCAGAGAGGAAAACTCCACCTGAAACACCAGCAGGTTGACAGCTGTGAGACACCTGTGAACACCTGACTGTCAGCTGAGAGGAAGAACGAGACACTAAGAGGCAGAAACACAAATATCATTAAATTCTACTTCTTCTACTTTTCTCTCTTTTACTATCTACTTCTACTCATCAACTTTACCCCCCCATCCCCCTCCCATCCCCCCCCCCACCCCACCCCCATCTCCCATCCCCTCCACCCACCTTCAGGGTTTGTTCGGTGTTGTTGAACAGAGTCTGGAAGCTGGGACCGCTGGGGTCGGCCTGCAGGATGACACACACACACATATACATATTCAGATGTGGAGTCAGTTTGATATGTGTTCATGTGGCTGACACACACACACACACACTCTCTCACACACACACACACACACACACACCTTGCTTCATCTGTTTTGTGGTGCAGGAAATCAAATCCTCTCTGCATTGGCTTATTAAAAATGGTTGATGTTTCAGTCACAAAGATCTTTCTCGAGAACAATCACACAGTAGCACTTAGTGTAAATACAGCCAACAGTATGTGTCCAAACTACCAACCTCAATAAAACACAGTTATGACATCATACAATCATTAAAGACACATTCAACCAACCCTACATACCGTAGACTGGACGTATCTATTATTAGGCTCAAGTGTGGCCTTCAAGCTTTGAACTGCTTTTTGAACCAAACATCAGACAGACAATGACTTCAGTGTGGGGAATGATTTCTGTCTACAACACGGTGGACGCGCTATGGGCACAGCTGTTGACTGATAGAAGTGATCTGACTGGTTGCCCCAACAGCTCGGCTGGTGGAGCGCGGCTCCATGTACAGTAGCTGTGTCCTGGCTGCAGAGGCCCAGGGGTTTGAGGCAGACCTGCAGGCCTTTGCTGTGGGTCAACCCCCCCTCTCTCATCCCGTTTCCTGTCATCTCTCAAGCTATCCTATCAAATAAAGCCATGAAAGGCCAAAAAACACTTAGTTTAACAAAGTAGTAATCTGAGTTCTTTATAACTCATACCACATTATTATGAGCGGTACTATGTATATTTGTTCTCCATTGTGACATCCTTTTGAAAATGTGTTAGAGAAAATGAAGATGGATGAATTCAGAGCTGAACATATCTTATGATCACTGTGATCTGCTCAACAAAGACTCAGCTGTGAAGTCTTCTCCGCCTGCAGAGGGCCGGCCTCTGTCGGTAAACTCCTGCTGCGAGTGAATGTAAATCAGGCTGCCGGTCCAGATGAAATACCTGGATGTGTGCTAGAAACATGAGCCGATCAGCGAGCCGATGTTATCACTGACTTTTTGAGCACCTCACTCTCACAGGAGACTGTTCCCTCCTGCCTCAGGACAGCCATCATCGTCCCTCTGCATAAAAAGTCTAAAAATTTAATAAAATCTTCTTTCCTCTTTATTGGCCATTTGTAAGTGGATCGCAATGTGATTAATAACTTAGACTTAGACTTCTCCGTCTCTTTCAGTTGCCTCTATCAGCCTGTCGACAGAAACGACCTCATCAAATAAAAACTAGTTGAAGAACTAGTTGAACTTTTCTGCGACAGTCAAAAGGATGTGACCTTAAATGTTTTAATCAGTGCCTCATCTCAGAGGCTCTCTGCACTCCGCTAACAGAGAGCAACAGTAATGTTAAGCTAACGTTAGTTTAGAAATGAAGTCTACTAACTTAAACAACTGGCTTCCAGCACAACACCCAAGTTCTAGAATTGAATTAACCTTGTTTCAGTAAAGTTTTCTTAGTGTTTTTCTGGTTTCATCTTTATTCAGGCAGCATTGTATATTTTCAGTGTCAACCATCACTTCATTCATCACTGCCAAAAGGTTTTCTGCCACTCATTTCACTTCACATGAGTGTGTGTGTCCTCACCTTGATGAACTCCACCTTTAGCAAGTCGGAGCCCTGCTGCTCAGAGGAGCTGATCAGGTGGAGCGGACGATTCATGCCGTCTGAAGACAAACACATTAAACAACATTACATCACATGACTTTCCTCAGGACACATACCAAAACTAGTTTTAGTAATCGAGGAGACCGGTAAGTGTTACTAATTACATTCACTCAGGTTCTGTAATCAAGTCCAATTTTGACATACTTATACTTTTTCATTTTCTGCTACTCTGTACTTTATACTCCACTAGATTTGTTTTAGTTACGACTTAATTTGAAGAATCAAATTTTCAATACAAAATACAATCAACTAATGAATTCCAACAATCACAACTGAACTGCCTGCAGTGCATTAAGTCACTGACATGAGCTCGATCTTTACCAGCTGCAAGTGCAGGTCCATTTTTAAAAGCTGATATCATAACAAGAGCCTGGAGAAGAAAAGCTGTTAGCAGACTGATCGGCTGATTATCGGGCAGCTGTGGATCAGGAGAGCCGGATGTCCACTAATTAGAAGGCTGGTGGTTCGATTTATATTCATTAAGTGGTTTGTTTTTAGGTGATTACATGATTCATTTAAGGCAGAAATCATAATCAAATAATAATTATTATTATTAGAGTCATGTTACCTGGGACATCGCAGTAGTCGAGAGTGACTCTGCGCAGGTATGAGGTGACACTCGTGTCGAAGCTCCGCCTCTTCCCTTCAGCTCCCAGCTGACGGACGCTGAAGGACAGGATGGTTTTCTCCTGGTCCACCTGTCGGGTGAGCTCCAACAGCACCTGAACACACCACACACTACTGTCTCACATTGACTTAATATAAATAAAACTTCACTTTGTTAAAAAGTCTGATGTAAGCCTCGCCCTCTGTGAGTCACATGATAACCTGACCTGAGACCAGAAGAACAAACCTCTTTGACTTCAAACTTGAAGTGAAGGTCGGTGAGTTCCTCCAAAGCTGAGAGCTGGTGATCCTCATCTATCGACTTCTCGCTGGTGTCTTCATCTGAATCTGAAACAGCAGCACAAACACTACAACATGATAATCAACATTAAAACTAAACATGCAATAAACAGGTGGACGGCTTCACTCACTCGGTTAAATAGATAAATTACTACAATTAAGAAACACATCTGTAAAAACAAAATACATCCTTTGTCTAGAAATATTACTCCATTTTGTAATTACTTTGTTTCGTATCAGTTATGTGACACTATCAGTTTCTGTGATCAAACAATGCAGCAGCACCGACCTGTTTCCAAGGTGTTGAGGAGTGCAGGGTGAAGGCTGAGCGCTTGAGGTCTGACCGCTGCTAATGACAGCACCTGCAGCAGGAAACACACCCCAATATGATGACATCAGTCCTGAGCTTCAGACCGATCGTCACACCCTAAACTTCAGCTGTCACTCCTTAAACGTCAGCTGTCACTCCCCAAACTTGACCCCATCACATCACTAAACATACCTGAAAACTCTCCCAAACATTTGCCGTTATCACTGCCCTAAACTTGGCCCTGGGACTCTCCTAAACTTTTTTCTGTCACACCTACAGACTTCACCTGTCACTCCCTAAACTCTCCAGAGACTCTGCACTTGACTGACTGCACTTTGATTTGGTACAAAAAGCTCAGTGAGTTTCACCTCCTGAACGGTGTGTTTATTTCAGTGGGTGTGGCTTCAGTGGGATCGGGCTGTAACAAGTCTACCTTCTCTGTGGGGGTGGAGGGGGAGGAGCCTGTGTTGGGCAGTGGGATGCTGTCGACCAGGTCCAAAATGTTCTGGATCTTCTTGTCTGAGATCTTAATGTGCAGCAGTGGCAGCTCCCCTGACACCTTGAACCTGAAGACACCCAAAATTAGTCACACAACATGCTCAGGTGAGTGAACAGATGAGTCAGCGTACTGGACACCTTGAGTCATACCTGGGCATCCTGGCATCCTTCTCCACCATACACTTGGCCAGCTGGACAGTGAAGTCCATCGGCTGGAGGATGTGTTGAACTGATGAACCCTGCAGCCGAGCCGACTTCCAGGCCTCACCTGGAATTCATTTACAACTGAATCAATGAAGTATGGACTTCCAGGAGGTGTGTCCTTGTTGTGTAGTTGTGTAGATTTTGAGTGGTTATAGTGTACCTGACTTGCTGTATAGCACCTGGACTCTTCGTAGCTCCACATTGTATCTCTCGTAGGCTCTATCCATGATTTCCTCCAGAGAGGAGAAGGAAGATGAAGACGAACTGACACTGCTCTGCTCAACACTGTTCAACTACACACACACACACACACACACACACACACACACACACACATTACATTCAATAATGTTCACCTACACACTCACAGCTGCGACTACTAAACTTTGTGGTCGTAAACTCTCTTTTCATTCAGTCTGAACAGAAAAAATTAAAAACAGGTTCATAAACCCAAGAAACTTTTAAAACAATTAAAATGTTTATTAAATTAAAACATTATTTAAAATTCTAAACATAAAACCTATAAAATAACCTGTCTGACAGCATTAATAATAAAAGTCCAAATAAAAATGAATACTCACCTGCAGGCTGCCAAAGTCCACGATGATCAGGTCCGATGTGTTGCTATAGAAACCAGACTTTGGTACTAACAGGTAGGACGGCTTCAGGTCGATCCTCAGATCCAGGACCTTCCTGGTCTCAATGATGTGAGACAAACCTGCAGAAACCAGAATGCATCAGAGTCCTGATGAGGACCAGACTGTCCTCTACTGGATCAACTGAACAGAGGAGTCTCACAGCCTGAGGACAGAAGCTGCTCTGTAGTCTGGTGGTACAGCACGAAGCATCATCTTTTGTCTACAGGAGGCGTCACAATCAACAGAACATTAATGTAATGTAATTAGCCTTATGAAGCATGAAATGCTAGCATTTATGGTTAATATTGTACAAAATCTCTTAGAAATACAATCAATCAATCAATCAATCAATACATACAGAGAGACAAACTGTTTCTGACACAACAAATTTCAACACCAGACTCGGTAGAAAGACTTGGTAAAAAGTTGAAGCTCGAGCAGCTGTTGTCAGACTCCAGGTGATTCATCCAATAAAAACCTTTTACCATCTGACCGAGCTGACCTGTGGCAGTTTTCTCTTTGATCTCCTCCAGTTTGGAGAGTGTGGCTGAGGTCAGCACCTCCAGATCGACACCTTTCCCCGTCTTGAAGAACTCGGCCAGACTGTTGACGGTCAACTGGAGGACAAACAGCAGAAAACACACATGTCACTCAGCTGGTTCATTACTTGTTCTTACAAGTGAGTCATGTGATCTGATGTCACATCCTGCTTCCTGTTTACCGCGTCGTAGATAATCTCCACAGGCTGAGAGTGAACTCTGAGCAGCTGGTCGGCCGCGCTCTCCTCAGGATTTAACTCGAACAGGACGCTGAGCAGAGAGGAAGAGGCATCTCCCACTGAGGCGATGAGTGAAGGTACTGCCCCCTGCTGTAGTAAACCTGTAACGAACCAGTGCTGCAGCGCCGCCTCCACCCTGCAGGACCACAAAGGTTTCATTCATTAACACACGATGAATCGTTTGGTCATGTCCACCATACAACACAGGGATCAGGGTTAGGGTCACAGGATGAAGAGGCTCACCTGAAGGCCTGGGCTCCAGGTCTCTGAGAGATTCTGGTGCTGAGGTCGATCATCTGGACTTTGAGGGTCTCTGGGACGTCAGGCTGCTCTCTGATTGTCACTGAGGTCCTGAAGAGCTGGAAGGAGACAACCACTGCCACGTACTACACACACACACACACACACACACACACACACACACACACACACACACACACACACACACACACACACACACACACACACACACACACACACTTACTTACAGTCTCAGCCAGCAGTAGTGAATTTAAAAAGTTTGTCCTGGTGGTGGATATAAAGGGAAAGTTAAGAAATCCACAGGTGTGTTTACCTGTTTGGGTAAAGCAAGATTGTGAGAGCTGCCACTGTAGCCGATGGCAGTGTACAGTTTTTCCTTTTCCTCAGCCGTCATGAGGTCCTCCAAACCTGAACCTGAACATGAGAGGCAGAAATGTGGTCAGTTCACTGAAACATAAAACCTATTATTCATCGCCTGAACACCTCTGACAGACCATCATACCGAATCCCTTCATGTCGATCAAAACACAAATTCATCCGAACACCACATGAAGTCAAATCAAACACTTCAATCGTCACTGATCATCCCAATAGCACCGTCACAAATCGTTCCAAACATCAAACGTCACGAATCATCCTAACATCAACTCGTCACAAAATGTTTTAGGAAGCTTTTCATCATTTAAACAAAATTTTTCAAGCGTTTGAATAGTTTTCATCAATTTAAAGTCAAATTATCTTCTATGAATTAATCTCCCACAATCAGATCGAGATTGACAGTCTTCTCAGTTCAATCGACTAAAGAAACTAAATTACTTTTCAGTTCATTATAAGGAGGTTGATTCTGTTCCTGTTCAGATTATCAAGATCTATTTGGATTGGATTTCGTCATTTTTGTAATCATGCTGATGATCGTGATCATCCCATTTGTTGATTTCAGATGAGTCACTTACTCTCCTTCTCCTGGTTCTCCTCAGGCTCCTGCTCCTCCTTTTTGGCTTTTCTACCAAAGAAGCTGCTGAAGAAACCTCCTCCTCCTGCCTGCTTCTGCCCCCCTGCCACCTTCTTCCCCACCACCTTCTGTCCCGACCGGATCACCTAGAGGAGGAAGACAATCTGTAATTAAACTGGACACAGGTATGTGTGTGTTTCTCAGTCTTCATCATATTTACCTCCATCTGGGCCTGCTGCCGGGCCAACGTGATGTTGAAGACGTCTAGAACTTTCTCCAGATCCTGCAGGAAACAAACAGACTCCATCAGCAGGTCAGTGAATGCAACACAGACCATCTCTAACAGACTGAGGTCAGTGAATCTAACACACATTCCAGCCTACAGGAAAACTGGGTCTTATTTTAATCTCCAATATTCACAATCAGATCTGAAACTTTGACTCCTGTCTTTTATCTTCTGACACAAAAAGGGTAAAAAGCTCTTCCCAGTCTCTCACAGTCCACGGTGACATCTTCAGATATTTCTAAGTGCTGTATCGTAGGCAACTGGACTTGTTTAACTTTGTTGAAGACGTTTCACCTCTCATCCAAGAGGCAGTTCAAACCAACTGGAGGAGCTGCAGGCTTTTAAACTCTGTGTGGAAGTGTCCTTACAGATTTGTTAAGGACACATGTGAGCTCTGAGTTTCATAGTTGTTAGGGCCACTTGTGGGTCTTTGACCCAACCGGCCTTCATGTGGGTTGCTAGGGCTAGGTGATCCCTAACCCTACCCTAACCCGTTTGGGGAGGGAACTCAGTACTGCATTAGGTGGGTCATAAGTAATGTCGTAGGCCACCCCCTCTGATCAAAGATGGCTGTTCCAGTTTGAAATAGATGGATTCTTTTACTCCTCTTTCAAACCATCTGTCTTCTCTGGACAAGATGTTTACAATGTTGTCCTCAAAGGAATGATTTGTCTCCTTCAGATGTAAGTGGACAGCAGAGTTTTCACCTGAGCAGTTGGTCCTCCTGTGTCGTGCCATTAGTTTATGGAGAGGTTGTTTTGTCTCCCCAATGTACAAATCTGTGCATTCCTGGCTGCCCTGAACCACATAAACTACATCACTCTGCTTATGTCTGGGTGTTTTGTCCTTAGGATGGACAAAAGTCTGCCTCAGCGTGTTGGTGGGTTTAACATGAACCGGGATATGATGTCTATTTGAGATCCTCCTGAGTTTCTCAGATGTTCACGCAACATAAGGAATGATGATGTTGGTCCTTCTTCGTCTTCTACTCTCTGTCTGCTCTGGATCTTTTAGCGGTTTTGACAAAGGTCCAGTTTGGGTAGCAATAGGTTATAAGTTCTCCCCTGTTGTGCTTCTGTTCCTTCTCCTTGTCCAACCTAAGGACAAAACACCCAGGTATAAAGCAATGTAGTTAATGCTGTTCAATGCAGCCAGGAATGCACAGATCTGTACATTGGGGAGACAAAACAACCTCTCCATAAACGAATGGCGCAACACAGGAGGACCAGCTCCTCACGTCAAGACTCTGCTGTCTGCGTGTTTAAACCAGGTGTTTGTGTACGTTCAGCAGCACCTGGACATGTCGCTCGGTGTCCTGGCTCGGTTTGTTCTGACTCAGTAGTTTGGTCTTGTAGGCGGTCCTGTAGGCCTTCAGGTTCTCTCGGTGCTGTCTGATGTTGGACCAGGACCACATGTGACTGAAGCGTCTGATGTGGACCTCCACGATGCTGTTGAAGGCGTACCTCCACCTGGAAAAGACGCACAAAACAAACGCACCAAAAAACTGTCAGATTTACCTGAAACACTGGAAAAGGTTCCAGAGGATAAACCTGTTTACATGTCTGTGACATGGTGACATGGGTGCATTCTTCAGGTGGGTTCTTCAGGTGGGTTCTTCAGGTGCGTTATTCAGATGTGGTCTTCAGATGTGGTCTTCAGGTGTGGTCTTCAGGTGTGTTTTTCCGAAGTGGTCTTCGGGGCTGCTCATTAGATCTGTTCCTCAGGTGCATTCTTCAGGTGTATTCCTCAGGTGTATTCTTCAGGTGCATTCTTCAGGTGTATTCTTCAGGTGTATTCCTCAGGTGCATTCTTCAGGTGTATTCTTCAGGTGCATTCTTCAGGTGCATTATTTAGATGTGGTCTTAGATATGGTCTTGTTGGGACCCACAGAGGAAGATGTTTATTGTGGATTTCAAAATGGACTCTGAACTGAACTCAGTTTCCCAGAATTCCCCAGTCTTCAAACCTAGGTTCAAAATTCAGCTTTGAGCTACTATTGGTCAGGGTGACAGACCCCCCTCTGACCAGATAGTCAAAACTCCAGCACTTTCCTTGTTCTTGCTCTTACTCTCTTGCCCTCCACTCCTTCACATTCATATCCTCACACGGGGCACCATAATGCTGTGCACTGCATCACATGAGGCAGAATTATGTCGTACTCATGCAGCATTAAAAGGGAGTTTTGGGTTGAATTTGGCTATCATGATGATGATGATTATCAGGGATAATCATTAATTATGATAAATAATAAGATCCAATTTACATTAGATCACCTCGGGGCACCACCCTCGAAGAAGGGAAAAGATAGCAATTCAATAATTCAGTCTCATAAAAAGGTACTAAGCTGTTTGTAACTCTCACACTCAGAGGTTTATGGGTTTTTCAAATGACTTGATACAGTTTGTTTTTATATTTAGCACCAGCCCCAGGACTGAACAAGACAAGTCACCAGGAGGGTGTGTGTTGATGTAATGGACTGTGCAGCCTGTAGGAGGCACCGACAGGATGTCAGCGTTATTTCAAAGTAAAAGTACATAAACCAAACTGTGAACAGATTTCGTTTCCACTGACCAGAGTCTGGCGCTGCTCCGGATGCAGACATCAGGCCTGAACTTCCTGTAGGGGGCGTTCTTCACCATGCAGTCGATGGACTCCAGCAGCTCCACCATGGTCAGGTACTGCAGAGAACAGAGCACATCATAACCTTCACATGACTGAAAATAAAAACACCATGAGAGCTGTTTTCAAAGAAAGGAGGCCATGGTGAGACAATAGACCACATGACTCAGTGACACACATGGTTTGGACAAGACGCATCACACCTACACCACATGTCTTAACCGTCAGTCCTATCTGCGCATCTAAACCCTAGTCTTACCCACGTGTCTTAACCTCGTGTCTTACCCACGTGTAAACCAGTTTCTTGGAGGCGTCCAGTGTCTAAACACACCCTCTCTGTAAACTATTTGACTTCACAGGGTTTATTAGAAAAACGTGACTACGAGCAGCCGCCAGATGTTCATTAAATAAACAAACTACAACAAAACAGCAATAATTTATTGATAACAATTTATCACACGTCAATGAGCAAAGCAGTTCATTTAGCAGAATGGTTGCCGAGCAACACAAAGAGGCAACCACAGCAGAAAACGTCTCACACGTTTGATTCTGTCTCCCACCTGTCTGTCTGTCTGTCTCTCCTGTCTGTCCATGTCTCACCTGTCTGTCTGTCCATGTCTCACCTGTCTGTCTGTCTATGTCTCACCTGTCTGTCCATGTCTAACCTGTCTGTCTGCCCGTGTCTCACCTGTCAGCCTGTCCGTGTCTCACCTGTCTGTCTGCCCGTGTCTCACCTGTCAGCCTGTCCGTGTCTCACCTGTCAGCCTGTCCATGTCTCACCTATCTGTCTGTCCATGTCTCACCTGTCTGTCTGCCCGTGTCTTACCGTCTCTGTCTGTGTCTCACCTGTCAGCCTGTCCGTGTCTCACCTGTCTGTCTGCCCGTGTCTCACCTGTCAGCCTGTCCGTGTCTCACCTGTCAGCCTGTCCGTGTCTCACCTGTCTCTCTGCCCGTGTCTCACCTGTCAGCCTGTCCGTGTCTCACCTGTGGTTTGGTCATCTCGATGGCGATGTTCTGAACCTCCAGGTGCAGGTCAGCTTTGGGACTTTTCAGCTCCAACTCTGCGAGCGGGTTGATGATCATTTTAGCAGAAGCGAAGATCGGCTTGAAAACTACAAACAAAAGAACCAATCAGTGAAGCGCAAATATTGACAAACAATCAGCTGATGATCAGTACATGAATCATTTGTCCGTTTCTTCCTGAGCAAACCCCGCTGCAGATGTCAACAACAACAACTAATATCTGCTGTTTATCAGTTTGTTGTTTGCAGCAGCTTCTCTGATCTCAGTGACGCATTTCAGAAAACTGAAACAGATCGATGAACTGAATCCAGCTGGAACAAACTAAACTAAATTAAAGTTTATGAACACAGAAAAAAGAAGCAGAACTTACCATTCACATACCGTTAACATAATGTTAACATACCATTCACATAACGTTAACATAATGTTAACATGCATTAATATAACAGCATTAACATAATGTTAACATACCATTCACATACCACTCACATAACGTTAAAATAATGTTTACATGAGATTTCTGGAGTCACGTGAGGAAGACCTGGGAAATGGCCGCGTCTTAGATAAGCTCCCATCCTCTGCCGACATTCAATATCAATTAACTTACACACACTCTCCGTGGAAGTTTAATTAATGTCGTAAGTAGTCGATACTCTTACATAGTTGAAGTTACACAAAGTTACACGAAGTTACGAAGGTCTAAACCGGACAATGAACCAGGGAAAACAAAGTGTACAAACTCGCTTGACTTCAGCTACTATACAGGCTAACCCTGTTAGCCCCGCCTGCAGCGAAGCTAACCAAAGGACCAAAATGGGGGATATCCTCGCAGAAATTTCAAAGATGAGCATGACTCTGAATACAGTGGCGAGTGATGTGTCGGCAATTAAGTCGGACACAACAGAACTCAAAAACGCAGTAAGTGCTTTGCAAACACGGCTCGAAGAGGCGGAAAATCGTATTGCTGATGTGGAGGATAGCAACGCTAGCATGATCAACGAAAACAAAGTGCTAAGACAGAAAGTGGAGCAACTTTGGAGTCGTGTTGATGACCAAGAAAACCGAGGGAGACGTAAAAACATTAAATTGATTGGACTGAAAGAAGGAAAAGAAACGGGGAATGCAATGAACGATTACACAAAGAAAATAGGTAACGAAGGATTGGGGCTACAGGGGGACGAATATGAGATCGAGAGGAGCCACAGAAGTGGAGGACCCAGGCCAGGTGACAACCAACCACCGCGGGTGATACTGGTGAGATTTCTACGCTACACGGCTCGGCAGAAAGTTTTGACAGCCGCGAAAAAGGAGAGAGGGATACGGTGGCAGGACTGCACTCCCTCAATCTACAGATCATCAGGTGAAACACACGCTGGTACACCCGGCAGTTCAGAGGTTTACCTGGAAGGGGAAGAGACTAAGCTTTACCGACCCAAAGAAAGCTGAGGTCTTTGTTCGGGAAAACATTCAAAGCACGGAGAACGACTGACTGTATGACATGAATATGAGGGAGAGTGGAACTTTATTTTGAAGGCAGGGTGGAGACGGAGACTCTGGGGCGTGAGGAGGACAAGGTACCGTCTATAGGACCTACACGGACCGGAATCATGTTGAGCCCAAGGCTGACTACGCTGTCATGTTTATTTTAAAGGCAGTGTTTTTTGAGTTACTGTTATTTGGTATTGTACATGTCCCTGTTCGGGGACACGGGTTCTGGAGGCATTTTCTTTTTAATTTTCATGATGGCAGTAGAAAGGCATTAATATGTGTGGACAGTGTTATGGAAGAGGGTAAAATGAGACGAAGGTTTATACTTTTTGGAAGTAGTGAGTAGTGGACATATCAATATAGTGACTTGGAATATTAATCGCTGTAGCACACCAATTAAACGCAAAAAAAAATACTCACTTATCTTAAATCTAAAGGCACAGATATTGCATATATTCAGGAAACACATTTCAGGGACCAAGACGAAGCTTTAAAAATTAAACGTGACTGGGTCAGTCATGTCTTTCATAACTCAGTATCAAGTAAGAGTTGTGGAGTTGTTATCCTCATCAACAAAAAAATGAATTTTGCTATGTTAAATCAATTTAAGGATTCTAGTTGTGGAAGCACTTATTAATGGAGTTAAAGTCGTACTTTGCAACTTATATGCACCAAACAGAGAAAACACATCATTTTTTCATAAGGTCAATAAAATATTGGGCGATACAGATGGTCAGATTAATTTAGGGGGAGATCTCAATCAAACATTAGATTATCATTTGGATCGCAGTAATGTCAGAACAGGGACAGAGCAGCCTTAGATACTTTACAGGAAGAACGAGGTTTGATGGATATTTGGAGACTCATAAATCCAAAAGAACGGGAACACACATTTTATTCTCACTCTCATGGATCCTACTCACGAATAGATTTTTTTTTGGTTGTCAGCTCACTTGTTGACCTGGTAATAGACTGCAATATAGGAGTTATAGCAATAACAGATCATGCACCGGTTGAATTACATATAAATCTACTAAAGGTAATGTTGGGAGATGGAGACTAAATACAAGTTTGTTGCAGGACGAACAGTTTGCTACAAAACTTGGAGAGGATATTAGGGTGTTTTTAGATATTAATAGAAGAACAACAGAAAGATTAGCTACTGTTTGGGATGCACTCAAGGCGTTCATCAGGGGGAAATGTATAGCTTATAGCTCATGGAAGAAAAAGGACAATAAAGAAAAAGTACAACAGTTGGAAAAAGAAATAGGTACATTGGAGAAGCAACTTGCTGAACAATACAATGAAGAATATTTCAGAAAAATCTGTAAACTAAAATTCGAATTACATGAAATATACAATAAAAAGGCAGAGTGTTCACTATTTAGGCTCAAAACTAATTTTTATGAAAATGCTGGAAAAACTGGATGATTATTGGCAAGACAATTAAAATGCCTGGATTCAAATAACACTATTACAACAATTAGAAAAGATGATAAACTATTCACATCAGCTAAAAAATTAATTAAGTTTTCAAAAACTTTTATGAAGATTTGTATACGACTACATGTTCGGCTAGTGATGAAGACTTGAACTCTTTCTTCCAGAAGGTAAAGCTACCACAACTGCCTTCAGAGGAAAAGGATAGTTTGGATGCTCTCATAGCGGAAGCTGAAGTTAGAGCCGCAATTAAGGGTATGAAAACCAGGAGGTCACCTGGTAAAGATGGTTTCCTGGTGAAGTACTATAAGAAATATGTTGATATTCTTTGCCCATTTCTCACAGAGGTCTTTCATTAAGCGTTTCAATATGGCTCACACCCAGAAAGTTTTAACCAGGCCATTATATCCCTGATACCAAAGAAAGATAAGGATTCAACGGACCCAGCCAATTATAGACCTATAAGCTTAATAAATGTTGATTGTAAAATATTGTCCAAGACATTAGCACTAAGATTAGATCAGGTTCTACCCAAAATTATTCACAAAGACCAAGTTGGATTTATAAAACATAGATCTTCATCTGATAACATGAGGAGACTGTTGCATTTAATTTGGATGAACAGAACTAACGCCCACCCTGTTTCAGCCATTTCACTTGATGCTCAAAAAGCATTTGATAGGGTGGAACGGGTTTTTTTATTTGCAACTCTTTCAAAATTTGGGTTTGACGACGGTTTCTGCAGGTGGATAAAGGTCTTATATTCCAGCCCTAAAGCTGCAGTCTTTACTAACGGGATAATATCTCAGTTTTTCAGTATAACCAGGTCAACTAGACAGGGGTGTAGCCTAAGCACACTATTGTTCACAATTTTTTTGGAACCATTGGCTACGTCGATTAGAGCAGAGTCGAGAATTAAGGGTGTCATTGGAGGTGGCAGGGAGCATAAATTATTTCTTTATGCTGACGATATTTTGGTATTGAGCCGGGATCCAGCCAATTCTGTGTCAGTTTTATTAGAAACTATAGAAGCATATTCTAAAGTGTCTGGTTATTGCATCAATTGGCACAAATCAGAAGCCATGCTAGTGTCTCAAACCTGTTCACATAATCAGCTTTTAATTTCAAATGGTTACCAAAGGGGATGAAATATTTAGGTATAGAATTAGATCCAGATATAAGGGAAATTATGACAACTAATATTGAAAAAGTATTAAACAAAATAAAAGCTAATTTGGATAATTGGAGTAAATTACACCTGACGGGGTAAAGTAAATGCAATAAAAATGGTTGTGGCACCACAAATAAATCACCTAACTGGGATGATACCCATATGCATTCCAAAACAACTATTAGTTAGATATGACAAAATGATAAAACTATTTCTTTGGGATGGAAAAAAAACGCAAATTCGTTTGGATAAATTAGTCCAAGAAGAGAGGGGGTTTATCATTACCGAACATAAAATATTACAGTGTTGCCTTTGAGATGTCCAAGTTTACAGGACACTGGGATGAAGCTGGTGCTGATCTGGACTGAGTCCTGATCGAGCGGGAACTGACCTCCCCCTTTAAACCTATGGAGGCTCTAGCACAAACAGTTAAAAATGAGAAAAATAAGGTGAACAACCCTATTCTAGGACATCTGAAAATGGTATGGCAGGAGGTACATAAGAGATGTAAAATCTCTCAGTATACTCAAAAATATTCATCCATATGGCACAATCCAAAAATAAAGATAGAAAGAAAGGGCTCAGTGGTTAAGAAAAGACATCAGAATAATAGATGATCTATTTGAAAATGGCAATTTTCTTTCATTTATTAGATGTAAAGAAAACATTAATTTAGAGGGTAGAGGCCACTTTTGGAAGTACTTACAAATTAGACACTGTATTAAAGAGGTGGTTCCTGTTGGTCGGGACAGAAGTCCGATTGAATGCTACTTACAATTACCCAAAATACATCATAAGGCTTCAAGATGGTATGAGATGTGTCCGTGGACAAATAATGGTTGTAGTAGTCTCAGGATGATATGGGAGAAAGATCTGTCTTGTACACTGGATGAAAAATCATGGGATGGGATTCTTTCCAACACTGAAGAATACATAAGAGAAGCCAGAGGCAAGTTTATTCAGTATAAAATAATTCATAGATATTATTTTACCTCATCAAGACTTAACATGGGTTTAATTAATAATGATCTATGTTGGAAGTGTGGGGCAGAATGTGGCACATTTATCCATGCATTATGGGAAGATCCTCCCCTTGTGGGAAAAAGTTATAGATTATATGAGCAAATCATTAAATTGTGAACTTCCCAGGTCACCAAGACTATGTCTCCTTGGAGACAGAACTGTGGTACCCCTGTTGAACAAATACAGTTTAGAATACTAAAAACTGGCCTAATAACATGTGCACGGACTATTCTGAGGTGTTGGAGGGGCCCAAGCTCCCACACTGAGTATGTGGAAAACACAGATGATGGGGGCTGTGGCGTGCGAGAAGATGTTGGGGAGATTAAATTGTGAAAATGATATGATAAAAGAAAAATGGGACAGGTGTGATAATTTGCATACCTTGCCTACTCACCTGCCTGTCTTATAGTTAGTTAATTTATTTTCAGATTTTTTTGAAACCTCCATTCTGTCTGTTTCGTTCAATGTTCGTTTGTCTGTTGTAATAATGAAAATATAATAAAAATCATAAATGATAAAAATAATAATAATAACGTTTACATACCACTCACATAAAGCTAAAATAACGTTAACATTCACATAACATTAAGAAAACGCTTTAACATCCTTTTACTGCTGATGTTCTGATCTGTGTGAAGAACTCACTGTACTGATAGTGAGGAAGCTCCCGATCCTTACTGCTGATTCCACTCTTCAACTGATCCTACAGGAGGAGGAGAAGATGGAACCGGAGGAGGAGGAAGAGGAGGAGGAGAAGAAGATGGAGCAGGAAGAGGAAGAGGAAGAGGAGGAGGAACAGGTGACGAAGGAGGAGGAGGAGCAGGAGGAACAGGAAGAGGAGGAGGAGCAGGAGGAACAGGAGGAGGAGGAGGAGAGGGAGATGGAGCAGGAAGAGGAAGAGGAAGAGGAGGAGGAACAGGTGACGAAGGAGGAGCAGGAAGAGGAGGAGGAGCAGGAGGAACAGGAAGAGGAGGAGGAGGAGGAGAGGGAGAAGGAATGGAAGGAGGAGGAGGAAAAGGAGGAAGCAGAGAAATGGAGGGAGAAGCAGGAAGAGGAAGAGGAGGGGGATGAAAACCACACATCATCTTCAATAAAATAAAACGTTTAAAGATAAAATCATTAAATACTAAAAAAATACAGTCAGCAGCTTCAACAAACAGTAATGATATTTCAACGGAGTCAATAAAGTCTCAAACTTCATTGATTACACTTCAGCGAGTTCCTACGTGCTGTAGCTGGCACACTGCAGACACTCACCACGATGTCTTCCCATGATCCTTTGTAAAAGATTGGACTGTTGACGTTCCAGTAGGCACAGAGACACTCCAGACGACCCAGCTGATTCAAACACACACACACACAAGTCAAACACACTGATATATGACACACACACACACATATACAGAGGGGGGTATTCTTAACATACTGACATACCTCTCGTTGAGAGAGGGATCAATAACTATTCCAGACTCTTGACTGTGTGGCTCTGAGAAACTGTGCAGTTGTAAAGATTAAACTACAATCCATGAAAATGAATCAGTCTGGATCCAACAAGCAACACTTCAGTGTTTCCAGACACTGATGGAGTTCTCTGGTTTAATAATCTGAGAGGAACCACTGTCTCAGGGAGATAGAGCAGAAGTGATCCGAGTGCTGGTTCCTGTGGAGCTCCGGACCGGACCTCACAGCAGCAGGATTCAGTGTTCATGTAGACAGTTTCTGACAGAGTTGGTTCATGAACTTCAGTTTTAACTCATTAAAGGGATATTCCACTGTAAATTTAATCCATGGTCTGACACCGAGTCAGACTCCCCCTCGAGAGGTCAAGTTAGCTGACCGCTAGCTTAGCTAGTTTTAGCAACCTCAGAAAGACCGCACGATAACAATACACTGCAGCTTATGTCTCCAACTAGAAACCGCCATCAAAAAGCCACAATTAATGGTGAGAACAGCAGCAAACTTCAGCAACAGTACATGTACAGTCCCAGCACACAGTACGAAGCATCAAACATCTGCTAGCTTTGCTGGATTTGTATTAAAAACACAGCACAACTCAGCCTCTCCTCCAGCAGCCTGCCTGTGTGGGGAAGCCCTGACGAGTCGATTACCGAGTGCAGTAGATTTCTGCAGCTCAAGGATGAAAATGTCTGATTATTACTCCATGGAATGCTCAGTTCTTATTATCGAGAGCTGACAGGGAAAATAAGGGAAGTAATGGAGTAATAATCAGACATTTTCATCCTTGAGCTGCAGAAATCTACTGCACTCGGTAATCGACTCGTCAGGGCTTCCCCACACAGGCAGGCTGCTGGAGGAGAGGCTGAGTTGAGCTGTGTTTTTAATACAAATCCAGCAAAGCTAGCAGATGTTTGATGCTTCGTACTGTGTGCTGGGACTGTACATGTACTGTTGCTGAAGTTTGCTGCTGTTCTCACCATTAATTGTGGCTTTTTGATGGCGGTTTCTAGTTGGAGACATAAGCTGCAGTGTATTGTTATCGTGCGGTCTTTTCTGAGGTTGCTAAAACTAGCTAAGCTAGCAGTCAGCTAACTTGACCTCTCGAGGGGGAGTCTTACTCGGTGTCACGGTGTGTTAGACCATGGATTAAACTTACACCGGAATATCCCTTTAAGTCCTGAATTTAATAAAGTATGTTGTTATTTACAGAATCAGTCTTTGTGTGTCTATAAACACAGAGAGCAGGTGAGTCAGACAACTCTGTTATGAAGCTTTTCATATTTTATTTAGATCAGGTTACTCTGACCTGACTGTTAGAATCAGACTGTGTTTTAAATGACAATAAGTTTCATTATTGGTGAAAGTAAACAAACATCTGTCACCTTGTAGATGATCTTTGCTGCTTCGTTCAGGATGCACGACTTCCAGTTTTCATCAGTCGTCTGAAAAATTCAAAAAGCAATGGGTTACAGGTGTGTGCGTGTGCGTGTGTGTGTGTGTGTGTGTGTGTGTGTGTGTGTGTGTGTGTGTGCGTGTGTGTGTGTGTGTGTGTGTGTGTGTGCGTGTGTGCGTGTGTGTGTGTGTGTTACCTGCAGGCTGAGCTCTGACAGTGTAAGTCCTATCGACAGGGGGCGCTGTGGGTCTGACAGCTGAAACAAACAAGCAGGTGACAAGCGTTACTTCCTGTATCTTGGTACAGGTGAGAACTATGACATCACACTGAACAGGTGAGCTTTAAATTTACTCACTGTCCACCTGACTGTCAGACAAACACAGGACCTGACCCTAGATCAGACCCTGAACCTGAACCTGGAAGTGGACCTGGGTCAGTACTCACGTCGTCCTCATAGCGCAGGTGGATGCTGCTGATCTTCACCTGTAGGTTTTTGATCACTTGCGTGGCCAGTTTCTCCACAAAAGTGTCCTTCTTCTCCTCCAGAGGTTTCTCTGAAAACACAAATAAACACCAGAAGACTATGACAAGGGAGCTGAAACCAGGACCCAATCAGAACCGGACCAGAACAGACTCTATCCACAGACCAGAATCTGTTTGACTTAAAACTTTACATCATCTCTGCACTTCACATCATCAGAAACAGATTTGTGACAGAAGAAGCCAAAGAGATTAGATGATGAAAATAAAAATGTTGTAAGTCATAATTAGGGTGAAATTTTGAGATACTAAATGTTGAAGACTAAAGAATTGAGATGTAAATTCAGAAAAATATGAGCTAACTCAGTAACAGGCTGCTTAGCCAGAGAGTCGACAACATTAATGACATGTTGAACATTAAAGCGTATGTCTGCACCTGCTCGAACTGGACACGGTCATGAGATCACTTGTGTTGTGAATTGGCGTTAAACAAATAAAAACTGACTCGTCAAATGAAGATGGAGAGACGTGCTTCACGTTCGGCCTGACCTCTGTCAGGATCACACTCGTCTTCTTCCCCTTCAGAGAAACAACAAACCTCACCTGTTCTGTTGTCGTGTCGTTTCAGCTTCTTCAGGCCTTTTTTGGCCTTTTTATGTTTTTTAAATCCTTTTGAGACTTTGCAGCGTTAAAGAGAGAGACGGAGGTTAGTGAGAGAAAAGAGCGAGGACACAGAGAGAGACAGGAAGCAGAGACACTGAATTCACAGCCAAGATTTAAACCAGCAGCGCGTCACAGGTGAGGGCGAGAGATCAGCCAATCACAGACAGTTATGTTAAGGACACAAACTGCTGACTCAACATGTTATTAACAGTTTAAAGGATCAATATGTCCAGTAATTTGGAATAAATAATTGATGCTGTAAAACTATGAGACAAAAGAAAATCTTAAATCTCATTTTATATTCAATGTAGGATCACGTGGATGATCTAAACACCTGGATGATCTAAACACCTGGATGATCTAAACACCTGGATGATCTAAACACCTGGATGATCTAAACACCTGGATGATCTAAACACCTGGATGATCTAAACAGTGGACAGGTTGTCAAAGAGCTTAAGGACTCCTCCGTGAAAAACTGAAGGATTAACTCAAAACGTTTTTCAACCTTTGATGTGTTTGTTGAGCTTTTTCTTGTGTGTCTGGTAATGTGTGTAACACTGTGTGTGTAACACTGTGTGTGTAACACTGTGTGTACCACTCTGTGTGTAACACTGTGTGTGTGTGTGTGTGTGTGTGTGTGTGTGTGTGTGTGTGTGTGTTACCGTTGTGCGGCTCCTTGTAAACAACACTCTCCAGACTGAACAGCAGATCTCCAGTTTGAGACGCTGACAGCAAACGCAGCATGAACAGTACAGACGGCACGTTAATACACTCATCTGGTCCTGAGCCCAGTGTGACCTCCCTACTGGTCCCAACACACACTCTGAGGACACACACTCTGAGGACACACACTCTGAGGACACACACTCTGAGGACACACACTCTGAGGACACACACTCTGAGGACACACACTCTGAAGATACACACTCTGAGGACACACACTCTGAGGACACACACTCTGAAGATACACACTCTGAGGACACACACTCTGAGGACACACACTCTGAGGACACACACTCTGAGGACACACACTCTGAAGACACACACTCTGAGGACACACACTCTGAGGACACACACTCTGAGGACACACACTCTGAAGACACACACTCTGAGGACACACACTCTGAGGACACACACTCTGAGGATACACACTCTGAAGACACACACTCTGAGGACACACACTCTGAGGACACACACTCTGAGGACACACACTCTGAAGATACACACTCTGAGGACACACACTCTGAGGACACACACTCTGAAGATACACACTCTGAGGACACACACTCTGAGGACACACACTCTGAGGACACACACTCCGATCATCTGAGGTCAGAGTTCAGTCAGAGGTCGGTCAGAGGTCAGAGGTCAGAGGTCGGTCAGAGGTCAGTCAGAGGTCGGTCAGAGGTCAGTCAGAGGTCGGTCAGAGGTCAGAGGTCAGAGGTCAGCCTGTCTCACCTCTGCGTGCAGCCATCTGTAGCGCCTCCTCGATGCGTTGCAGCTCTCGCTGCTTCGCCTCCTGCTGGTCGCGCTCCTCCTTCGCTGCATCGAACTTGATCGCTGAAAAAATATGAAAAAAATCCAAAACAAAGTGAGTTTCTGCCCGGACACATTTTGCCTTTCAGCAATCTGCTCGACCGACTGAAGCTGCAGGATGAGAGCAACAGGACCGACAGCTTCGTTACAGGGTGGTTAGCTTCATGCTAACCATGTAGCCACAGCAGATACACAGACGACATGAGCAGACAAACAGCTGCTGGACTGTGTCAGAGTCAGTGAATCTGCACACATCCTTTCTGTTGTTTTGTGACTTTCTCTCACTCCGTCTGAGCGGTGAGCTGAACACCTGCCAGTGTCTGTTCTTTTCTCCTGAACTGACTGAAGAAACTAGAGACTCTACAAAAACTCTTGTTTGTCCGAATAAGGATCCAGGTGTGTCTGAGTGGGTTTAATGTGTTTTAAAAGTAAACTCCATCTGAAAGTCATCTTTTCAGGGTCCAACTGTCTTTTGCTGCAGATTAAAGTTCAGTTTTTTTTCAGTCTCTGCTTGTTTCTGAAGTTTATTTTATGAGGAACGTTATATTACACTCTTCTTCTCTGCTTTAATCTTGTGAAGCTGAATGTGAGTGAAGATCCTGAACTGTAGAACCAGACCGAGTCAGGACTCAAACACTGACGGTTATACTGTGTTTATCAGTTGGTGTCCTGCAGGTTAAAACAGTCTGAGCTCAGTTATTGTTCAGCTCAGAGACCAAACGGACGCTGCTGACAGGAAGTCAACTGACAAACATGAAACACGAGCAGACGACTGGTGAGTTGAGATGGACACAGTAACAGTTTATTAACTCAATGCAGCCAAGTCTTCACTGCAAAGTCCACAATCAGGACTCAGTCGCTGTCCTAGTTCAGTGTTTTCATAAATAATGCACGATTTCAAATATTTTGCTCTGATTCTTTTACATTAACTTCCTGTCATCTCACATGAAACTGATCTTTCTCTGTTTTTATTGTCTTCAAGTTAAAATGTTTGATCATTTCTGAGCTGAATGACGTCATGTTGTCTGTTTTCTGTCGAGTCACTGAAAGTCAGTGACTCAAGTCATGTGACACCGGTGCTGCTCAGCACTCTGATAGAAGGCGCGTTTCCAACCGAGCATGCATTTGCCTGCATCACTGTGCATTCTGGGATTAAAAACGTCAGAGATGCTGGTGATAACTTCCCTTTGCGACATGTCACATGGCTTTAAAATCTCGCGGGATCTCCAGGGTTCCTCCCTCCGTCTGCTTTTCTGTGCAGATGGTCTCAAATAAGTGCGGACAGAAGACCCTCCCCTCAACGTTGCCCTAGTTGGTTAGAATTACCACGTGGAATTTCCCACGTGAGAAATGAAATACCTCCTTCCAAAGAGGCGTGCCCTCTCCCAAACTATGCTTCATAACATTACACGACTTTGTGAACTTTCACTTCGTCACCCAGTTTGTTATGAGGGAAAGACTTCAGACTGTTTTCAATGAAACTACAGCTGGCAAACTAAATCCCTTGGTTGCTCCGCGACCAAAAAAGCCAGCGCCACTGGGTCGGCCATATTCTTTGTGCAAAGTCCGTGAAGTGCACCTGTGTCCGACTTGAGGTGGTGGGAACTTGACGTGTTTATGACGAGTTCCGGCATAAAGGCGCAAATGCATGTGATCAAAAACGCAGCCAGAGACGCCCTGTAGGTGAGTCATTAACTCTGAAGTAGTTTCCTGTGCAGTCCACATGGTTGTTACAAGCCTCCACCCTGCTGACATGACAGCTAAAGTGTTTCTACAGAAACCAGAAAATCCTCCAAAAGCTCCCAGAGACCCAGGATCGGACTGATTAGAATCCAGGGAAATCTACATGAAACATCAGAACTGTGAAGTAAAAAGGTTCAAGAGGACAAGAGGTGGAAACAGCGAGGGCTGCACGATGTGTTCAATACACCGACTTTAAACAGGATTCAACTGCAACAGACACTTTTTGACTTTTACTTCTCATTCTGCAGTAAAACTGATGTCACAGTGTAATGTAAGTAGAAAAATGACATATCCACGTACAGACTGGTTCACTTTAAACCTCACTGTCACAATGATACTCAGTCTGACACCAGGCTGGAAAACAACATTTAATTACGGCACAAGGGAAAGAAGCTGTTTTATTATTATTACTATTATTATTATTATTATTATTATTATCACTATCATGATTGTTATTATGGTTGTTAATATTATTATTATCATTTGGACATCGTGCAGCCCCAACAAGAAGCACAGAAACTGGATCAGACCTGAACCTGAACCACCACCTGAGCCTCGGCCTCTTACCGTTGTATGGACACGTTTTCAGTTCAGACCCAGCTGGAACACACACACAACAAGTGAGAACACACACTCCTCCATCTACATGTGTGTCAATACGTGGAAGCTCTATCTCCAGACCAGACCAGCCAATCAGCAGGCTTTATTCAGCAGGTGCTGTACATCATTCTGACTACAGACGCAGCACTGCTGACAGTTTGTTTGATGTGTCATCATGAAGTTTCTTCTATCAGAACAAACATTCAGCTGTGTAGACGTCTGTGTGTCCCTGTGATCATGAGAACCTGATCTGGTCCCGTGTTTGACAGATTCATCTCAGTGTGTCTCAGAGCTTCATGATCTTTTATTCTTATAAACATAAGCAGAATCATGTGGCTTCATTCTGAAACATGGCTTGGACAAGACAAAGGTCACCTGACAGGTGAGCAGCCTGCTCATGTGACTGGCTGATCTGGTGATGGAGCATCTCATCAGACTGGAATCTGTCCACAGAGCGTACAGATCATCACTTACTGGCTCCAGGAACAACCAGCAGGTACAGACCATCCAGCGTGGCGACCACGGCGTCGTTGTAGAGATTCTTCCAGGGAATCTTCAACGTCAGCTTCCCTGAAACACAAGCAGGAAGTGACATCAGTTTATCAGCTCAGCGAGTTTGGGTCAGCAGGTTTTGGGTTTCACGCACTTCACTTCCTGTCAAGTGGAAGTGTTGAGTTGTTTGTTTTCTGTTTGTTTTGCATTTTTTTAATAAGAGTATCAATTCAAATCATTTAATCAATCAACAGCTACGAATTAAATCAACGACACTCCCTCAAAATATAAATCACGACTCCAAGAATAAAACATTTTCACACTCACCGATCTGTCCGGCCTTCACTTTGAACGGAACATCAAACTCACTCTGAAACACAAACACACGTTATTACATGATTATCAGCCAACCAATCAGCACATTGTGGTCGAGTGAGTGGACGTCATCGGACGTCTGCTATCAGAAATACTGTGGCTGATGACATCATAGGGAGGGGGTGGGGCCTCAGACTCACCAGAGCGTTCTCCTTCACCTTCAGGTTCTCCAGGACAACATTTCCTGCAGACAGACACAATGACGTTATTAACTCTTCATCATCATCATCGTCACGTTTGTCAGGCTCACATTCATCACGATGAGCTGATGATTGTGACAACATTGTGAGCAGGTGACCATCTGACTGACAACATTACATTTATTGCATCAATACAAACTAATGGTTGTATCCCTCCGTCACACAGCGCCCTCTGCTGGCTGCTTCACTCTGCTGACACGTATCATCCAGGTGACTCGTCATAAATGTGTTACTTTAGCACACTTTGGTAAAACAATAAAGGTGATGGTTCGTGTTTTATGAATGTCTCTTCTGCAGCTGTAACAACTGTTTAGATGAATGAGGTAACTGGCAGCCATGTTGGATCTTGGTGGTTATCTGAGGTGAACTCATGCTCCTACTTCCTGTAAAATATCTACTGAAGAATTATGTTTCAGTCACTGGAGACATTTTCCTGCACAAAGACTACTTTCACTTTGATACTGTAATTGCATTTCACTGACAGTCCATCTGTATTTTACTGAAGTGGTATTTTGAGTGCAGGACTTTTACTTGTCACTGAATAGATGAGTGAATACTTGTTCCAGATCTGTCGTGTAAATATTGAACTCCTCCTGATGGAGGTTTGTGCTTCCACCTTCATCAACATGCAGCCACTCAGAGCTGCCAGCTGACTGGTGGAGCCTGTTTGTAAATGTCTCAGGTATGTTTGACTCCCACAGGTGTGACAAAGACACGTGGACAGGTATGAGGAAGCTCCAACAGATCCAGCCTGAACTGAAATAATGTGCAACAATAAACATGATATTATTAAACTGCTCTGATGATCATAAACACATCATCAATACTTCAGGGGGGTCAATAAAAAAATAATGAAAATGACTTCTGTTCCAGAAAGACCAGTTTTAGAAACACGTCTTCTGTTCACCGTGTACTGCCTGTGTGTGTGTGTGTGTGTGTGTGTGTGTGTGTGTGTGTGTAGAGATCATGTTTCATCTCTCAGGTGTCTTTACATTCACACATGCTGATGAGGTGTTAATGGACGATTACACTGTTTCCTGTATGTTGGTCACGTTTCTGCTCTAAATAATAAGTTATTTTTTAAAAAGACAAACTCTGTTAAATTGTTTTATTCTGTTTCTCACATGAACTCCTCGTGATAAAGATAATGAGTGTCCACATGATAACTGTTTAAACTCTACCAGACACTGTGTGTGTGTGTGTGTGTGTGTGTGTGTGTGTGTGTGTGTGTGTGTGTGTGTGTGCGCGCGCGCGCGTGTGTTGAGCTGATAAACAGCAGGTTTAAATTGTCACTTAACTGAATGAACCCTGGTGAGTCTTTGTGTCCATCTGTCAGTTTGACCGTTTAGTTTCTGGACATATTCATAGATACCGACTCTGTGTGTGTGTGTGTGTGTGTGTGTGTGTGTGTGTGTGTGTGTTGAGGGTGTGTTTGTTGACCCGATAACTGACACTGTGACTGTGAGATTAGCACACCCAGCCTCGGTAGAAAATCTGGTAATTTACTGTGTTTGAGGTGAATTAAAACCTGACTGCGGTGATCTTCTGCTCATTATGACTCGGTCTCCAATTCGGCATCATTGTAACGCACCAAAATTGGTTCTTCTTATGAACTGACAGTCAGAAGCTCATACTCATGAGAACCCGCTTCCGCCAGCGTCCCTGTGTGTTTTGGTGGAGGCACGGCGGGGACAGCTGGAAAGCTTTGATTAAAATTTAATAAATTAAAGCCGGTCGGTGGGTTGTATTGAAGCCGAGTTTTAGAATAGAACCTGTTCTTTAACATGGCACTATCAGATATGTTCTAGTCTATGTTGATATTTGTTCAGAAAGCAGAGAGTTTTAAAATGTGGTATTTCTGTACGGAGTCCGGCCTCTGTCCGTGTGCCACCGCGGTGGCTGCTAGCTAACTTAGCTGCTGAGCTTACCTCCCCAGATCCCGATCTTGAGCTGGGACTTGTCCAGGTTCTCCACGTAGTCTCCGATGAACCTGTTGAGCAGGTCGCTGACCAGAGACTCGAAGACCATGACTGAAAGCTCCGGGTGGGACCCTGCTGAAGGGTCGCCGTCAGCCTTTACCTGATTTCCGCTCCGGATGAAGAGAGGATCAACGATCGATGCTCTCTGGGATCGACTGCTGGGTGCGAGTAGTGCTGCCTGTGTGCTAACAACACTGCGGGAGTGAGATAGAATCGATCAGTGAGTCAGGTGACGATGAGTCACACAGTTTCACTTTACTAACTGTCTGTGTGTCTGTCTGTCTGACTGTCTGTCTGACTGTCTGACTGTCTGTCTGACTGTCTGTCTGTCTGTCTGTCTGACTGTCTGACTGTCTGTCTGACTGTCTGACTGTCTGTCTGACTGTCTGTGTGTCTGTCTGTCTGTCTGTCTGACTGTCTGTGTGTCTGTCTGACTGACTGTCTGTCTGTCTGTCTGTCTGACTGTCTGTCTGTCTGTCTGTCTGACTGTCTGTCTCTACACTCACATAATAAACTGGCATAGATGAATATAATAAAAACTGTAAAAATGCAAACACAATCCACATATTCACTTAACTTACCCGACTTACACATGCTCAGAGGCAGAGCCAGTGTCTTGTTATCAGAAGGTTGTTGGCTCGAAGTGCCCTTGGGCAAGATACTGAACCATAAACTGCTCGTGATGCACTGGTTGGCACCTTGCATGGCAGCCACCACCATCAGTGTATGATTGCATGCATGAATTACTGTAAGTCACTTTGGACAAAAGCATCTGATAAATGTAAATGTAGAAGTCCGTAATCGTTCTACAGAGAATGAGTTCATATTCTACAAATATGACACATTCAGTCAAAAGGCTGAAGAGAGAGCTGACAGTGTGGAGCAGGACGTGTTCAGGAGGAGGGCAGAACTTGGAGCAGGACGTGTTCAGGAGGAGGGCAGAACTTGGAGCAGGACGTGTTCAGGAGGAGGACAGAACTTGGAGCAGGACGTGTCCAGGAGGAGGGCAGAACTTGGAGCAGGACGTGTTCAGGAGGAGGGCAGAACTTGGAGCAGGACGTGTTCAGGAGGAGGGCAGAACTTGGAGCAGGACGTGTTCAGGAGGAGGGCAGAACTTGGAGCAGGACGTGTTCAGGAGGAGGGCAGAACTTGGAGCAGGACGTGTTCAGGAGGAGGGCAGAACTTGGAGCAGGACGTGTTCAGGAGGAGGGCAGAACTTGGAGCAGGACGTGTTCAGGAGGAGGGCAGAACTTGGAGCAGGACGTGTTCAGGAGGAGGGCAGAACTTGGAGCAGGACGTGTTCAGGAGGAGGGCAGAACTTGGAGCAGGACGTGTTCAGGAGGAGGGCAGAACTTGGAGCAGGACGTGTTCAGGAGGAGGGCAGAACTTGGAGCAGGACGTGTTCAGGAGGAGGGCAGAACTTGGAGCAGGACGTGTTCAGGAGGAGGGCAGAACTTGGAGCAGGACGTGTTCAGGAGGAGGACAGAACTTGGAGCAGGACGTGTTCAGGAGGAGGGCAGAACTTGGAGCAGGACGTGTTCAGGAGGAGGGCAGAACTTGGAGCAGGAGGTGTTCAGGAGGAGGGCAGAACTTGGAGCAGGATGGGCCCTGGAGAGGGACAGGTCCTGCACGAGAGCGGGTCCTGGCAGTCTGATCTGATCCTGGTTTGGGATTTTCACAATAAGAGCATATGTTTTTCCTCATATTTGTGACCTCCAGTGTTGCCATGGTAACAGCTCAGTTGCTGTTGATGAGGACAAACACGGTTTATTAGGAGTCATTTCCTGCTGATGGACAGACGCCGTTTGCCTGATTTGTGTTGAGTGCAGCTGTCATCT
>CM077784.1:39044527-39172027 GCA_039737535.1 Lagodon rhomboides | reverse complement strand
ACGCCATCTGCTACTGCCGCCGAGTCGGCCACACCTGCCCGCCCAGACGCACCTGACGACTCACCTGACGAGGCACTTGACAGTGAGGGGCTGTGAGGAGGCGCACAGACAGAAAGCTGCTGATACTTTCTGTTACATGTTGGATAAAAGTGCTCTTTGTGTAAGAAATGACTGTTGAGGAAAATATATTTTCAGACGTTAAAAGTGTTTCATGAATAAAGCAATGATAACAATAATGCTGATTAATGAATTAAAATAAGACATTTGTTCACTGAGCTTTAATGTGTTGCTGCATTTTAGTAAAGCACAAGTTTCCTCTGCTTCAGTCTTGCTTATGTCGTAAAAAGTACCAGAAAGGTCAAAGTTGAGTAAAAGATATCCTGTAAAAAATATAACTTCAGTAAAAGTGAGTTAGCATGAATCCATCACTGATGCTAAGCTAGGCTAACAGATGCTGCGTGCAGCTGTGTAGTGAAGACAGTGTTCAGGCTGATATGGTGTCGACGTCCCTCTCAGACAGACAGAGAAGAGCAAACTAACTGTTTCCAGTTTTTCTTTACATTCAGTGTGAACAAACAACGCTGACAGCTCTGCTTCGGTTTCTGTGTTTTATTGATGATCAGCTTCAAACAGGAAGCTGTCCTGTCGGACATGCTCAGTTGGCAGCGATGGTCATATCCATCCAGGCGCGGAGCTCGGTGACGCGAGCGTACACGCCGGGCATCGTGGGAGTGCAGGTTCCACTGCCCCAGGACACGATGCCGACCAGAGTCCAGGCTCCGGCCTTCTCACAGACCAGGGGTCCGCCAGAGTCGCCCTGACAACAACAAACAAACAGGCATGTCAACAACAAGCAGCAGCTCGGATCAGCACTTTGACAGGACCTTCATGTGTCACCACCCACCATGCAGGAGGAGGCTCCGGAGGCTCCGGCACAGATCATCAGGTCGCTGATCTTGCTGCCCCAGTACTGACGGCACTGCTCATTGGTCAGCAGGGGGAGGGAGGCCTGCTGCAGCAGGGCGGGAGTGTCAGGAGCTGCAACACACACACACACACACACACATCCATCAGGATCACAGGTGGTCACACTTCAGGTGACTCGTTTGAACAAAGTAAGCTCGTCTCTTGACTCTAAACTCACTGAGCTCTGATCAGTTACAATCTGTAGCTGTGATTCAACACAAAGTGTCTCATGTTCAGCTAAGAGTTCCCACAAAGACCCAGAGAACGCTGAGCCGGACGTCACCTGACGAACAGAGAGTGTGCTGCTGTGTGATTGGTTATCTCCATGTGTGCAGTTAATCTGCTGTGTCTTTGAGCGTGTGTGTGTGTGTGTGTGTGTGTGTGTGTGTGTGTGTGTGTGTGTGTGTGTGTGTAAAGGCCCTGTCCTGCTCTGCTCTGATTGGCTGGCTGATGCAGGTGCTCTCACCGTTGTAGCGGGTCAGGCCCCAGCCGCTGGTCACACACCTCATGCCTCCGGGGAAGTTGTCAGCGGTCTCAGCCACACACACCGGGGAAACACGCACGCCCAGCTGAGCGGGGCTGGCCAGCTTGATGAGCAGGATGTCATTGTTGATGGTGTAGCCATTGTAGTTGGGGTGCTTGAACACCTGACAGGAAATGACATCATTATGAGTGGTGGACACACAAGAAGACACCGTGATGAGATGAGACGCAGGCATCGTTTGTCACCGACCTTTCCGACCGTCATGACCTGGATTGCCTCAGAGTTGGAGGAGCGGTCGTGTTCTCCGAGGATCACACGGTGGGACGTCCTGCAGGGAAAAGGGTGGAAACATCAAGCGGCCATTTTGTGTCAAAAACATCTTTTGACAGGCGACTAATGGGAGGCGGAGCTTAACGTAACTACAGAACACGTTAGCACCTCAAAGGTTAAGATGAAGGTGACAGGATGAAGATGACAGGATGAAGGTGACAGGATGAAGATGACAGGATGAAGATGACAGGATGAAGGTGACAGGATGAAGGTGACAGGATGAAGGTGACAGGATGAAGATGACAGGATGAAGGTGACAGGATGAAGGTGACAGGATGAAGATGACAGGATGAAGGTGACAGGATGAAGGTGACAGGATGAAGATGACAGGATGAAGATGACAGGATGAAGATGACAGGATGAAGATGACAGGATGAAGATGACAGGATGAAGGTGACAGGATGAAGGTGACAGGATGAAGGTGACAGGATGAAGGTGACAGGATGAAGATGACAGGATGAAGGTGACAGGATGAAGGTGACAGGATGAAGGTGACAGGATGAAGGTGACAGGATGAAGATGACAGGATGAAGATGACAGGATGAAGATGACAGGATGAAGGTGACAGGATGAAGGTGTTTACCTGACATTGCAGTGAGCAGCAGTCACCACCCAGTTCTCGTTGATGAGAGAGCCGCCACAGAAGTGGAAGCCGGTGTAATCCTGAAACAACAAGGAGAGAAGACGACATGTTTACGAACACATCCTGTGGTGTGTGTGTGTGTGTGTGTGTGTGTGTGTGTGTGTGTGTGTGTGTGTGTGTGTGTGTGTGTGTGTGTGTGTCTACCTGCAGGGACACCTGCCAGGGCCAGGAGTGAGGCACCGCCTCCTCACCGTTCACAATACGAGAGTAACCGGTGATGATGGGTCTGATGGCGGGAGTGCCGCAGCCTGGTGACATCATCATGACATCATGAACAAGGACATGGTGAAACAGGTGCAGGTGTTAATGCTCGACTCTTCACACTGACGTTGATATTTATGCTGCAGTCAGTTGTCTGCATATGATTGTTTCTGCTGTTGAATGTGTTGACATGTAAAATAATTGAAGGCTGATGTCTTCTGACTGTCAGGAACATTTAACATAACACGTAACAGTTTGTTGACGTCACATCAGCTGATCTGAGAGCTACAGACACGACGTGTGATATCTTTAACGTCCTGAAGAAGCTCATCCACTCATCATCAAGTGAATCATGTCAAAACAATAAGTCATCTCAAATGTGCCAGAACTTTGTAGACGTGGTGTTTACTGTCCCGGACTGCAGCGTCAGCGCCCTCTGCAGGTTGGTGAACAAGCCAATAATCAATCAGTCATAGATTATGGGTGAGATTTAACCCAGCATGCTTCACTCCCTCAGCTGTGACTCTGATGGTGAAGAGTTTGTCTCACCGTAGACGGTGCCGACGAAGGCGATGCAGGAGAGGATCCACAGGAAGGCCATGGCTCGATCATGTTGGGTCTGTGTGAGCCTGGAGCTTTTATACTGCCGGGGAGCGACGTGATTGGACGAGACAGGACGGGACATGTTATCAGAGAGGGTGGGAGTTTGGACAGGTGGAGCTGACGGAGAGTTTTCCAGCTGAGGAGGCAGGAACACGACGGTCAGAGACGAGAGAAAGACTGTTGGTTTAACACAGCAGCCAATCACAGAGCAGAATGGTCTCTGCTGACCTCACACTGTTAACGTACACGAAATACCACGACAACTGATTTCACACACAAACGACCAACAACAGCTCAACAAATGTCCCCTTCAGAATTCATCTGTCACTTCCTCAGTGAACAGTGAAGCTTCGATATTGATTGATTGATTGATTGATTGATTGATTGATTGATTGATTGATTGATTGATTGATTGATTGATTGAATATTGTCTCAGTCTGTCGGCTGTTAGGAGGCGATTCATCCATCAGATCAGGGGGTTGTTGTGTTGTTGCTGTTGTGTGTTTGTTGTCTTCAGTGTTTGGAGCTGGAGATTATGAAACACGTCCCGTCTTCGTACGTGGGAGCAGATGTGTCAGAAATGTTGAGATGTTGTTATTTTGGTACTTTTCTCTGTTGATGTTTGAGTTTTATGTTGTGACAGCGTTGTGTTCAGGGGGGTTGAAAAACTCGCGCTAAAGTGCCCTCTTGGTTGGTAAAACACAACTGCTGTGTTGAGTGTTTTCTTCGCCCAGGAGAAGAAAACACTCTAAACTCCAGAAGACTATTAAGACCAAGAAATACTGTGAAACATTGCTGTTGCAATGACTCTTATGTTGGGCACTTTTTCGATCTAGATTGAACCAGAACTGTATCTCACAGAACCAGTTTGGATTATCTGGTGCTAATATGGTGTTAAAATGCACTAGAATACAGGAAATAGCATCTACTTAATATAAAAAGTTCCCCCAGGGTTATATTTCCCTCATACATCCATGTCTCTGTGTGTTCTTGACAGTCCAGCGTTGAATCCACACAGTTCTCGTGGACGCTGATCCTAACTACAAACTAACTGGAGGAGTCTGTCTAGTAAAGTTAGTCTTTTAGTTTCAGGCTATATAATGTGCCATTTGTCTACTCTTGACACCAATCAATATTCTGGACGCTTCCCAGCTGACCTCTGTCTTTCATACTTTAAACCCACGTGCACCTGTTGTTACCTGTTCACTTCACGTGGAACAATCAGCACGATTAAAGCAGCACTGATTATTGTCTCATTCTGCCGGCTGTCATGTTGGTTTAGCCAATCACAGTGCAGAACACTCAATTCAAACTTTTAGGTTTTTATTTTCAGTTCGAGTCACAATCAGAAAGTTTCCAACATCAGGCTGCAACCAAAGATGATATTCATTATTGATTAATCTGTTTCAGACATCATTTACTAACTGCTTGTACTGCTGGTTCATTGCCTGATGTCTGTTTATTGTCATCTGAAGTTAAGCGTCAATGAATGTTAATCAATGAATTAGTGGTGAATCATCATTTATCAGTTTTCAACCTGAAGCCTCGTCCGTGACATGAAGGACTTTTCTGTTCTTTACAAACAAACTGGAAGAGCTCAGTGGGTCAGCTGTGATCCTTCTCAGCTGAAGACCTGCAGCCAGAAACATGTCGAGTAATACTGAACAGCGACATCTCTGATATCCAGACGCTCGTTTATTCCTCCATATCATCTCAGTCATCATTATTCTTAATATTCAGGATTCAAAGACGGAAAAATGATCTGACACGTTCAAATACAAAACAGAATAAAAGGATGACATCAGCCCTGTTTTAAAATTGATTTTACTGATCACCTTTAAAGGTCTTTAATTCAGCATCACAATCTGGTTTATTGCTGAGTAGGTTTTCACGTTGAGCTCATTGGTAACAAATGGCGAGCTTTATTAATTTAAGATGAAACAATAAAAAGAAAATAAACAAGAATCAAAAGAATAAAAGACAACTAAGAAATGCAAAAATACAAAGTACAAACAAAGAGCAAAGTTCAAACCAGTAATGACGAGAGTGAGGCAGAAACATAAAGCCCGAAAAAACAAACTGAAAACAAAACACAGACAGGGGACACGGGACACGGGACACGGGACATGGGACACGGGACACGAGACACGAGACACGAGACACGAGACACGGGACATGGGACACGGGACACGGGACACGAGACACGGGACACGAGACACGGGACATGGGACACGGGACACGAGACACGGGACATGGGACACGGGACATGAGACACAGGGCACGAGACACGGGACATGAGACACGGGACATGAGACACGAGACACGGGACATGGGACACGAGACACGAGACATGGGACACGAGACACGGGACATGGGACATGGGACACGAGACATGGGACACGAGACATGGGACACGGGACATGGGACACGGGACACGGGACATGAGACACGGGACACGAGACATGGGACATGGGACACGGGACACGGGACACGAGACAGGGGACACGGGACACGGGACATGGGACATGGGACACGAGACATGGGACACGAGACATGGGACACGGGACACGAGACATGGGACACGGGACATGAGACACGGGGCACGAGACACGGGACATGGGACACGAGACACGGGACATGGGACACGAGACATGGGACACGAGACATGGGACACGGGACACGAGACATGGGACACGGGACACGGGACATGGGACATGGGACACGAGACATGGGACATGAGACACGAGACATGGGACACGAGACATGAGACACGGGACACGAGACACGGGACATGGGACACGAGACATGAGACACGGGACACGAGACACGGGACATGGGACACGAGACATGAGACACGGGACACGAGACACGAGACACGGGACACGGGACACGGGACACGGGACACGGGACACGAGACACGGGACACGGGACATGAGACACGAGACACGGGACATGAGACACGGGACATGGGACACGAGACACGAGACACGGGACACGAGACATGAGACACGGGACATGAGACACGGGACATGGGACACGAGACACGAGACACGGGACACGAGACACGAGACACGGGACACGAGACACGGGACACGGGACATGGCACACGAGACACGGGACATGGGACACGAGACACGGGCAGTAACGCAGGTGAGAAACACACAGGATAAACTGACGAAGACAGAACGAAGCAGACAGGCTTTGATTCACAGAAACTGATAATGAGGTCATGAGGCGGGAGGGAGGCGGGAGGGAGGCGGGAGGAGCTGGAGAGAGGCGGGAGGGAGGCTGGAGGGAGGCGGGAGAGAGGCTGGAGGGAGGCGGGAGGAGCTGGAGAGAGGCGGGAGGGAGGCGGGAGAGAGGCGGGAGAGAGGCTGGAGGGAGGCGGGAGGAGCTGGAGAGAGGCGGGAGGGAGGCGGGAGAGAGGCGGGAGAGAGGCTGGAGGGAGGCGGGAGAGAGGCGGGAGAGAGGCTGGAGGGAGGCGGGAGGAGCTGGAGAGAGGCGGGAGGGAGGCTGGAGGGAGGCGGGAGGGAGGCGGGAGGGAGGCGGGAGAGAGGCGGGAGGGAGGCGGGAGGGAGGCTGGAGGGAGGCGGGAGGGAGGCGGGAGGGAGGCGGGAGAGAGGCGGGAGGAGCTGGAGAGAGGCGGGAGGGAGGCGGGAGGGAGGCGGGAGGGAGGCGGGAGGGAGGCGGGAGAGAGGCGGGAGGGAGGAGGGAGGAGCTGGAGAGAGGCGGGGGGAGGGGGAGGGAGGGGAAGGCTGCAGAGCAGGTGTGGACCACAAGAAACCGGGGGAAAACTGAACATTGGAAGTAAAAGCAAAGACAACACAAGACCAGAAAACACAGATAAAACTCAACCAAACCGAAACACAGAACCGTGAAAGATGGGTCACAATAAGTGCTGTAGAAGTGAATACGATCAAAGCAGGTTCAGAAAGTCCAGAAGGTCTTCAAGGTTCAGGTCCTTCATATCTGAATCACTGATCTCCTGTGTGTCAGCGCCTCAGGAAGGAGGACTCTGCCAGCATTTTTTCCAGTAATGTTACTTTTATGAAAAACTAGCTAAATAAAGAATTACTTGAATGGCAGAACTAACGTTACGTTACTTTGTAATCCAGTTACTCGGACACGGTCGCCTCTGCTGGCAGACACGTGGGCTGCACCCATCGTGCTGCTGCTTCCTGTCTCAGTGGTACGTTGATTTTAATGAGCTCTGCTGAAAGACTTTAAAAAGCTTGTTTGTAATCTGTTACTTCTGCAGGTTGTTTGTTCAGAAAGCTTCCAGGTTGAATATCATCTCTGTTTGGATCATATCAGTTTGCTGTTGAGTAATCTGTTGATCTCATCATGTAATCCTGACTTTATGAGTTTGATGTTAGCTTCATCAGAAATCTCTGTTGTGTAACTTTCTCGCCAACAATTGGCTTAATTATGTTGTTTTGTGTTTAAGTAATATTTGGAGCCTGATACAACACAGTTGGCTTTGAAAAACCAAAATGAATCTGTTGTTACCAGAATAACTGCTCCATGACCCGTGTGACACATGCAGCTACCAGAACCGCCCTCAACACGGGCCAGGTCGCACAGCATGCTTTGACCAAGTCAGACATTCTCCTGGTGTTTTGGAGGTTTATCATCTTCCTTTGATCAATTAAATTAATAACCACTGAGAATAAAACACGAAACACACATTTTTAAAACCTGTCATGTTATGATCTTCCTTCTGTTCTGAGATATTCCTGATTGGTTATGAATTAAATGTGTGATCAGGTTGTTAAGTCATTTATATTTAATCTTATAGTTTAGTACCAAACTCGAGCTGTAGCTACATGAGCGACTGCAGGGTTAGCGAGTTCAGGAGTTAGCATGCTAACTTGTGTTTTGTGTCAGTAAAGACAACATGCTGATTGATTCATTAAAATGACAGAAGAATGTGTTTATGACCTGATGAGATGTTGGTGTATTTTGAGTCAGGCCAACTGTTTTCCTCTGCTTGTAGTCTTTATGCTAAGCTAGGCTAACAGATGCTGCGTGCAGCTGTGTAGTGAAGACAGTGTTCAGGCTGATATGGTGTCGACGTCCCTCTCAGACAGACAGAGAAGAGCAAACTAACTGTTTCCAGTTTTTCTTTACATTCAGTGTGAACAAACAACGCTGACAGCTCTGCTTCGGTTTCTGTGTTTTATTGATGATCAGCTTCAAACAGGAAGCTGTCCTGTCGGACATGCTCAGTTGGCAGCGATGGTCATATCCATCCAGGCGCGGAGCTCGGTGACGCGAGCGTACACGCCGGGCATCGTGGGAGTGCAGGTTCCACTGCCCCAGGACACGATGCCGACCAGAGTCCAGGCTCCGGCCTTCTCACAGACCAGGGGTCCGCCAGAGTCGCCCTGACAACAACAAACAAACAGGCATGTCAACAACAAGCAGCAGCTCGGATCAGCACTTTGACAGGACCTTCATGTGTCACCACCCACCATGCAGGAGGAGGCTCCGGAGGCTCCGGCACAGATCATCAGGTCGCTGATCTTGCTGCCCCAGTACTGACGGCACTGCTCATTGGTCAGCAGGGGGAGGGAGGCCTGCTGCAGCAGGGCGGGAGTGTCAGGAGCTGCAACACACACACACACACACACACATCCATCAGGATCACAGGTGGTCACACTTCAGGTGACTCGTTTGAACAAAGTAAGCTCGTCTCTTGACTCTAAACTCACTGAGCTCTGATCAGTTACAATCTGTAGCTGTGATTCAACACAAAGTGTCTCATGTTCAGCTAAGAGTTCCCACAAAGACCCAGAGAACGCTGAGCCGGACGTCACCTGACGAACAGAGAGTGTGCTGCTGTGTGATTGGTTATCTCCATGTGTGCAGTTAATCTGCTGTGTCTTTGAGCGTGTGTGTGTGTGTGTGTGTGTGTGTGTGTGTGTGTGTGTGTGTGTGTGTGTGTGTAAAGGCCCTGTCCTGCTCTGCTCTGATTGGCTGGCTGATGCAGGTGCTCTCACCGTTGTAGCGGGTCAGGCCCCAGCCGCTGGTCACACACCTCATGCCTCCGGGGAAGTTGTCAGCGGTCTCAGCCACACACACCGGGGAAACACGCACGCCCAGCTGAGCGGGGCTGGCCAGCTTGATGAGCAGGATGTCATTGTTGATGGTGTAGCCATTGTAGTTGGGGTGCTTGAACACCTGACAGGAAATGACATCATTATGAGTGGTGGACACACAAGAAGACACCGTGATGAGATGAGACGCAGGCATCGTTTGTCACCGACCTTTCCGACCGTCATGACCTGGATTGCCTCAGAGTTGGAGGAGCGGTCGTGTTCTCCGAGGATCACACGGTGGGACGTCCTGCAGGGAAAAGGGTGGAAACATCAAGCGGCCATTTTGTGTCAAAAACATCTTTTGACAGGCGACTAATGGGAGGCGGAGCTTAACGTAACTACAGAACACGTTAGCACCTCAAAGGTTAAGATGAAGGTGACAGGATGAAGGTGACAGGATGAAGATGATGAAGGTGACAGGATGAAGATGACAGGATGAAGATGACAGGATGAAGGTGACAGGATGAAGATGACAGGATGAAGGTGACAGGATGAAGATGACAGGATGAAGGTGACAGGATGAAGGTGACAGGATGAAGGTGACAGGATGAAGATGACAGGATGAAGGTGACAGGATGAAGGTGACAGGATGAAGATGACAGGATGAAGGTGACAGGATGAAGGTGACAGGATGAAGATGACAGGATGAAGGTGACAGGATGAAGGTGACAGGATGAAGGTGACAGGATGAAGATGACAGGATGAAGATGACAGGATGAAGATGACAGGATGAAGATGACAGGATGAAGATGACAGGATGAAGGTGACAGGATGAAGATGACAGGATGAAGGTGACAGGATGAAGATGACAGGATGAAGGTGACAGGATGAAGGTGACAGGATGAAGGTGACAGGATGAAGGTGACAGGATGAAGATGACAGGATGAAGGTGACAGGATGAAGATGACAGGATGAAGGTGACAGGATGAAGGTGACAGGATGAAGATGACAGGATGAAGGTGACAGGATGAAGGTGACAGGATGAAGGTGACAGGATGAAGATGACAGGATGAAGGTGACAGGATGAAGGTGACAGGATGAAGGTGACAGGATGAAGATGACAGGATGAAGGTGACAGGATGAAGGTGACAGGATGAAGATGACAGGATGAAGGTGACAGGATGAAGGTGACAGGATGAAGGTGACAGGATGAAGGTGTTTACCTGACATTGCAGTGAGCAGCAGTCACCACCCAGTTCTCGTTGATGAGAGAGCCGCCACAGAAGTGGAAGCCGGTGTAATCCTGAAACAACAAGGAGAGAAGACGACATGTTTACGAACACATCCTGTGTGTGTGTGTGTGTGTGTGTGTGTGTGTGTGTGTGTGTGTGTGTGTGTGTGTGTGTGTGTGTGTGTGTGTGTGTGTCTACCTGCAGGGACACCTGCCAGGGCCAGGAGTGAGGCACCGCCTCCTCACCGTTCACAATACGAGAGTAACCGGTGATGATGGGTCTGATGGCGGGAGTGCCGCAGCCTGGTGACATCATCATGACATCATGAACAAGGACATGGTGAAACAGGTGCAGGTGTTAATGCTCGACTCTTCACACTGACGTTGATATTTATGCTGCAGTCAGTTGTCTGCATATGATTGTTTCTGCTGTTGAATGTGTTGCCATGTAAAATAATTGAAGGCTGATGTCTTCTGACTGTCAGGAACATTTAACATAACACGTAACAGTTTGTTGACGTCACATCAGCTGATCTGAGAGCTGCAGACACGACGTGTGATATCTTTAACGTCCTGAAGAAGCTCATCCACTCATCATCAAGTGAATCATGTCAAAACAATAAGTCATCTCAAATGTGCCAGAACTTTGTAGACGTGGTGTTTACTGTCCCGGACTGCAGCGTCAGCGCCCTCTGCAGGTTGGTGAACAAGCCAATAATCAATCAGTCATAGATTATGGGTGAGATTTAACCCAGCATGCTTCACTCCCTCAGCTGTGACTCTGATGGTGAAGAGTTTGTCTCACCGTAGACGGTGCCGACGAAGGCGATGCAGGAGAGGATCCACAGGAAGGCCATGGCTCGATCATGTTGGGTCTGTGTGAGCCTGGAGCTTTTATACTGCCGGGGAGCGACGTGATTGGACGAGACAGGACGGGACATGTTATCAGAGAGGGTGGGAGTTTGGACAGGTGGAGCTGACGGAGAGTTTTCCAGCTGAGGAGGCAGGAACACGACGGTCAGAGACGAGAGAAAGACTGTTGGTTTAACACAGCAGCCAATCACAGAGCAGAATGGTCTCTGCTGACCTCACACTGTTAACGTACACGAAATACCACGACAACTGATTTCACACACAAACGACCAACAACAGCTCAACAAATGTCCCCTTCAGAATTCATCTGTCACTTCCTCAGTGAACAGTGAAGCTTCGATTGATTGATTGATTGATTGATTGATTGATTGATTGATTGATTGATTGATTGATTGATTGATTGATTGATTGAATATTGTCTCAGTCTGTCGGCTGTTAGGAGGCGATTCATCCATCAGATCAGGGGGTTGTTGTGTTGTTGCTGTTGTGTGTTTGTTGTCTTCAGTGTTTGGAGCTGGAGATTATGAAACACGTCTCGTCTTCGTACGTGGGAGCAGATGTGTCAGAAATGTTGAGATGTTGTTATTTTGGTACTTTTCTCTGTTGATGTTTGAGTTTTATGTTGTGACAGCGTTGTGTTCAGGGGGGTTGAAAAACTCGCGCTAAAGTGCCCTCTTGGTTGGTAAAACACAACTGCTGTGTTGAGTGTTTTCTTCGCCCAGGAGAAGAAAACACTCTAAACTCCAGAAGACTATTAAGACCAAGAAATACTGTGAAACATTGCTGTTGCAATGACTCTTATGTTGGGCACTTTTTCGATCTAGATTGAACCAGAACTGTATCTCACAGAACCAGTTTGGATTATCTGGTGCTAATATGGTGTTAAAATGCACTAGAACACAGGAAATAGCATCTACTTAATATAAAAAGTTCCCCCAGGGTTATATTTCCCTCATACATCCATGTCTCTGTGTGTTCTTGACAGTCCGGCGTTGAATCCACACAGTTCTCGTGGACGCTGATCCTAACTACAAACTAACTGGAGGAGTCTGTCTAGTTAGTCTTTTAGTTTTAGGCTATATAATGTGCCATTCGTATAACATATAAACATGTCTGAAGTGCCCTCGAGAACACGTGGAACTCAGCACCCTCTTCAGTGGTGAGAACGCGCCGTATGTGCCCTGTTTTTCTTTGGCCCCTGTCCTTCAAAAGGTCTGTGCACGCCACTGGTTGTGTTTATGTTCTACTAGGTTTAGGTACAAAAACCACGTGCTTAGCAAAACATCATGGTTTGGATTTAAACAGCTGGTTCTGTCTCCACAAACACGGCGGCGAAATGTCTCTACGCTTCGTTAACAGAATCCAGTGGCTTCACACTTGACGAGGCTGTCTGACCTGTAACTCCTCCACCATCACCTCCACCTCCTGACAGGCAGTCAGCTCAGAGATGTGATGTGTGAACGTCACAGCATGTTTCCTGCCAGTTTCATTTGTTAGAGAAGATGTTTGTGTTACCTTTCTCAAACTAAGTTAACCTTTGGTTGAACCACTGAATAGTTCCAGAGTCAAAGCTTTGATAAGATTAGTGCTGGACAGTATCAGAAACCTTTTAAAAGGAAATAAAGCAGTTGGACTTCCTGTCTTCTTTTAAGACAGCAGTAACGCTATTGGCTACTCTTGAAGCCAATCAATATTCTCGACCCCTCCTACTTGACCTTTTTCTTTAATGAGGACTTTAAACCCACGTGCACAACTTGTTACCTGTTCACTTCATGTGGACCTCATGTAAAGTCTTGTGTACAGATATTTTAAGTGAAATACATACATATATATATAAACAGTTCCTGTCAGGAAGCTGTACCTCTTCACAATAAAAGCCTGTTTAATGTTATGCTGCAGTGCTGCAGGATGATAAAGCAATGAACTGGTGATGTTTTATTATTTTGATCATTGATCACTGATCATTGATTTGTTCAGTGAATCTTTTAATCTTTTTATATTTCATACATTTTATCAGAACTGTTTTTATCAAATCATGTTTCTGTTGTCATAGAAACACGATATAAGGGTGATGATGTCATCAGTTATGTGATGATGACCATGATGAAAAATTAAGGAGGGCAAAGGTCACTGCTCTCTGTTCTTTGTTATATCAGCCTTCTGAACTATTGATTATTGATGAGAGAAAGAAAGAAATGTATTTCTTTTTATTCCAATGTTCTGATGTTTACAGAAGTGAAACTAATCTAAGAAGGTTTTAATGAGCTGTCAATCAAACTTTATCTTTATTGATCTTTTAACTCCTTATCAGTGATTTATTAAATATTTTTTTATGAACTGACGCTCTGTCAACATGAACAGTCAATAAATTGCTCCAGGATCAGTTATTGTATGAGACTGTTGGTCCTGGTTCTGGTTCTGGTTCTGGTCATGGCCCTGGTTCTGGTTTGTGTGAGTGTCTCAGCTGAGATGAAATATCAGATTATATTATTGCCACCATGTTGTTGTGTGATCTTCATGACTCATTATTTAATGATCTAACAGAACAGTGTTATCTATGGTGGATCTGCTGCACCTGACGGCAGATACAGAAGCATCTGCTGCACCTGACGACAGATACAGAAGCATCTGCTGCACCTGACGACAGATACAGAAGCATCTGCTGCACCTGACGACAGATACAGAAGCATCTGCTGCAGCTGACGACAGATGCAAATACGACAGAGCAGCTTCATCCCCTAGACCGAGACACCTGAACTCATCCTCAACACCTCATTTTACTAAATAGTTTTGTTTGTATTGATTCTCCATTCAGCGTAAAGGAACTTAAACTAAGTTGTATTTTGCAGCCTGGTTTGCAAAAAGACAAATATATTAACCTTGAGCCTTGAGATGTACGTCACTATATTAAACCAAAGAATTCATCTGAATGGACACAAATTCAAACACACATGGTCGGTGATGTTCACTTTTTATTCTCAGTCATTGTCCACACACCGGGGGCCAGGTGGGTCGCCCCAAGAGATGGCGCCGTTTCCTCTGAGCTTTTAGTTGGCGGCGAGGATCTGGTCGACCCAACCACGGAGCTCGGTGACACGGGCATAGACGGCAGGAGTGGAGGTGGAGCAACTGCTGCTTCCCCAGGAGACGATACCGACCAGAGTCCAGGCACCGTTGTTCTGACACACCAGGGGACCGCCAGAATCTCCCTGACAACAAATAAACAAACAACAAAAGTGACTAACATATCAAAAAAACTCCAAGAACCTTGTGCCCTACATAAAAAAGCTATGTGCCAAAGTCATGTGAGGGATGCAGGTGAGACAGGGAAGTGGGCGGGGCCTCACCATGCAGGAAGTGGCTCCGGCTCCTCCGGCACAGATCATGACATCAGAGATGTTGCTGCCCCAGGTCTTCTTGCACTGCTCGTTGGACAGCAGGGGCAGGGCGGCCTGCTGCAGCAGGTTGGGAGTACTGGCAGCTGTGGGAGACACAGGACACAGAGACTCACTTCATGCTGCCCTTTCACAATAAAAGTACTCTTGTCCCATAAATCTCACCATTGTAGCGGGTCAGACCCCAGCCGGAGGTAACGCAGGTCATTCCAGCGGCATAGTTGTCGTTGGTCCCGGCAAGACACACGGGGGACACGTTGGTGCCGAGGCGGGCGGGGCTGGACAGCTTGATGAGGGCGATGTCGTTGTTGATGGTGTAGGCGTTCCACTGGGGGTGGGTGAACACCTGTGGGGTCGGGGGTGGTCGGGGTGTTAGTGGGGGCAGGATGGCGTGTTCTGACATCTAATTGGCTGATGGGGGGTTCTCACCTTGCTGGGCTTCAGCACCTGGATGTCCTCGTTGGAGCCGTAGCCCTTATTGTGCTCTCCAACAATCACATTGTGATAGGTCCTGACAGGAAACAGGAAGTAAGTTCACCAGATCTCACAAAGACACTTCCTGCTTATACTTCCTGTTCATTTTGAAGATGTAAGAAGTTTAAACTGAACTGATTGGATCATTAAATACGACACAAAGTTTATCTTCAAGCATGTTTCAAAGTCTTTCATATCTTCTGGTCAGACTTCTTACCATCTTCAGGAGGAACCACTTAGACACACACAGGGCTGTTGTGTTGTGTGTTGTGTGTTGTGTGTTGTGTGTTGGACTGACCTGACATTGCAGTGAGCGGCGGTCACCACCCAGTTCTCGTTGATCAGAGATCCTCCACAGAAATGGAAACCGCTGGTTTGCTGAGTGAAAAAAACTGGACTGAGTAACTGAACAAAGAAGAAGAAACAGAAGAAGAAGAGGAAACTGTGTGTGTTGACATCAGCTGACTCACCTGCAGAGACACCTGCCAGGGCCAGGAGTGAGGCACCGCCTCTTCACCGTTTACGATGCGGGCGTAGCCGGTCACCTGGGGGGGGATGGCAGGGATGCCGCAGCCTGAGAGGACGACAGGAAACACACTTAAAGCACTTTTACATGATGTGACTAAAGTGTGGACACAGGAAACTGCAGTCAGGAGTTACTCTGAAGTAAATGTGTGAAACTTAAGCAGCCAATCAGAATTAAACTTGGCTTTACCCACAAAACTCTTCAGTCTGAGGAGAAAAACATCCGTTAGACTTCACTGTTGGTTTGTGAATCTGATGTCTCAGTAACAGGAACTTTACTGTTTGTTCAAATAAGATCAAACAAGCGGCTGCAGCTCAGGAGGGAGAGCGGGTCGTCTAGTAATCGGAAGGTTGCTGGTTTGAATCCCGGCTCCTCCTAGCTGCATGTCGAAGTGTCCTTGAGCAAGATACTGAGCCCCAAGTTGCTCCTGATGAGCAGTTGGCGCCTTGCATGGCAGCCTCCGGCATCAGTGTATGAATGTGTGTGTGAATGGCTGAATGTGGCGACTGATTGTAAAGCGCTTTGAGCGTCAGTAGAAAAGTGCTATGAAAATGTAAGACCATTTACTGAAACAGTTAACCATTAACGGTCAGCAGCGAGTTTAGTGTGTTTCACCTCTGATCAACGTGTCTGTGACTGAGCTGAGACTCTGAGCTGTCAAGACTTCGCTCTTGACTCAATCTGTTGATGTTTCATAGATTTACATATAACCAATCTGAGTTGATCAGCAGTCATGTGATGGTCTGAGTCTCACCGTAGGCGGCGCTGACGAAGGCGAGGCAGGCGACGATCCAGAGGGAGGCCATGGTGATGACGATGATGATGTGCTGGAGGAGCGAGCTGCCGTTTTATCCCTGAACCCTGCTGGGCCTCGGCCAATCAGAGCGCTCCCTGGTTGGTCCAGCTGCTTATCAGACCTGAGGCGGCGGCGGCGTTCTCACGAGTCACACGCCCCAACCTCCCGCTCTCTGATTGGCTGATTATGCAGCAAACAGAAACCAGTCAGCATATGTTGTTTCGATCGAAACTGAACTTTGGTTCAATTCACTGATCACAGATTTGATGATAGAAAACAGATTCCTCTCAACGGAAACATCAAGATGAAGAATTCAGTTTGATGAAAACCAGATGAAAGTAGGAATTCACCAAGTTAGTAATAAATACTGTCACATCCTGTAAACCCAAAGGAACTGAGAGGGGCAGTGTCGTCCTGATGACACGCTCTGCTGACCTCACCTGCAGCTCATCAGGGAGTTTAATCTGAAGGAACAAAAGCAAAGAAAACTTTATTTCCATCGAACATCACCGTGTGTTTTTGTTTGAATGATTGTGTCAGTGGGGTCACAGGCTCTGTTGGTGAGACTTGTTACAGAACTGTTCTTATGGTGAGAGGTTCTGGTCCTGATGGACCCGGCCACCTGCCAGAGGGGAGAGTCTCAAATGATGTTTGATGATGTTTCTGCTGCAGATGTGACAACAGACTGTTCAGTCCTGACGTGTCTCTGCTCACACAGTTCAGGTGTTTCAAGACTATTCTGTCATATTCATCTCGTTGTCTTTGACACACAAGATCATAATTATAAAGGTGGATGTTTAAGTCACACAGCAGTTTGTTTTCTTTACATTAAAACTTTAAAACAGAGACATGAATGATGAAACTGAACAGCTGCTGTTACAGCTTCAGACTCTGTGTGTGTCTCATTACATATTTTTAACACACAGTAACAAACACGCTGCAGCTGCAACAGCTGTTGTAGCTGCAGCGTGACATGTGTGACATGTTGACACACTGATAACACACACTGTGTGTGTGTGTGTGTGTGTGTGTGTGTGGTGTGTGTGTACAGTCAGCAATCTGAATGTGGGAGGAACATCAACATGTTCACTGGTTGTGTTAAATGTATGACACCGTAAAGAACAGAGCAGTTGTGTTAAATGTATTATACTGTAAATTATAGCGTAAAGAACCGGCTGGCTAATCACATGCTGACTGGATCGAACAGAGTCTGTCTTCTGGTGTTTCTGCAGAACATTCATGTGAAATCCTTCCCAGTCATCAGTCGTGTCAGCAGCCTCCTCTCCTGAGGAGACATCAGCTGTCTGCTCCATCTTTCATCTTTAGGATTATTTTACCTTCAGTCTTTAACTCTTTAAATCAAACAACAAAGAGCTAAAACTGTGACAGTCAGTGAGGACACCTGGTGGACACCTGGAGGACAGCTGGAGGACAGCTGGAGGACAGCTGGAGGACAGCTGGTGGACAGCTGGAGGACACCTGGTGGACAGCTGGAGGACAGCTGGAGGACAGCTGGTGGACACCTGGTGGACACCTGGTGGACACCTGGAGGACAGCTGGAGGACACCTGGTGGACAGCTGGAGGACACCTGGTGGACACCTGGAGGACACCTGGTGGACAGCTGGAGGACACCTGGTGGACAGCTGGTGGACACCTGGTGGACAGCTGGTGGACAGCTGGTGGACAGCTGGAGGACAGCTGGTGGACAGCAGGTCATGGGGAATGTGAGCTGATGGAGAGACATTAGAGGACTGAGGACGACTTCATTTGTCCCAAATAAACAACATGTGACAGGTGATCATACACAGAAATACAGTCAGGTTGCAGTAAATATCAGAAATATAAACTGGTGCATCAAAACGTTCAGTTTGTTTCTGCACAGTAGAAAAAACATTGTACAAATAATCTTGTGTATGTTTATTGTTTATAAGAGCAAGATTATCAATAGAGTGGCGGACTGGGAGTCAACTGAGCCTCACTTGATCCTTCTCCGTTTATAACAGGTGAGACTGAGGGGTCATTGATTATTGATTAATTATTGATTAACAGGAGTTCCTCAAACAAACATAAACAAGGTTGTTTTTAATATTTTTGTTACACGACTTCTCCTCCAATTCTGAGACAATCAGGTGATAAACAGACGTCCTTCAATCCGTCTCTCTGTCCTGATGTCCTCCTCTGTTTCACAACAGTAAAAAGAAAAGCTGCAAGCGGCGATGATCAGGCCGTCGCCTCCCACAAGGGTGTGCACGTAGACGTCTGCATGTGCACGTAGACGTCTGCATGTGCACGTAGACGTCTGCATGTGCACGTAGACGTCTGCATGTGCACGTAGACGTCTGCATGTGCACGTAGATGTCTGCATGTGCACGTAGACGTCTGCATGTGCACGCGTTTACTGGATGTGGTCCAAATCTGGTGAAATATCACTGCCTGTGTCCACGATGTGGTCTAGAGATCACCCATCAATTATATATCATGGTGCAGTGCACGATGTGGAGAAAACAACCTGTAAATGTAAATCAGGTGATGTTTGTCCGCACTGCTAGTGGCGGAGAGTAAGATGTGAGGTTAAACAAGGAACTGGATCCACAAAGCAGACTGTTGGTTTATCACTCAGGTTTAATTTCTCTAAAGAATTAGCAAAAAAACAAAAGAAGCCAGTCTAAGGGGGTCGAGGTCAGGTAAGCTGGACGCTGGGACTCAGGACTGGATCCGGGAAGGCAGGAAAGAGAGCTGGCGGAGGCAGAGGAGCTGGACACACACTGAAACTGCAGGCAGGAGGAGATGGCAGGGTGTTATAACCCTAACCCTAACCCTATTTCAACACGAGAGTCAAAAAGTCTGATCATGAAGAAAAAAGCTTTTTCAGACTAAGAGGCTGGAAGGCTGATCACCACGAGAGTAACTGACAACTGGCGAAGACAGGGAGGTCAGACTGGGCTTAAATGCAGGAGGTGGTGAGGAGAGGCAATCAAGCAAACCAGCAGCAGGTGGTACGTGGAACCAGGTGTGGTGATATGTGGTGATTGCCAGATGATCCTGCCGAGGCCAAACAGAAAACAAAAACAGAGGACAGACCCAACATAAGATTCAGTTGCCTTCTTTCAAAAATGTATACATGTGTGAGAGAGAAAGTGTGTGTGTGTGTGTATGTGTGTGTGTGTGTGTGTGTGTGTGTGTGTGTGTGTGTGTGTGTGTGTATGTGTGTGTGTGTGTGTGTGTGTGTGTGTGTGTGTGTGTGGCTTTTGGTTTTACTTCTGCTTTGTTTTGCTTGCATTTCTTGTGTAAAGCACTTTGTGCTACACGTTATTTGTATGAAAAACGCTATATAATAAAGTCCGATTGGCTGATATGAGGCTGGCTTCCTGTGTGCAGTGGGTGGCGCTATGGATATGACACAGTATTGATGCATAGATGTATTCAGGGCGACACCCTCTACATGTGTGACCAATCTGGTGTAGATGGGAAAGTGTGTGTTGGACTTCCTGCTTTATGGCGAAGCATCGTAATCAGCCGCACGGCCACGCCCACGGTCACGCCCACGGCCACGCCCACGGTCACGGCCACGCCCACCAGGGATAATGGAGGCAAAAGATTTTGATAGCTCTTCATCTTCACGGTCTGAGGATGATACTGACTGAATGTGAAGTCTGCCGTGTTAAATCTGTAGGGGGAATTCATTAAAGTATGAGGCAGGGAAATGATGTCAATTGGCGTCAAAATCTCAATTGTGAATCAAAATGGTCGACTTCCTGTTGGACTGAGGGTCCAAGAGGGGTTTTTTGTGCGTCTGGTCATGACACATGCGTACCGAATGTCGTGCATGTATGTCAGAATCAGAATGCCTTTATTGTCACTCTACACAAGTACAATGAGATTGAACGCCATCACCAATGTCAGTGCAAAAGATAGTTTAGAAAAATATGAAAGAAAAATAAATGCATGTAGGAGACGGGGCTTCGAGCTTTAAGTCTTCCAGGGGGCGCTGTGGAGCCATCTGGTCACTGAAAAGGCCCGGACCCTAGCAGATATCAATGTTCGCGACTCGTGATGAATGTGCAAACTTTGGTGTGTTTGGAGTTTGTCTGTACGTATAAAATGGGAAAAGCCATTAGGGGGCGCTACTGAGCTGTTGTGCCGCACCTGAGGGCAGGTGTGGTGTCAAATTAAAGTACTCATGTGCCAAGTTGGTGAGTCTGTGAACATCCTAAAGTCCTCTAAACAGTGTCGGAAAAATGAAAATCAGTGCACGCCATTCAAGTTGGCCAACTTCCTGTTGGGGAAAAAAATCCTCAAAATGAATGCCTGGCTATATCGACGAGACCTGAGTCCTGCAAATTTCATGAAGATTAAAGAAGGTTGTTGGTCACATGACCCGCCGTTAGGTGGCGCTATGGAGTCCCCTGGCCACACCCACATCCAATCATGTTGAATCATAAACATTTTCCCCAGATGTGACGTGTGTGCAGAGTTTGGTGAGGTTTGGGAGATGTTTACGCTGCCAAACATGAACTTACAGAAACAACAGACTGATAGTGCTCGGGAGCTAATTATGTAAAACTTCATCAGTTTGTTTCCAGCAGCTCGTTAAAGTCCCTCATCAATCTGTCAGTGATTGAATCTGCTCAGCTGCTTCCTTTGATTCAGGAAGTTTAATAATGAAGTGAGACAGAAGAAGACAGAAGAGTTGAAATCACTCACACTCTGCTCTGCTTGTACACGTTCAAGTCACTTAGAATGTCTTCCCTTTAGACGACTGACATGGATCAATAACTCTTAATCAGCTTGTTTCAACAAACTGTGTCCTCTCTTCGCTGCAGTTATCTCACTGAAAGAAGGAAAAAAGCAGCCGAGTAGCTCCAGTACAGTTTAAAACAAAGATGACAGTGATTGTTTACTTCATCCACAGATCCACACAGACCCAACGAGCTCGACACCTCCTGCACCTGGTTCAGACGAAAAGCCTTTATATTATAATATAATATAATATATTACAGGATTTAATGCTCAGCAGCTGTTGGTGAAGCAAACAGACTTCCTCTCCAGCTGAATGAAACTCTTCACCCGCTGATCTTCAGCTCTGATGTTTTTATATTATTGTAACGGCCCAGTTAAAAGCCAAAGGCTGTCAGTCTGTCGCCCTCAACTCCTTCTGTCAAACACTGCAGGTCCTGTCCGTCAGCGGGGGGGGAGTCTCAAAGTCTGAGCGTACAGATCCGGAAGTTTACGTTGTTGACTGTGAGCTGAGAATGCGGCTGTTGTGCTCGTGTTGGTGAAGTTAAAGAAAACGTCGACTGAGCCTGAGCATTACATCACTATGATAAAAAGTTCTTTCTGTTGTTTTAGTCAATGATTGGAAAAACTGTGACTGTCCTCCAATGAATCGTGGGTAATATGTCTGTAAAGTCTGGTGAGAGTCCATCTGAGGACTGTGTGGGTTCTGACCAGACCTACAGACTGAACACACACACACACACACACACACACACACAGAGTCATAAACATGATATTGTGTGTGTGACATCATAAATAATCAGACCTTGTGTTCTCTCTATCAGTTATTGGCTGACAACGCTGTTTTTACTTCCTGTTGTAGCTTTAACAACAAAAGTACCTGGAGTTACTACAGTTACTGCTGTGAGTACAGATACTACAGTACAGCTAATACTGTGAGTACAGTTACTACAGTACAGCTACTACAGTACAGCTACTACAGTACAGTTACTGCTGTGAGTACAGTTACTACAGTACAGCTACTACAGTACAGTTACTGCTGTGAGTACAGTTACTACAGTACAGCTACTACAGTACAGTTACTACAGTACAGTTACTACAGTACAGTTACTGAGTACAGTTACTACAGTACAGTTACTACTGTGAGTACAGTTACTACAGTACAGCTACTACTGTGAGTACAGTTACTACAGTACAGTTACTACAGTACAGCTACTACAGTACAGCTACTACAGTACAGCTAATACTGTGAGTACAGTTACTACAGTACAGCTACTACAGTACAGTTACTACAGTACAGTTACTACAGTACAGTTACTACAGTACAGTTACTACAGTACAGCTAATACTGTGAGTACAGTTACTACAGTACAGTTACTACAGTACAGCTAATACTGTGAGTACAGTTACTACAGTACAGTTACTACAGTACAGTTACTACAGTACAGCTACTACAGTACAGCTACTACAGTACAGTTACTACAGTACAGTTACTACAGTACAGTTACTACAGTACAGTTACTACAGTACAGCTAATACTGTGAGTACAGTTACTACAGTACAGTTACTACAGTACAGTTACTACAGTACAGCTACTACAGTACAGCTAATACTGTGAGTACAGTTACTGAGTACAGTTACTACAGTACAGCTAATACTGTGAGTACAGTTACTACAGTACAGCTACTACAGTACAGTCTACTACAGTACAGCTAATACTGTGAGTACAGTTACTGAGTACAGTTACTACAGTACAGCTAATACTGTGAGTACAGTTACTACAGTACAGCTACTACAGTACAGCTACTACAGTACAGCTACTACAGTACAGCTACTACAGTACAGTTACTACAGTACAGCTAATACTGTGAGTACAGTTACTGAGTACAGTTACTACAGTACAGCTAATACTGTGAGTACAGTTACTACAGTACAGTTACTACAGTACAGTTACTACAGTACAGCTAATACTGTGAGTACAGTTACTAGAGTACAGTTACTACAGTACAGCTAATACTGTGAGTACAGTTACTACAGTACAGCTACTACAGTACAGCTACTACAGTACAGTTACTACAGTACAGCTAATACTGTGAGTACAGTTACTACAGTACAGTTACTACAGTACAGCTACTACAGTACAGTTACTACAGTACAGCTACTACAGTACAGCTACTACAGTACAGCTACTACAGTACAGTTACTACAGTACAGCTACTACAGTACAGCTAATACTGTGAGTACAGTTACTGAGTACAGTTACTACAGTACAGCTAATACTGTGAGTACAGTTACTACAGTACAGCTACTACAGTACAGCTAATACTGTGAGTACAGTTACTACAGTACAGCTACTACAGTACAGCTACTACAGTACAGTTACTACAGTACAGTTACTACAGTACAGCTACTACAGTACAGCTAATACTGTGAGTACAGTTACTGAGTACAGTTACTACAGTACAGCTAATACTGTGAGTACAGTTACTACAGTACAGTTACTACAGTACAGCTACTACAGTACAGCTAATACTGTGAGTACAGTTACTGAGTACAGTTACTACAGTACAGCTAATACTGTGAGTACAGTTACTACAGTACAGTTACTACAGTACAGCTACTACAGTACAGCTACTACAGTACAGCTAATACTGTGAGTACAGTTACTACAGTACAGCTACTACAGTACAGTTACTACAGTACAGCTACTACTGTGAGTACAGTTACTACAGTACAGTTACTACAGTACAGCTACTACAGTACAGCTACTACAGTACAGTTACTACAGTACAGCTACTACAGTACAGCTACTACAGTACAGTTACTACAGTACAGCTACTACAGTACAGCTACTACAGTACAGTTACTACAGTACAGTTACTACAGTACAGCTACTACAGTACAGCTACTACAGTACAGTTACTACAGTACAGTTACTACAGTACAGCTACTACAGTACAGTTACTACAGTACAGTTACTACAGTACAGTTACTACAGTACAGCTACTACAGTACAGTTACTACAGTACAGCTAATACTGTGAGTACAGTTACTACAGTACAGCTACTACAGTACAGCTACTACAGTACAGCTAATACTGTGAGTACAGCTACTACAGTACAGTTACTACAGTACAGCTACTACAGTACAGCTAATACTGTGAGTACAGTTACTACAGTACAGCTACTACAGTACAGCTACTACAGTACAGCTAATACTGTGAGTACAGTTACTACAGTACAGCTACTACAGTACAGCTAATACTGTGAGTACAGTTACTACAGTACAGCTACTACAGTACAGCTACTACAGTACAGCTAATACTGTGAGTACAGTTACTACAGTACAGCTACTACAGTACAGCTAATACTGTGAGTACAGTTACTACAGTACAGTTACTACAGTACAGCTAATACTGTGAGTACAGTTACTACAGTACAGTTACTACAGTACAGTTACTACAGTACAGCTAATACTGTGAGTACAGTTACTACAGTACAGTTACTACAGTACAGCTAATACTGTGAGTACAGTTACTACAGTACAGCTACTACAGTACAGTTACTACAGTACAGCTACTACAGTACAGCTACTACAGTACAGTTACTACAGTACAGCTAATACTGTGAGTACAGTTACTGAGTACAGTTACTACAGTACAGTTACTACAGTACAGTTACTACAGTACAGTTACTACAGTACAGCTACTACAGTACAGTTACTACAGTACAGTTACTACAGTACAGCTAATACTGTGAGTACAGTTACTGAGTACAGTTACTACAGTACAGCTACTACAGTACAGTTACTACAGTACAGCTACTACAGTACAGTTACTACAGTACAGTTACTACAGTACAGCTACTACAGTACAGCTACTACAGTACAGTTACTACAGTACAGTTACTACAGTACAGCTACTACAGTACAGTTACTACAGTACAGTTACTACAGTACAGCTAATACTGTGAGTACAGTTACTAAGTACAGTTACTACAGTACAGCTAATACTGTGAGTACAGTTACTACAGTACAGTTACTACAGTACAGTTACTACAGTACAGCTAATACTGTGAGTACAGTTACTACAGTACAGTTACTACAGTACAGCTAATACTGTGAGTACAGTTACTGAGTACAGTTACTACAGTACAGCTAATACTGTGAGTACAGTTACTACAGTACAGTTACTACAGTACAGCTACTACAGTACAGCTACTACAGTACAGCTACTACAGTACAGTTACTACAGTACAGCTACTACAGTACAGCTAATACTGTGAGTACAGTTACTGAGTACAGTTACTACAGTACAGCTAATACTGTGAGTACAGTTACTACAGTACAGCTACTACAGTACAGCTACTACAGTACAGTTACTACAGTACAGCTACTACAGTACAGCTAATACTGTGAGTACAGTTACTGAGTACAGTTACTACAGTACAGCTAATACTGTGAGTACAGTTACTACAGTACAGTTACTACAGTACAGCTACTACAGTACAGCTAATACTGTGAGTACAGTTACTGAGTACAGTTACTACAGTACAGCTAATACTGTGAGTACAGTTACTACAGTACAGTTACTACAGTACAGCTACTACAGTACAGCTACTACAGTACAGCTAATACTGTGAGTACAGTTACTGAGTACAGTTACTACAGTACAGCTAATACTGTGAGTACAGTTACTACAGTACAGTTACTACAGTACAGTTACTACAGTACAGCTAATACTGTGAGTACAGTTACTACAGTACAGCTACTACAGTACAGCTACTACAGTACAGCTACTACAGTACAGCTACTACAGTACAGTTACTACAGTACAGCTACTACAGTACAGTTACTACAGTACAGTTACTACAGTACAGTTACTACAGTACAGCTACTACAGTACAGTTACTACAGTACAGCTACTACAGTACAGCTAATACTGTGAGTACAGTTACTGAGTACAGTTACTACAGTACAGCTAATACTGTGAGTACAGTTACTACAGTACAGTTACTACAGTACAGTTACTACAGTACAGCTACTACAGTACAGATACTGCTGTGAGTACAGTTACTACAGTACAGTTACTACAGTACAGCTACTACTGTGAGTACAGTTACTACAGTACAGTTACTACAGTACAGCTACTACAGTACAGCTACTACAGTACAGCTAATACTGTGAGTACAGTTACTGAGTACAGTTACTACAGTACAGCTAATACTGTGAGTACAGTTACTACAGTACAGTTACTACAGTACAGTTACTACAGTACAGCTAATACTGTGAGTACAGTTACTACAGTACAGCTACTACAGTACAGCTACTACAGTACAGTTACTACAGTACAGCTACTACAGTACAGTTACTACAGTACAGTTACTACAGTACAGTTACTACAGTACAGTTACTACAGTACAGCTACTACAGTACAGCTACTACAGTACAGTTACTACAGTACAGCTACTACAGTACAGTTACTACAGTACAGTTACTACAGTACAGTTACTACAGTACAGCTACTACAGTACAGTTACTACAGTACAGTTACTACAGTACAGACTGATTCTGTTAAAGTCAGTACTGAGTTCTGTTACAACTCAGACTGGTTCTGTGAAAGTACAGTTACTGCAGTTCTGTTAAACTCAGACTGGTTCTGTTAAACTCAGACTGGTTCTGTTAAAGTCAGACTGGTTCTGTTAAACTCAGACTGGTTCTGTGAAACTCAGACTGGTTCTGTGAAACTCCGACTGGTTCTGTTAAACTCAGACTGGTTCTGTTAAACTCAGACTGGTTCTGTTAAAGTCAGACTGGTTCTGTTAAAGTCAGACTTACGTTGAACTGAAGACATGTTTGGGTTCTTGTTACCTGGGTCAGAATGGGTCTCTACAGCTACAGAGCGTCCACCATTCAGCGCCGCCATGTTTCCACGGGAGCCCAGACTGGACAAACGACACGGTGGAGAGCCGGAGGGGAAGGTGATTCGAGGGGTGGTCAGTTTGTTGCAGTCTGCCACTAAATCCTACAGACTGAACCTTTACTGGAAAAAGATCAATCAGTACCACAAACAGAAAGGTGTTCGCTCATTGTGACATCAGTCAAGTGATGGAACCAGTTGAGACAAGGAGACAGGACACGGTCAGAACTTTAATAAATCAGACTCAGCACACGAGCTCAGTATTTGAAGCAGAGCAGACGGGAGAGCAGGACTGAGAGATAACAACTCATCTGGAGTTTGTCTCTTTGTGTTGTGATGTGAGAACATCGTGTTTTCTTTTAAGGATAAAGATTTAACAGTTCAGTAATTAAACATTTTGATCTTGTTTGGGTTTCCTGTCCAGCTGTCCTGTTGAGCGTCGCAGCTTCATCTGGATTAAACTCAACTGCGTTAAATTGAATTGACGGAGGCAATAACGCTCTTTAGCCCCTTTTGGCATATTTATTGAGAGCACTCTTCTTCAGTCATGAAGGAAAAACTATATAGTCCACTCTGAACCCTCTGAGCGCCTCCGCAAAACAGCACCACCAAAAACACATTATTACTGAGAACACTAAATGAAAGAATGTCTTTTAACATGTCCAATCTTTTTATTCTGCTTCCTGTTGTTTTGTTTTTTGTTTTTTGTTTCCATTACATTTGTTTTATTGTGAAATGTGCTGACAGGAAGCTGTGCGTCACGTTTCCGTTAACTTGCCGTGTCTCCAGTAGTCTGTGGACTGTTTGATCCGGATCATGGACCTGGTCTTTGAGCCAGTGTGTCCTCTGCTCCTCCACCTGCTCTGACCTCCAGCTCCACACGCAGAGCTCCAACATGCTGCAGCCGGGAAACGAGTCGTCTGCCTGGGCTGGTCTCCGTGAGACCAACCGGTCCGAGACGGCGGTGGAGGGCGACGGGTCCGGGCCGGAGGCGGTGGTCGTGCCGGTGGTGTTCGCGCTGATCTTCGTGGTGGGGGTGGTGGGGAACTCTGTGGTGATGGTGGTGATCGGGAGGGTGAGGTACAGTGGCGGAGGGAGAGTGAGTGGGGGCGGTGGAGGGGTGAGGCGCCCCGGCAGCCCGACCAACATCTTCATCCTGAACCTGAGCGCGGCGGACCTCCTCTTCCTCCTCTTCTGCGTTCCGCTCCACGCCACCATCTACTCGCTGCCGCAGTGGGTGTTCGGAGCTTTCCTCTGTAAGTTCGGACACTTCTTCTCCACCGTCAGCATGCTGGTCAGCATCTTCACCCTCGTGGCCATGTCCGTGGACCGCTACGTCGCCGTGGTGCGCTCCCGGAATGCTCCGTGCGTCCGGAGCCGCAGGAACGCGCTGGCCGGGGTGTGCGTCATCTGGACGCTGTCCCTGCTGTGCTCGGTCCCGGTGGCCCAGCACCAGGTCCTCACAAGCCACTCCAGCGCCCCCAACAGCACCTTCTGCTGGGAGCAGTGGTCCGGAGCCTCCAAACGCGCCTACAGGGTGACGGTCCTGGTACTCGGGTACCTGCTACCGCTGCTGCTCATCAGCTGCTGCTACACCAGGGTCAGTTCAAAAAAGAGCTCATTTAACAGGATAATGTTTGACTGCCGCTGCTGTAAAACATGATTAATAACAACACAGGGGCCAAAGTGCGCGCACGAAGTCCTGGTGCTCATAAAACTGTGCGTAAAACCGGCGCCAAGCGCGCGGAGACGACACAGGATGAACACCCGGGGAAGTTTCAGAATTAAACAAAGTAACTCAGGCGGTGTGAGAGTGCAGATTGAACTGGGTCACTGCTGAGGCAGATCGATAAAGCGCTGCTGTGAGTTTTCAAAATACAACATGCAGTGGTTGAAGAGTCGCAGAGTGCAAAGCATCTAAATATCCTCACTCCGTATGAACACGCACACATGTTTAGTGACAAATATTTTTATTTTTGTTGAACTGCTCAGCTTCAGTTCACTGATGATTAAAATAGTTCCATTTTCATTTAAGAAAAAAATTATTTACTAATCAATCGTTTCAGCTCTAAAACACTCAGATAATGTCACAAATGAATACATTATTTTCAGATCCAGCAAGTATTTGACTTTAAATTCATTATAAAATTATATTTTAATCATTCAAGAACCACCAGACATCAGCTGTTTCATAATTCAGTGTTTAGTTTCAGCAGGATTATTACTGATTGATTCTGATGAAGGAGGAGTTGACTCGATGATGTCTAACAGGTCTGATTCAGGTTGTTTGTTGTTTATTCTCTGTCGACCGACTGATCTGAAACACACAGTCCTGTTTTGGCTGTTCTTCTGTTGTCAGTGACGTTCTAACATCTGTTCAGAGGCTGCTGATGACTAACAGATGGAGCATTTACAGATTATTAATCTGACGCTGTTAACAAATATGGAATATTATTTATTTGTTTCAGAATATTTTGTTAAAAGTCTGCAGTCAGCTGTGTGTCTTTGCTCTTAATGTGAAGACACTTCCTGTCTGTTTCTCTCTAACTGTTCAGTTCAGGTGGATTCAAACAGTTTGTACTGACAGACTTCCTGTTGAGAGATGAGCTCAGTTATTGATCACTTACTGATCATAAATATTGATTCTGTGTCACTGTTTGTTTTTCCCTCAGGTTTTATTTCATCTGCATAAAAAGATGAAGAACATGTCCAAAAAGTCTGAGCGCTCCAAGAGAAAGGTACAGTTCTTCTTCCTCTTCCTCCTCCTCCTCTTCCTCCTCCTTCTGTTCCATCTCCTCCTCTTCCTCCTCCTCCTCTTCCTCCTCCTTCTGTTCCATCCTCCTCCTCTTCCTCCTCCTCCTCTTCCTCCTCCTACTCCTCCTCCTCCTCTTCCTCCCTCTGCTCATCCTCCTCCTATTTCTCCTTCCACTCCTCCTCTTCCTCCTCCTCCTCTTCCTCCTTCTCCTCCTCCTCCTCCTCCTGCTCCTCCTCTTCCTCTTCCTCCTCCTTCTCCTCCTCTTCCTCTTCCTCCTTCTGTTCCATCTCCTCCTCTTCCTCCTCCTCCTTCTGTTCCATCTCCTCCTCTTCCTCCTCCTCCTCTTCCTCCTTCTCCTCCTCCTCCTCCTGCTCCTCCTCCTCCTCTTCCTCCTTTCTCCTCCTCTTCCTCTTCCTCCTTCTGCTCCTCCTCCTCCCACTGTGAAACGTGTTTCGGGTCCAGAGACTGAGCGGAGGGTCGGAGGTTCAACTTGACGGTTCGATCTCACTTTAAGAAATAAGATCCGGGTTGGGCAGGGTTCTGTCAAGTGTGGATCTACGTTCTGTCTCCAGCTGTCTGAGGGTGTGGACTCTCCTGGTGATTGGTTGATTGATGGAGTTATTGATCAAGCAGTAGCTGCTCACAGGAAACATCCACACCCTTCACAGCCAATCAGCAGTCAGCTCTCACTCTGATGAAGAACATTAGTCATCGTGTGTGATCATCAGCACAGTTAATGATGATGATGATGATGACCCATTGTGAAAGTTTATTTTATCCTGAGAGAGGGACAGGAAGTTATCAGCTCTGCAGTCTGTTTCTTCTCTGTCTTCTCCTGTCTCACTGTGTGGAGGCAAATATTCAAAGATGTAACTTCTCTTGAATCCAACGTGTGCTTTTGTTTACATTTGTTACATTAACATCACTGAGAGCTGCTCACGTCACCACACATCTCCACCCTGGTTATAAAAGAAACTTCATCTTTTACTGAGGAGCAACAGAAATAATCCTGACTGGAAACATCACTTACTTTCACGGTTCATCACGGCCCAGGACAGGACGGCTCTACAGCGGCTGATTAGAACCACCAGAACATCACTGGTACCATCTACAGAGCATCAGGGACATCAGTGAGTGAGACGTCTGCACAGAGTCCAGAGATACTACAAGACAACACCCACCCAGCCACAGTCTGTTCGTCCTGCTGCGGATGATCTGCTGACGGCAGATACAGAAGCACCTGCTGCACCTGACGACAGATACAGAAGCATCTGCTGCACCTGACGACAGATACAGAAGCACCTGCTGCACCTGACGACAGATACAGAAGCATCTGCTGCACCTGACGGCAGATACAGAAGCATCTGCTGCACCTGACGGCAGATACAGAAGCATCTGCTGCACCTGACGACAGATACAGAAGCATCTGCTGCACCTGACGGCAGATACAGAAGCATCTGCTGCACCTGACGACAGATACAGAAGCATCTGCTGCACCTGACGGCAGATACAGAAGCATCTGCTGCACCTGACGACAGATACAGAAGCATCTGCTGCAGCTGACGGCAGATACAGAAGCATCTGCTGCACCTGACGGCAGATACAGAAGCATCTGCTGCACCTGACGGCAGATACAGAAGCATCTGCTGCACCTGACGGCAGATACAGAAGCACCTGCTGCACCTGACGGCAGATACAGAAGCATCTGCTGCACCTGACGACAGATACAGAAGCATCTGCTGCAGCCTGACGGCAGATACAGAAGCATCTGCTGCACCTGACGGCAGATACAGAAGCATCTGCTGCACCTGACGACAGATACAGAAGCATCTGCTGCACCTGACGACAGATACAGAAGCATCTGCTGCACCTGACGACAGATACAGAAGCATCTGCTGCACCTGACGACAGATACAGAAGCATCTGCTGCACCTGACGACAGATACAGAAGCATCTGCTGCACCTGACGACAGATACAGAAGCATCTGCTGCACCTGACGACAGATACAGAAGCACCTGCTGCACCTGACGACAGATACAGAAGCATCTGCTGCACCTGACGACAGATACAGAAGCATCTGCTGCACCTGACGACAGATACAGAAGCATCTGCTGCACCTGACGGCAGATACAGAAGCATCTGCTGCACCTGACGGCAGATACAGAAGCATCTGCTGCACCTGACGACAGATACAGAAGCATCTGCTGCACCTGACGACAGATACAGAAGCATCTGCTGCACCTGACGACAGATACAGAAGCATCTGCTGCACCTGACGACAGATACAGAAGCATCTGCTGCACCTGACGGCAGATACAGAAGCATCTGCTGCAGCCTGACGGCAGATACAGAAGCATCTGCTGCACCTGACGGCAGATACAGAAGCATCTGCTGCACCTGACGACAGATCCAGAAGCATGTGCTGCACCTGACGACAGATACAGAAACATCTGCTGCACCTGACGGCAGATACAGAAGCACCTGCTGCACCTGACGGCAGATACAGAAGCATCTGCTGCACCTGACGACAGATACAGAAGCATCTGCTGCAGCTGACGGCAGATACAGAAGCATCTGCTGCACCTGACGGCAGATACAGAAGCATCCTGCTGCACCTGACGGCAGATACAGAAGCATCTGCTGCACCGCCTGACGGCAGATACAGAAGCATCTGCTGCACCTGACGACAGATACAGAAGCATCTGCTGCACCTGACGACAGATACAGAAGCATCTGCTGCACCTGACGGCAGATACAGAAGCATCTGCTGCACCTGACGGCAGATACAGAAGCATCTGCTGCACCTGACGACAGATACAGAAGCATCTGCTGCACCTGACGACAGATACAGAAGCATCTGCTGCACCTGACGACAGATACAGAAGCATCTGCTGCACCTGACGGCAGATACAGAAGCATCTGCTGCACCTGACGACAGATACAGAAGCATCTGCTGCACCTGACGACAGATACAGAAGCATCTGCTGCACCTGACGACAGATACAGAAGCATCTGCTGCACCTGACGACAGATACAGAAGCATCTGCTGCACCTGACGGCAGATACAGAAGCATCTGCTGCACGCTGACGGCAGATACAGAAGCATCTGCTGCACCTGACGGCAGATACAGAAACATCTGCTGCACCTGACGACAGATCCAGAAGCATCTGCTGCACCTGACGACAGATACAGAAGCATCTGCTGCACCTGACGACAGATACAGAAGCATCTGCGGCACCTGACGACAGATACAGAAGCATCTGCTGCAGCTGACAGCAGATACAGAAGCATCTGCTGCACCTGACGGCAGATACAGAAGCATCTGCTGCACCTGACGGCAGATACAGAAGCATCTGCTGCACCTGACGGCAGATACAGAAGCATCCTGCTGCACCTGACGGCAGATACAGAAGCATCTGCTGCACCTGACGGCAGATACAGAAGCATCTGCTGCACCTGACGACAGATACAGAAGCATCTGCTGCACCGCCTGACGGCAGATATAGAAGCATCTGCTGCACCTGACGGCAGATACAGAAGCATCTGCTGAACTTGACGACAGATACAGAAGCATCTGCTGCACCTGACGACAGATACAGAAGCATCTGCTGCACCTGACGACAGATACAGAAGCATCTGCTGCAGCTGACGACAGATACAGAAGCATCTGCTGCACCTGACGACAGATACAGAAGCATCTGCTGCACCTGACGACAGATACAGAAGCACCTGCTGCACCTGACGACAGATACAGAAGCATCTGCTGCACCTGACGACAGATACAGAAGCACCTGCTGCACCTGACGACAGATACAGAAGCATCTGCTGCACCTGACGGCAGATACAGAAGCATCTGCTGCACCTGACGGCAGATACAGAAGCATCTGCTGCACCTGACGACAGATACAGAAGCATCTGCTGCACCTGACGACAGATACAGAAGCATCTGCTGCACCTGACGACAGATACAGAAGCATCTGCTGCACTTGACGACAGATACAGAAGCATCTGCTGCAACTGACGGCAGATACAGAAGCATCTGCTGCACCGCCTGACGGCAGATACAGAAGCATCTGCTGCACCTGACGGCAGATACAGAAACATCTGCTGCACCTGACGACAGATCCAGAAGCATCTGCTGCACCTGACGACAGATACAGAAGCATCTGCTGCACCTGACGACAGATACAGAAGCATCTGCTGCACCTGACGGCAGATACAGAAGCATCTGCTGCACCTGACGACAGATACAGAAGCATCTGCTGCAGCTGACGGCAGATACAGAAGCATCTGTTGCACCTGACGGCAGATACAGAAGCTCCTGCTGCACCTGACGGCAGATACAGAAGCATCTGCTGCACCGCCTGACGGCAGATACAGAAGCATCTGCTGCACCTGACGACAGATACAGAAGCATCTGCTGCACCTGACGACAGATACAGAAGCATCTGCTGCACCTGACGGCAGATACAGAAGCATCTGCTGCACCTGACGGCAGATACAGAAGCATCTGCTGCGCCTGACGGCAGATACAGAAGCATCTGCTGCGCCTGACGACAGATACAGAAGCATCTGCTGCACCTGACAACAGATACAGAAGCACGTGCTGCGCCTGACGACAGATACAGAAGCATCTGCTGCACCTGACGGCAGATACAGAAGCATCTGCTGCACCTGACGACAGATACAGAAGCATCTGCTGCACTTGACGACAGATACAGAAGCATCTGCTGCACCTGACGACAGATACAGAAGCATCTGCTGCACTTGACGACAGATACAGAAGCATCTGCTGCAACTGACGGCAGATACAGAAGCATCTGCTGCACCGCCTGACGGCAGATACAGAAGCATCTGCTGCACCTGACGGCAGATACAGAAACATCTGCTGCACCTGACGACAGATACAGAAGCATCTGCTGCACCTGACGACAGATACAGAAGCATCTGCTGCACCTGACGACAGATACAGAAGCATCTGCTGCAGCTGACAGCAGATACAGAAGCATCTGCTGCACCTGACGGCAGATACAGAAGCATCTGCTGCACCTGACGGCAGATACAGAAGCATCTGTTGCACCTGACGGCAGATACAGAAGCTCCTGCTGCACCTGACGGCAGATACAGAAGCATCTGCTGCACCTGACGACAGATACAGAAGCATCTGCTGCACCTGACGACAGAAACAGAAGCATCTGCTGCACCTGACGACAGATACAGAAGCATCTGCTGCACCGCCTGACGGCAGATACAGAAGCATCTGCTGCACCTGACGACAGATACAGAAGCATCTGCTGCGCCTGATTACAGATACAGAAGCATCTGCTGCGCCTGACGGCAGATACAGAAGCATCTGCTGCACCTGACGACAGATACAGAAGCATCTGCTGCACCTGACAACAGATACAGAAGCACCTGCTGCACCTGACGACAGATACAGAAGCATCTGCTGCCGTACCACCAGACTGCAGAGCAGCTTCATTCCCCAGTCTGAGACACCTGAACACATCCTCAACACCTAATTTTACAAAATAGTTTTATTATTTATTCATCCATGTAAACAATTTAGTTTAGAACCAAACCATCATTTTATACGATCAATGATTAAATCTAATCTTTCACTCTGCTGGACCAAAAGAAAACCATAATGAAAGTGTGACGAGTGGCTCTGTGTTAGTAGATTAACTACCCCCATCAGTCCTGTTACCCCTCGGGGTCTCAGCGGTCCATCAACACTCTGACAGGTGAAATCTGTCTAACATCACAGGATCAGAGAGACGGTTGGTGAGGCCACCGAGGTTGACAGGCGACAGTGAGCAGACGTCCTGAGCAGCAGATCACAGATCAGTTTACAGTAGGAACAAAGGCTTCTGGGTAAATATTTAGACAGCAGGACTAAGAATAGACGAGATTCCCTCAGACACGACTGATTCAAGTTCATTCATGGCAGAAACACTCCGTGCAAACAGCCGCACACTTTCATATTGTAGACAACATCAGATATTCATCTTTATATTTATTTAACTTTAATACATTTATGACAACAATGTTTGATTTCTGCAACAGCAAATATGTTCTAGAGAAACAGAATGTGACCTGTTTTAATCAACATGAAGAGGAAATGTTTGTAATAACCTGTCAGTTATTAGTTTTCCTGCTGACAGTAAATCATGAGGAAGGTCTTCACGGTTGTGTTGACTTCTTTATCAAGGAGCCAAATCACATAAAACACATGAAGTCATATAAAATAACGGACAGCAGGACGTGAGACTTTATGATATTTGAATTGTATCTGCAGCAGTGTTGAGACCAGAAAAAAAGAGCTTAGAGAGAATATTAACGTGAGATTCATCAGGTGACGTTCAACATATGAAATTAAAGGTGATGACCCTAACCCCATAAAATGCTTTGATCTGTTCAAACTTCTTTTCTTTATGTGCAGTTTTCTGTTTCACGTTGTTACGTCACTGTGCTGATGGTCAGGTTAGGTTTAAACATAGACACCATCTTCTGAGGAAAACTTCATGTTTCGTCTCAAAATACCTGATTCTGTCTCCACAAACTTGACTGGAAATTGTCCTGACGTCTCCTTTTAAATATCCAGTGGTTTCACAAAGAGCAAGTGAAACAAAAAGTGCCACAGTTTGCCTGCTGAAGTTGAGACGATGCCAAGAGCTGGAACATTTTGTTTTAGTCCCTGAACATCACTTCTGTTGTCAGTGTCTCTGTTTGAACATGTGAAGTGGACAGACAATCTTCTCCATTCTGTCCTCCTCTCTCTGTTTGCTTTATAAAGCTCTGATTCTTTTCTCATCATCCATCACTGACCCACCTGCAGTCGGACCCGTTCACACAACAATCTGGAACATTTCTGGATCTGTCTGTCTGTCACAGGCCAGGGCGGATATTTCACTTCACTGCTGGCGGGACAACAAACAGAAAACATTCTGAAGAGCAATGCCTGAAGGGGACACCCCTGAATGTTTTTAAGGACAACCTGGAATATTCTAGCCCCGTTTGTGGGGACAACCAGGTGTTTTTACTGAAACCTCAGGACATGTACGGCCTTGTTTGTTGTGACTGGAATAAGGAACTATTTTATTTGTATTTCTAACCCAAACCAAGTGTTTTTTGTTCTTAAACCTAAAACTGTGTGACAATAGAACAATAGCACCTTTCAAGTTAACCTCTGCAAAATATCCACTTACTTAGATTTTCCCACTTTTTGCTGGCCTGCTTGTGGGTGATTTGACCCTCCAGGCCCAGCTCTTTCACTGCTTGCCTGTAAACACACAGTGAATATTATGGCCATGTAGTTAGGGTCAATAACTTTATCAGATATGATTTGTACTATCTGGTCACTCACTCCAACAGGCTTTTGGTGGCGAATTTCGTTTTGAGAAATTTGGCATCATTGGCTGCCCTAAAGCGGATGAGGGCAAAGGTCCTCTCTTGAGTCCCTGAAAAGACAGTTGTCATCAGAACAGGACATTTGTTTTCAATGCTCAGTATGATCAATAGGCTACGACCCGATATGTATCAACAGCGTTCTTTAGAATTTTGTAACTTTTGCGAGTTTTCGCTTCTGAATGTGAGCGTGTAACTCAGGTTTCTCTGTACTCATTACGCCTTGTTATCAGGAATATTTGAAGCCTGGATAAGCACGAAACATCTGCATGTATACACCGGGACACACACCCGGTCATGGGCAGACTCTTGCAAAGCACTCGGCATATTTACGAACGTCGTCAAATAACAATTTTCAAACTATAACTTAACAGTCCATTACATATACATCTAACTAACACATTCCAACACGTTTCAGATTTTTTTTACAGGTGTATTTGTGAATATATACTTACATTTGTAATTGTCGTTTGGCTGAGTGTACAAGGCATTCTGGGATACCCCCTTGCTTGCAGGCCTGGTCCAGAGCTGACTTGGTGCTGAGGGGCATTTTTAGGGAAGGATAGGCACTTCCCCTTGCTCCTTAAAGTATTGGGACACTCTACCTCCTCGCAGGAGCGCGCAAGATCTAGGGCAAGGGCTCAAATCTGGGGCTAGGGCTCAAATCTGGGGCAAGGGCTCAAATCTAGGGCAAGGGCTCAAATCTGGGGCAAGGGCTCAAATCTAGGGCTAGGGTTTGAATTGGGACATGCCCTTTATCTTAATATTGAATCTGGTCTTTGAACACCGTGCTCTAGATTCAGGCTGATTTTCTCTGTGTTCTCCTGCAGACGGCTCAGACTGTTCTCCTGCTCGTCGCTGCATTCACTATCTGCTGGATGCCTCATCATATCATCGCCATGTGGGTGGAGTTTGGGACCTTCCCCCTGAATGACGCCTCCTTCGCCTTCCGCATTGTTGCACACTGCCTGTCTTATGGGAACTCTTGCGTTAACCCCGTCCTCTACGCCTTCCTGTCTGAGAATTTTCGTAAGGCCTGTCACCAGGTCTTCACCTGCCACTTCCTGTGCCGGCCACCACCCAACAGCAAGGTGGTTCGTTTCCGCATGGAGAACTTCTCCACCACGCACTCCACCATCGCCATATGAAGGACGGAAACGATGGGATAAATGAGAACAAAGGGAGAGGGTGTCTGATCAGAGGCTGATGGAAGATGTGTACGGCAGCATGTAGGTCACATGACACCAGGACAGCTTGTGATTGGCTGCTGTAGACAGGCTGAACTCATCTGGTTGTAGAAGAACAGAAAATGACTGAGTAAACAGAAAACCTCAGGATACATTCAGGATAGGAGAAATGAAACAAACATTCATCAGTTTCAGTTTCAGTTTTTATTTTAAAATCTGCTTTCTCCTCTGAAGAGATCTGCAGGAACAACACACTTTAGACCTCACATGGAACATTTAATGCTTTAAAAACCAGAGTTTCTCCATGACAGATTACTGACTGATCCTTCAGCAGATGAGAAAACTGGTTCAGTGCTGTACATGTGAGCAGGTGTTACTTTATTTTAAATATGTTTCACATGTTTTATGATGTTGTATTCTTTCACGTGTGTGATGGTTTTCTATGGACAACATGCTCAACAGTGCTCAACACCTGCAACCAGAGATGATCCAAATATATCAGGTTTCACTTTCCTCATGTTTTCATGAGGTGAAATGTGCCTTCTGACTCTCTGTACATTGTCTGGAAACATCCTGATGAAGTTGATGAAGATGTTAGTGTCGCTATATTTAAACATGTAATGACAAGCGCTGAGTACGGAGTACGGAGGACCAAACCTGGCTGATTACAAATAAATACATCCAGTTAGATAATGTATGCAGGATAAATGATAATGTTAAAACAACTGCATAGTAAAAACAATGAAATAAAAATAGTTACAGCACAGTTGAGTTTTAAATTGACATATTAGATTTTTGTCATTCACTTCAGGAACTATTGTAGTCAGAGCTGTCAGACACTTTTGGTTCCAGCAGCACAAACAAATATATATGATCATGTTATTGACTTTACACATGTAATCAATCATTTTACAGAACTTCTTCAGAGAATCTTCTGAAGAAGTCTGTTCAGTTTAGTCGTCATTACATGAAGTCTGAATATTTATCTGTTTCATTTACTGATCTGTAAAAGTCAACGAAATTATTTAAATCTTCTGTTCTCTCAGGTTTGGTTGTTCTCGTAAAGCTTTCACAGAACTCTGTTTCTTTTAAACATAAATAAACTGAATAAAATGTTTATTGTCAAACCATAAACAGTCAGATATAAACTGAATGATCATGATTTATGTTTGCATGACAGATAATAAAGTGATCAGGTTTCATTTCTCCTCCGATGGATTCAGACTGATCTTTTTAAATCTGTGTGATATTTGATGTGAAGATTCTTTGTGAATTAAACTTGAAAGTACATCAGAACCTGTTTGAATCCCAGTGCCAGCAGGTGTGATCTCAGTGCCAGCAGGTGATCTCAGTGCCAGCAGGTGTGATCTCAGTGCCAGCAGGTGTGATCTCAGTGCCAGCAGGTGTGATCTCAGTGCCAGCAGGTGTGATCTCAGTGCCAGCAGGTGTGATCTCAGTGCCAGCAGGTGTGATCTCAGTGCCAGCAGGTGTGATCTCAGTGCCAGCAGGTGTGATCTCAGTGCCAGCAGGTGTGATCCCAGTGACAGATGCTCTCCAGTTTTATCTAACCTAATTTTTATTATCTTCACCACACACCTGTCACACGTGAGTTGCTCCGGTCATATTGGGGCAGTGGTAGCCTAATCCCTGGCCCGGCACGGTTGCCCCTCCCAATTATAAAACTGAGATCATAGCCTTTGGTCCAAAACACTCATCCAGCCTGCTTCAAAGTCAACTTGGTCCCCTCCCTGAACCTGAAGCAGGCTGCTAAAAACCTGGGTGTTGTGTTTGATGCTGAGCTTTGTTTTGATGCGCATTCTGACTTACACAAGGTTTTACATGCTTTTATCTTCTCTCACCTGGACTATTGCAATGGACTGTAAACTGGAATTAGTCAACGCTCCCTCCACAAACTCCAACTGGTGCAGAACGCTGTTGCCCGAATTTTAACGGGAACCAAAAAATATCACCACATAACTCCGGTTCTAGCAGCTTTGCACTGGCTACCCATTTTATTCAGAATTATTTTTCTCACTTTAAAAGCTTGAAATGGCCTTGCCCCTGTTTACATCTCTGATCTCCTGGTCACCTATGTCCCAATGCGTACACTGAGATCTGTTGATGGGGCTCTACTGGTGGTCCCTAGGTCCTGGCTGGTGACCAGGGGTGACCGGGCCTTTGCCGTTAGGGCCCCGAGTCTCTGGAACTCACTACCCCTTGAGATTAGACAGGCAACATCACTAGCCTCTTTTAAATCCCTACTGAAAACTTTCTTTTATCGCAAAGCCTTTTTAACTTCTTAATCTCTTTGTTGTTTTTCTCTTCCAGCTCTTGCCACTTTCTGTGTTTTGACATTTCTAATCCCAGCTTTGTCTGCATTGCACTTTACTTTGCTTTGTTGTTTTTATCGTATTTCTTATTGTAAATAACCACCTAAAGGTTAAAGGTCAAAGACAACAAACTGTGTTATGGCTGCTTAAAACCTGGTCATGGTGCGAAGGAGTGCCGATTCCGTCACACATGTGGTGCGTGCAAAGGCCGACATCCTACATGTCTCCACGACGACAGCTACGGAAAAGGTGAAAAGAATGTAAAGGAAAACAAAGAAAACACCGCACAGCACAGTGAAACGGAACCGACAACAGCCATGTCCCTCAATGTCACCAGCCAAGGTCAGTCAGCAAACACCTCCATGATAGTGCCGGTCTGGGTCTCCAACGAAAAGGATCCATCCAGAGAGAAACTCGTGTATGCCCTGCTGGATACACAAAGCGACACAACATTCATTGAAAAGGAAGTAAGTGATGAACTGCAACTACCTACTTATCCTGTTAAGTTAAAACTCACTACCATGATGGGAGAGAATATGGTCATGCAAAGTGATAGAGCATCAGCATCCCTTTGCTGTTCTTACAGACTTAGGGTGGACTATTGTTGGCTGCTCAGCTCCTCACTCTGACTCATTGTCAACCAGTCACTGCCACAGAGTAACTGTAAAGGAGCTACCTGCAGTGACTCCTTTAGATGCACTCAGAATTCTAGAGACTGACTTTAATGACACACAAGGGAATGACAAAACAGTCTCTCAGGAGGACTTGATCTTTCTTGATAAGTTAAAGGAAAATATAAAGAAAAACGAAACGATGAAATGCCCCTCCCATTCAAGGAAAGGCCATGCTTACCTGACAACAAGCAGCTCGCTGTTGTGAGGCCCGGTCACCTGAAAAAGAAGTTCACAGCAAACGAAAGTGAAATACATGAAAAGACATCATTGATAGGGGTGATGTTGAAAAGGTATGCACTGATGGCACAGATGGTGAAAGGTGGTACATACCCCACCACGGTGTTTATCACCCCAAAAAGCCAGACAGGCTTAGAGTAGTATTCGACTGCTCAGCAAAGTACAAGGGAACCGGTCTCAATGAACACCTTTTGTTAGGCCCAGACATGATAAACAGTCTGACTGGTGTACTTATTCGTTTTCGGCAGCATCACATTGCTTTGATGTGTGACATAGAAAAGATGTTCCATCAATTTCATGTCTCAGAGAATGACCGTGACTACCTACGCTTCCTGTGGTGGGAGAACGGTGACACCAGCACGCCTGCTCACGAGTTCAGGATGAAAGTCCATCTTTTTGGAGCCGTATCTTCACCAGGATGTGCGAACTATGGACTAAAACAGCTTGCCAAAGAACACAGTCACACACACCCATTAGGGTCACAGTTCATCTCCAGAGACTTTTATGTTGACGATGGGGTAGCTAGTGTTGAGTCTGAAGAAAAGGCCATCTGTCTAGCAAAGGAGGCACGTGAACTTTGTGCAAAGGGAGGTCTACGTCTGCACAAGTTTGTGTCAAACAACCACACTGTTCTGCAGAGCATCCCAGCTACAGAACACGCCACAGACATCAAAGCAAAGAATCTCACGTTCAACGATGCAGCTTTAGAAAGAGCACTGGGAATACACTGGAACATTGAGAATGACTGTTTCACGTTCAAAGTGACACCCAAAGACCAACCAGCAACAAGGCGTGGCATCTTGTCATCTGTCGCCTCCGTGTACGACCCACTGGGGTTCATAGCGCCCTATCTCCTCAGCGGGAAGAAAGTTCTCCAGGAAATGTGCCACCATGGAACCGGATGGGACGACCCAATTCCAGAGGGGTTAAAGTCACGGTGGGAGAAATGGCAAGATGACCTAGTGAAACTGGAAGGAATACACATAGCCCGCTGCTATCAGCCAGCTGACTTTGGAAAGGTAATCAAAGCAGAATTACACCACTTCTCAGATGCCAGTACTACTGGTTATGGACAATGCACTTATCTGAGACTGATGAATGAAGAAGGGGACATTCACTGTACTCTTCTCCTGGGAAAGGCACGCGTCTCACCGTTAAAGGTAACAACTATACCCAGGTTAGAACTCACTGCAGCTGTTGTCTCAGTCACAGTCAGTAATATGCTTAAGGAAGAAATAGGCTACTCTGATGTAGAGGAATTCTATTGGACGGACTCAAAAGTGGTCTTAGGCTACGTTAATAACGATGCCCGCCGTTTTCACACCTTTGTAGCAAATAGGGTGCAGAAAATCCGTCAAGCCTCAGACCCCAAACAGTGGTTTTACATACCCACTGCTGACAACCCAGCCGACTGTGCTTCAAGGGGGGCAACAGTGGACGAGTTACTGTCGTCTGACTGGTTCACTGGCCCTAGTTTCCTGTGGGAAAAGGAAATAGAAATGCCAGAGGTGCCATTAGAGTTACCTGTTGGTGACCCGGAAGTTAAAAAGGCTCAGACTTTTCAGACAGAGACCTCAGAACAAGTTAATCTTGTGGACAGACTTTGTAAGTTCTCATCTTGGTCTCAGGCTGTTAGGGCAGTAGCGCGTCTCATGCGGCGTGCGAGAAAAGACAAGTCAAGTACCCTCTCTACTGTGAGTGAAAGACAAAGTGCAGAGCGACTCATCATCAAACACCTGCAGAACCAAGCATACAGAGAAGAGATCAACTTACTGAGCAACGGACATCAGCTACCAAGGCATAACAAGCTGTATCATCTTGATGTTTTCCTGGATACAGAGGGTGCACTCAAGGTGGGAGGTAGGCTCAGCCGCTCATCTTTCCCTACTCCATTCAAACACCCCACTGTCTTACCTAAAGGACAGCACATAACAAAGCTCATCATTGCCCATTTTCATGAAAGAGTGAAGCATCAGGGTAAAGGCTTCACAATCAACGAGATTAGGTCCAATGGCTATTGGATCTGTGGATTGAGCAGAGCAGTTGCAACATGCATCAGACAGTGCGTCACTTGTCGAAGGCTGAGAAGGCCTGTCGAAGGCCAAAGAATGAGTGACCTTCCAGTGGAACGAACAGAACCCTCGCCGCCATTCACGTACTGTGGCATGGACTGTTTTGGTCCATTTTGGACTAAACAAGGGAGAAAACAACAAAAGAGGTACGGGCTGCTTTTCACCTGCTTTTGCTCTAGAGCAATTCACGTTGAGATGTTGGAGGATATGTCTACAGACACGTTTATTAATGCACTGAGATGCTTTATTGCTTTAAGAGGTGCTGTAAGACAGATCAAATGTGATCAAGGCACTAATTTTGTGGGTGCAAAAAATGAACTGAATGCTGCACTACAAGAATTGGACATGGACAGATTGAATGCATTTCTCACAGACAAACAGTGTGAGTTTGTGTTGAATGCACCTCATGCCAGCCATGCAGGAGGTGTATGGGAACGGCAGATTAGAACTGTGCGAAGCGTCTTGAACGCCACTCTGCTGCTTTCCCCTGGTAGGCTTGTGATGCATCTTTGCACACTTTTCTTTATGAGACTATGGCCATAGTAAACAGTCGCCCACTCACTGTTGATACTCTGAACAGTCCCAATAGTTTAGAGCCACTTACTCCCAACCACCTGATCACAATGAAATCCACTGCTGCCTTGCCCCCTCCTGGCAACTTTGAAAGAGCAGATCTTTATGGCAGTAAGAGGTGGCGTCAGGTGCAGTACCTGACGGAGCAGTTTTGGAGTAGATGGAGAAAGGAGTACATACACAACATCATCGCGAGGCAGTGCTGGCATAGCACTAAAAGGAACTTACAAGTCGGCGATGTAGTTATGGACACTGAGGATACTTTACCAAGGAGCCAATGGAGACTTGGGAGAGTCTCAGAAATCATCAAAGGCCAGGATGGACTTGTGAGACGGGCCAAAATCCTGCTTGGAGAAAGAGAGCTAAATGATAAGGGAGAGCGCACCAGTAAACTTTCCTTAGTGGAGCGCCCCGTTCAGAAATTAGTGTTGTTGCTTGAAACTGATTAAGCTCAATGCAGTTATGAAATGTGATATAGTTACTGTGTGATGTATTGTAAATGTTAAGGGGTTATTTTCTATATGGAAATTATGTGTTTTAAGGTTTCCATTTGGTATAAAACACTATAATTTGGTGGGAGTGTAAATAACCACCTAAAGGGTTTATTATTTTAGGTGAATTTATCTGATTAATATTTCAGGTATTTTATTTTTTGACACTGATATTCTGTTTTCTTATTAATATGCATTTCACAAAGTAAAGAGGCCTTACGCCATCCCATGCATTAAGGTAGAAAAGGAAGCTTTTATTTTGATAAGGCCATAAGGCAGCGCACTGTTTATGTCACGTGTGCCAGTGGAATCGTCAGTAAGGCTATAGCGCCCATGAGAGAAGGTCATATTGCTTAGCCTGTGGATGTAGTTTCAGTTTAATGACCCGTAATGAGGCACAAGCTCTTACGGTGGTCGGAGTTTATAGGTGATAGTAGTTTTGCCAAGTTTTACATGTACTGTCATGTTGAAAGAGCAAATAAATTCGTAAACTTCACCAGCAGTCAAGATCATTGCCGTCACAAATTACGGGGACCAGTACACTTATTATTATGCTTATTATTGTCATCCACTGTGTTTTTATCTCTTGTCTGTAAAGCACTTTGTAACTTTGATTAGAAACGCACTATACAAATAAAGTTTATTATTATTATTATTATTAACACCACTGAAGTGCCCTTGAGCAAGGCCCTTAACCCTGGCTGCGCTAGTGGCTGACAGATGAGTCTGTGGTTGTACTGTTTGAATGTGATCAATATTAATGAACAGAACTCTTCACAACATGCAGCTGACTTGATATTCAGTCTCACCAGGCTCTCAGATGCTGTCCTTCTCATAATGTCACTGAAGTCAGCACCAGCTGTTCACCTGAAACGTTCATGATGTAAGATATGGACTCACTGTGATCACTGAGTATCAACAGGTGGAGGGAGACGTCACCTGGTCTGTGACATCACGTTTGTTCAGGACATATGAAGCACAATACATCATTCAGTTATGGCAGAAATTTAAATGGCTGCCACATGACATCATCACCACAACTTCAGACCCTCCAACTGTTCATCCACAGTGAAGTGTGTTCATGTGTTGTGTGTTCATGTGTTGTGTGTAGTAAGTGTTGTGTGTTTATGTGTTGTGTGTAGTAAGTGTTGTGTGTTTATGTGTTGTGTGTAGTAAGTGTTGTGTGTTTATGTGTTGTGTGTAGTAAGTGTTGTGTGTTTATGTGTTGTGTGTTTATGTGTTGTGTGTAGTAAGTGTTGTGTGTTTATGTGTTGTGTGTTGGTGTGTCCTGCGATCGTGAGTGTAGTTATACTGTAGACAGTCATTGTGTTTAGACACTGTTCATCAGAACCACCAGATGGAGCCACAGTACAGTCTAAACTCCACACAGAGGGTTAGGGTGACCCAGCAGTGATGTCACAGTGTAACACCTGGAGCATACCTGTACATCAGGAGGTGAGGCTGCAGCCAGGTGAAATTGGGTTGTGTTCAGATCTTCCAGTGGAGGCCAATAACACACAAAACATGTCACTGCCACTCGTCACAGAGCAGAGACACGTCTGTCTGATCCACACACTGAGTCTGTGAGGGATATCTGTCCCCACTGGACCTCCATACATCACCCGCTGGACCTCCATCAGTCACCCTCTGGACCTCCATACATCACCCTCTGGACCTCCATACATCACCCTCTGGACCTCCATACATCACCCGCTGGACCTCCATCAGTCACCCTCTGGACCTCCATACATCACCCTCTGGACTTCCATACATCACCCTCTGGACCTCCATACATCACCCTCTGGACTTCCATACATCACCATCTGGACTTCCATACATCACCCGCTGGACCTCCATAAGTCATCCTCTGGACCTCCATAAGTCATCCTCTGGACCTCCATAAGTCACCCTCTGGACCTCCATCAGTCACCCTCTGGATCTCCATACATCACCCTCTGGACTTCCATACATCACCCTCTGGACCTCCATACATCACCCTCTGGACTTCCATACATCACCCGCTGGACCTCCATAAGTCATCCTCTGGACCTCCATACATCACCCTCTGGACTTCCATACATCACCCTCTGGACCTCCATACATCACCCTCTGGACTTCCATACATCACCCGCTGGACCTCCATAAGTCATCCTCTGGACCTCCATAAGTCATCCTCTGGACCTCCATAAGTCACCCTCTGGACCTCCATACATCACCCTCTGGACTTCCATACATCACCCGCTGGACCTCCATCAGTCACCCTCTGGACCTCCATACATCACCCTCTGGACCTCCATACATCACCCTCTGGACCTCCATACATCACCCTCTGGACTTCCATACATCACCCTCTGGACCTCCATACATCACCCTCTGGACTTCCATACATCACCCTCTGGACTTCCATACATCACCCGCTGGACCTCCATAAGTCATCCTCTGGACCTCCATAAGTCATCCTCTGGACCTCCATAAGTCACCCTCTGGACCTCCATACATCACCCTCTGGACTTCCATACATCACCCGCTGGACCTCCATCAGTCACCCTCTGGACCTCCATACATCACCCTCTGGACCTCCATACATCACCCGCTGGACCTCCATCAGTCACCCTCTGGACCTCCATACATCACCCTCTGGACTTCCATACATCACCCTCTGGACCTCCATACATCACCCTCTGGACCTCCATACATCACCCTCTGGACTTCCATACATCACCATCTGGACTTCCATACATCACCCGCTGGACCTCCATAAGTCATCCTCTGGACCTCCATAAGTCATCCTCTGGACCTCCATAAGTCACCCTCTGGACCTCCATACATCACCCTCTGGACTTCCATACATCACCCTCTGGACCTCCATACATCACCCTCTGGACTTCCATACATCACCCGCTGGACCTCCATAAGTCATCCTCTGGACCTCCATACATCACCCTCTGGACTTCCATACATCACCCTCTGGACCTCCATACATCACCCTCTGGACTTCCATACATCACCCGCTGGACCTCCATAAGTCATCCTCTGGACCTCCATAAGTCATCCTCTGGACCTCCATAAGTCACCCTCTGGACCTCCATACATCACCCTCTGGACTTCCATACATCACCCGCTGGACCTCCATCAGTCACCCTCTGGACCTCCATACATCACCCTCTGGACCTCCATACATCACCCTCTGGACCTCCATACATCACCCTCTGGACCTCCATACATCACCCTCTGGACTTCCATACATCACCCGCTGGACTTCCATACATCACCCGCTGGACCTCCATCAGTCACCCTCTGGACCTCCATACATCACCCTCTGGACCTCCATACATCACCCTCTGGACCTCCATACATCACCCTCTGGACTTCCATACATCACCCGCTGGACTTCCATACATCACCCGCTGGACCTCCATAAGTCATCCTCTGGACCTCCATAAGTCACCCTCTGGACCTCCATCAGTCACCCTCTGGATCTCCATACATCACCCTCTGGACTTCCATACATCACCCTCTGGACCTCCATACATCACCCTCTGGACTTCCATACATCACCATCTGGACTTCCATACATCACCCGCTGGACCTCCATCAGTCACCCTCTGGACCTCCATACATAACCCTCTGGACCTCCATACATCACCCTCTGGACCTCCATACATCACCCTCTGGACCTCCATACATCACCCTCTGGACTTCCATACATCACCCTCTGGACCTCCATACATCACCCTCTGGACTTCCATACATCACCCTCTGGACTTCCATACATCACCCGCTGGACCTCCATAAGTCATCCTCTGGACCTCCATAAGTCATCCTCTGGACCTCCATAAGTCACCCTCTGGACCTCCATACATCACCCGCTGGACTTCCATACATCACCCGCTGGACCTCCATCAGTCACCCTCTGGACCTCCATACATCACCCTCTGGACCTCCATACATCACCCTCTGGACCTCCATACATCACCCTCTGGACCTCCATACATCACCCGCTGGACCTCCATCAGTCACCCTCTGGACCTCCATACATCACCCTCTGGACTTCCATACATCACCCTCTGGACCTCCATACATCACCCTCTGGACCTCCATACATCACCCTCTGGACTTCCATACATCACCCGCTGGACCTCCATAAGTCATCCTCTGGACCTCCATAAGTCACCCTCTGGACCTCCATCAGTCACCCTCTGGATCTCCATACATCACCCTCTGGACTTCCATACATCACCCTCTGGACCTCCATACATCACCCTCTGGACTTCCATACATCACCATCTGGACTTCCATACATCACCCGCTGGACCTCCATAAGTCATCCTCTGGACCTCCATAAGTCATCCTCTGGACCTCCATAAGTCACCCTCTGGACCTCCATACATCACCCTCTGGACTTCCATACATCACCCGCTGGACTTCCATACATCACCCGCTGGACCTCCATCAGTCACCCTCTGGACCTCCATACATCACCCTCTGGACCTCCATACATCACCCTCTGGACCTCCATACATCACCCTCTGGACCTCCATACATCACCCGCTGGACCTCCATACAGTCATCCTCTGGACCTCCATACATCACCCTCTGGACTTCCATACATCACCCTCTGGACCTCCATACGTCACCCTCTGGACCTCCATACATCACCCTCTGGACTTCCATACATCACCCTCTGGACTTCCATACATCACCCGCTGGACCTCCATAAGTCATCCTCTGGACCTCCATAAGTCATCCTCTGGACCTCCATAAGTCACCCTCTGGACCTCCATACATCACCCTCTGGACTTCCATACATCACCCGCTGGACCTCCATCAGTCACCCTCTGGACCTCCATACATAACCCTCTGGACTTCCATACATCACCCGCTGGACCTCCATAAGTCATCCTCTGGACCTCCATACGTCATCCTCTGGACCTCCATAAGTCACCCTCTGGACCTCCATCAGTCACCCTCTGGACCTCCATACATCACCCTCTGGACTTCCATACATCACCCTCTGGACCTCCATACATCACCCTCTGGACTTCCATACATCACCATCTGGACTTCCATACATCACCCGCTGGACCTCCATAAGTCATCCTCTGGACCTCCATAAGTCACCCTCTGGACCTCCATACATCACCCTCTGGACTTCCATACATCACCCGCTGGACCTCCATCAGTCACCCTCTGGACCTCCATACATCACCCTCTGGACCTCCATACATCACTCTCTGGACCTCCATACATCACCCTCTGGACCTCCATACATCACCCTCTGGACTTCCATACATCACCCGCTGGACCTCCATCAGTCACCCTCTGGACCTCCATACATCACCCTCTGGACCTCCATACATCACCCTCTGGACTTCCATACATCACCCTCTGGACCTCCATAAGTCACCCTCTGGACCTCCATAAGTCACCCTCTGGACCTCCATACGTCACCCTCTGGACCTCCATACATCACCTGCTGGACCTCCATAAGTCACCCTCTGGACCTCCATAAGTCACCCTCTGGACCTCCATACGTCACCCTCTGGACCTCCATACGTCACCCTCTGGACCTCCATACAGTCACCCTCTGGACTTCCATACATCACCTGCTGGACCTCCATAAGTCACCCTCTGGACCTCCATACGTCACCTTCTGGACCTCCATACGTCACCCTCTGGACCTCCATACGTCACCCTCTGGACCTCCATACGTCACCCTCTGGACCTCCATACGTCGCCCTCTGGACCTCCATACGTCACCCTCTGGACCTCCATACATCACCCGCTGGACCTCCATACGTCGCCCTCTGGACCTCCATAAGTCACCCTCTGGACCTCCATAAGTCACCCTCTGGACCTCCATACGTCACCCTCTGGACCTCCATACGTCACCCTCTGGACCTCCATACATCACCTGCTGGACCTCCATCCGTCCCCTCTGGACCTCCATACGTCACCCTCTGGACCTCCATCCTTCCCCTCTGGACCTCCATCCGTCCCCTCTGGACAGACCAGGACATAATTATCTGGACACAGTGTTCAATGATAAATACACAACATATTCACTGTTAGATCTTCAGTGTGAAGAAGTCCTCCAGCAGACTATATACATATACACTACAAATATACACTGATCAGGTATAACATTATGACCTCCATAAGTCACCCTCTGGACCTCCATACGTCACCCTCTGGACCTCCATACATCACCTGCTGGACCTCCATAAGTCACCCTCTGGACCTCCATACGTCACCTTCTGGACCTCCATACGTCACCCTCTGGACCTCCATACGTCGCCCTCTGGACCTCCATACGTCGCCCTCTGGACCTCCATACGTCACCCTCTGGACCTCCTTACGTCGCCCTCTGGACCTCCATACGTCGCCCTCTGGACCTCCATACATCACCCTCTGGACCTCCATACGTCGCCCTCTGGACCTCCATAAGTCACCCTCTGGACCTCCATAAGTCACCCTCTGGACCTCCATACGTCACCCTCTGGACCTCCATACGTCACCCTCTGGACCTCCATACGTCACCTGCTGGACCTCCATCCGTCCCCTCTGGACCTCCATACGTCACCCTCTGGACCTCCATCCTTCCCCTCTGGACCTCCATACGTCCCCTCTGGACAGACCAGGACATAATTATCTGGACACAGTGTTCAATGATAAATACACAACATATTCACTGTTAGATCTTCAGTGTGAAGAAGTCCTCCAGCAGACTATATACATATACACTACAAATATACACTGATCAGGTATAACATTATGACCACTGACAGGTGACGTGAACAACACTGATTGTCTCTTCATCATGGCAGCTGTTAGTGGGATATATCAGGCAGCAAGTGAACATGTTGTCCTCAAAGTTGATGTATTAGAAGCAGGAAAAATGGGTGAGCGTAAGGATTTGAACGAATTTGACAAGGGCCAAATTGTGGTGGCTGGATGACTGGGTCGGAGCATCTCCAGAACTGCAGCTCTTGCGGGGTGTTCCCAGTCTGCAGTGGTCAGTATCTATCAAAAGTGGTCCAAGAAGGGGGACAGTGGTGAAAACATGAAAACATATAATTGTTTGTGTGGTATTAGTTTAAGCAGACTGGGTTTGTCTGTTGTTGAGATTTAGATGAAGATCAGAACACATTTTATGACAAATTTATGCAGAAATCCAGGTAATTCCAAAGGGTTCACATACTTTTTCTTGCAACTTTATATACTACAGTATACTTATTATATATACACACAACAGTGTATTTATTATGTATACTACAGTATGATATACACATTCTGTCTCAGTTGATTTGATTTAAATCTAATAAACAACAATTATAAATTGTGTGTGTGTGTGCATTTGTCTGTGTGTGTGTGTGTGTGTGTGTGTGTGTGTGTGTGTGTGTGTGTGTGTGTGTGTGTGTGTGTGTGTGTGTGTGTGTGTGTGTGTGTGTGTGTGTGTGTGTGTGTGTGTAAACTCCTTTAAAGTAGATTTACCTTCAATCACCATTTATTTATCAAATCTCCATCCATCACAGAGCACCACCCGTCCTCCGTCCACTAATCCTGATTACACAGGGTCTCCGTCTGTCACTGCCCACAACACAGACGCCTGAACGCATCACAGTGCAGAGGACAGCACCGACAGGAGGACAAAGGGACGAGACGGAGGAGATAAGGAGACGAGAGGAGAGAGAAAAAGAGACAGGAGACGGGACATGAGGAGAGACGAGGAGAGAGAAGATTGGAGGAGACAATAAACAGAGGTGACAAAGAGAGGAGACAGAAGTCAGGCGGAGAAAGGAAGAGAAAGAAGACATTAGGAAACAGGGGACAGACAAGGACAGAGGAGGACAGAGGAGCAGAGAGGAGGAGACAGGGGAGCAGAGAGGAGGACAGAGGAGGACAGAGGAGGATGAAGGTGGAGGACAGCTGAACGTGGACAACATGGACAGCAGAGAGAGGAGAGGAACCAACGGATCGTTCAAACGCTCGTCCATCAAACGCAGTGCGTCCTCTGGATCACAGAAGGTGAGACGGACAACATTCAAACTCACACAACTTTTGTTATAACTGTGACAGAGAGACACATCAGTCAGTGAAGCAACAGATGAACATTTCCATAAAAAGATGGAGTCTGAGAAGAAGGTTTGTGAAACACAATCAGCTGTTTTTGTTTCGATCAGAAACGGAAAGTTCAACAACCGTTAATGTGTAAAAAGGGTTTTTCTCCGTTTGAGGAGTAAAAGATGTTCAAACAGACTGAGTGAGTGACTGATGATGTCATGAGTCATGTGACTTCTCTGTGACTCACTGAAAACATCCTCAGTGTGGAGCGATGAAGAGGAGACTGTAGTCTTCCTCACATTGACACAGTCTTCTTCTTCTATGGTTTAATGGAACCAACTAGCTCCACCTGCTGTTTATCTCCATCAGCTCACAGTCACCCAACAAACAGTCAGTCAGGATTTATTTTCAGTTTTTCTGTCCTCTGACTTCTGTCACAGCTTGATTTACTCAGCTCCTCTGGGGGCGGAGCTCTGCTGCTGCTCATCTGATTGGCTGATGTTGGACGGTGATAAACAATGATTTGTTCAATCAGAATGAGTGTTTTTCAGCACGCTGAGGTGTTTTAGCATGTTCGCACCAGCTGCTGGTCCTGGATGTGCAACCATGTGTCCTAATGTCTCAGTGTCTCAGTGTCCTAATGTCTCAGTGTCTCAGTGTCCTAATGTCTCAGTGTCCTAATGTCTCAGTGTCTCAGTGTCCTAATGTCTCAGTGTCTCAGTGTCCTAATGTCTCAGTGTCTCAGTGTCCTAATGTCTCAGTGTCTCAGTGTCCTAATGTCTCAGTGTCTCAGTGTCCTAATGTCTCAGTGTCTCAGTGTCCTAATGTCTCGGTGTCTCAGTGTCCTAATGTCTCAGTGTCCTAATGTCTCAGTGTCTCTGTGTCCTAACGTCTCAGTTCCCCAGTTTAGAGCTCAAGGGAACACAGTTTTATTGGTAAAACGAATGTGAAGAACGCAGCAGCCACTGGTTCTACATCTTCTACTGGTTCTGCTGGTTTCACTGGTTCTGCTGGTTTCACTGGGTGTACTGGTTCTACTGGTTCTGCTGGTTTCACTGGTTCTGCTGGTTTCACTGGTTCTACTGGTTTCACTGGGTGTACTGGTTCTACTGGTTCTGCTGGTTTCACTGGGTGTACTGGTTCTACTGGTTCTGCTGGTTTCACTGGGTGTACTGGTTCAGCTCCAGGTCCACTTCCTGTGTGTGTGATGTCAGAGCTGGTTTTGTTGGTGAACATTATTAATCTCATTTAAACCCTGATAATCCTCTGACCTGGTAATCTGTTTCATTCACTTATAAAAACACACGCTCCACATGTGAGCGCCTTCAATTCAAACTTTATTAACACCAAGCACGGCGACAAAACAAACGCTCAGCACAGAACGTTCGTTCAAGAAGTCTGTAGAGGTCAGAAAAACATTGTTACATATTTTCACATTAAATAAAGTGCTTTAGTAAAGTACTCTATTCACTGAAGGCCTTACTAAAGTACTGCATTTATTAAAGTACTGTATATACTACAGTACTTTACTAATGTACTGTACTTAGGTACAGTTTAAAGCTTTACTTCCACTTCACTGCAGTTCAGAGGGAATTATTGTAGTTTTCACTTTTTACCTGACAGCTGGCAGAATAATATTTGATCAACGTATAGTAACTTATGTTATTGATTATTGGCTATTGAAGGTGAGGCGGGTCTGAAGGGTCTCTGCTGAGGTCAGTATTAGTAGCTCCAGTCTGTGGATGTGGCTGAAGAACAAAGTTGAGGAGAAACTTTCTCTTCTGTGAAAACTAAACTCCAAACTGAGGATTTGAACTGCTGGAGGATTTTCTCAACGCAAGCCGGAGTCTGGTTCCTGGAGCCTGGTTCCTGGAGCCTGGTTCCTGGAGCCTGGTTCCTGGAGCCTGGTTCCTGGAGTCTGGTTCCTGGAGTCTGGTTCCTGGAGCCTGGTTCCTGGAGCCTGGTTCCTGGGGTCAGGTTCCTGGGGTCAGGTTCCTGGAGTCTGGTTCCTGGAGTCTGGTTCCTGGAGCCTGGTTCCTGGAGTCTGGTTCCTGGAGTCTGGTTCCTGGAGCCTGGTTCCTGGAGCCTGGTTCCTGGAGCCTGGTTCCTGGAGTCTGGTTCCTGGAGTCTGGTTCCTGGAGCCTGGTTCCTGGAGTCTGGTTCCTGGAGTCTGGTTCCTGGAGCCTGGTTCCTGGAGCCTGGTTCCTGGAGCCTGGTTCCTGGAGTCTGGTTCCTGGAGTCTGGTTCCTGGAACCCTGCTGCCTCACATGCTCGTCTTTCTTATGTACAATCCTGCACTGAGGCTGCACGCTGAGTCAGAGACAAGCCTGATGACCAGAGAGAGACACTCGGTCTTCACAGAGCCTCCTGGTCCTCATGGAGGTCGTCCAGGGGATTAATACAATCATAAGAGGATTTGAAACAGCAAGAAATGGAACGCTCTCTCAGTAATTAGCTGGATACGTTCAGCTGTGTGTGGAGGTTTAATGTGCAGCTGCAGCAGACGGACCAGAGTCCTCGTGTGAGACACGAACCAATCAGAGACCACAGAGGACATTTACATCTACAGACAGACACAGGACACACGTCCACGCTGTCCAACACACACGTCCACACACACATCATTCATGAACTGATCTAATATTTCAGTTAGTGTTAGATAAAACAGAGAAAAAGAGAGAAACTGAAAGCGGACATGTTTTACTGATTCATGTAATGGATGACGCTGATCGACTGGTTGTCTGCCTGACACAGACTTTGTGATCTCTGCGGTGATTCAGAATAAAGTTGTGAGAGTTTGAACAGAGTTTGGACAAACAGCAGGAAACTATATAAAGAATTATTGTCTTTAGTAAGAGATCTGATTGGACATTGAGCTGATCTTCAGATCTGAGATGTTTGCTCTGTCAGCGACATGTCTTCTGAGATTCATTCACAAATGACGAGGTTCATGTTTCAGCCCCACCTGATTACAATAGAGTCTCTTTATCTACCCGTTGCCATTGTGAATCACAGTATCAAAGTGTGCCCTGATGTTTACTTCCTGTTCTCCTCAGACGCAGAGAGCATGGATTGAGAGAACTTTCCAGAAGAGAGAATGTATCCAGATTATTCTCAGCAAAGACTCCAGCAGGTACAAACTCACCTGCACTGATTCACATCTGTCCCAAACTGTCAGAGGAACTCTTTGATGGTTGTCTCGTTCTGCTCCAGGTGTCTTGCAGAAAGTCACACAGATTAAATGATAAAAGTGGAGGTGTTGTGTGGAGTGAGTCTGCAGGTGTCCTACACTTATATAACAGTTAACAGTGTCTCTGTTGTTCAGGTGCAGCTGTGGTCAGCTGGTGACGCAGCACACCTCCGTCTCCACGGGGCTCAAAGAGGGGGGGGGCCCTCTGGTTCAGCTGGAGGTCCAACCTGCAGAGAGATGGAGCCCCCTGAAACACACCCACACCTCCCCGACCGACTCCTACGGAGTCATCGAGTTCCAGGGAGGAGGACACGTCAACAAGGCCATGGTGCTTCAACGGCTTCAGATATCATGTTAAGTTCTGTTGCTGCACCAGTGCATCAATAACAGCTTTTCCTCCTCCTCCTCCTTCTTCTCCTCCTCCTGCTCCTCCTCCTTCTCCTCCTCCTCCTCCTCCTCCTCCTCCTCCTGCTCCTTCTTCTCCTCCTCCTGCTCCTCCTCCTTCTGCTCCTCCTGCAGTACATCCGGGTCTCCTATGACTCCAAACCGGACCACCTGCTCCACCTGATGGTGAAGGACTGGCAGTTGGAGCTGCCCACGCTGCTCATCTCCGTCCACGGAGGCCTGCAGAACTTTGACCTTCCTCCCAAACTGAAGCAGGTTTTTGGGAAAGGACTGATCAAAGCAGCTGTGACCACCGGAGCCTGGATCTTCACCGGAGGGGTCAGCACCGGTAAGACACACACACTCGTCAGGTGGAGCAGGTGGAGCTCGTTGTGCTCTTAACTTCTTTAACATTAAGTCACAGAATCCACATCAGCTCAGAGATCTTCAACTCTACAGTGTGAAGACATATTGATCAATGGTGACATCATCAGTAAGTCACTGATTCAGAATCAGTCATGAAGTTCTCAATGAATCAAACATTAGCAGCTAACCGAGCTATGAAGCTAAATGCTAATTGATGCAGTCTGAGTGATCATTTTAAACTTATTTGAAGTAAATCATGTTTCCGTGTGTTCTTTAATCGGTTATCAGAACATGTTCCTCATCGGACCACTAACCCAACACTGACCATAAATATTATCTTGATGTTCCCCGATCGTCTCCTGTGTTCCAGGAGTGATCCGCCATGTTGGAGACGCTCTCAAAGATCATTCGTCAAAATCCAGAGGAAAAGTCTGCGCCATCGGCATCGCACCGTGGGGCATCATCGAGAACAAAGAGGACCTCATTGGGAGAGACGTAAGAACAAACTGACAGAATTGGGCTGAACCAGACCAAACTGGATTGAAACAGATTAAACCACAGCGACCTGGTCTAAACAAGACCCAACTGGACAGAACCAGACTGAACCAAGACCAGACTAAACCAGACGTAAAATCTAAATCTGCACAATAAATCTTTTTAACTGTCTGCTGATGTCCTGCAGTAACAGCAGGAAACACTAGAGGTCCAGGGAAAACAGAGTTGGCCCAGTGAGACCAGAACCAGCTGAGACTCAGCAGTGACTCCTCCCACTTCTGACTGGACCAATCATGTGTCTGTTCCAGGTAACTCGGTCCTATCAGACCATGTCCAACCCTCTTAGTAAGCTGTCGGTGCTGAACAGTAGCCACTCCCACTTCATCCTGTCCGATAATGGGACCAGCGGGAAGTATGGCGCCGAGGTCAGACTACGGCGGCAACTGGAGAAACACATCGCCCTACAGAAGATCAACACACGTGAGTCACACCCCTGAGACAGGTGACAGGTGCTGACACAACCAATCACAGCTGTCCTCAGAGTACACAGTAATTAAAGGGCCAATCCACCCAAAGTACCACAGTCAGATTCCTCTAGTTTGATCTGTTCTGATTGGACGAACCTGGCAGCCAATCAGTGAAGAGACAGAGACACATGTTCCATCACTGTGAACTCATCTCCGAGTCCGTCCTGCTGCGTCCATGTGACCGATCACGTGACCAATCACGTGACCGATCACGTGACCTGTGGGTTTCCCTTTGTCATCCTCTGCCTGGAGCGTCTGTAAGGCAGGGACAGCAAAGGGAGGCTCAGCTGTCACCCCTCACTTCAAGAAGAACACACACACACACACACACACACACACACACACACACACACACACACACACACACAGTAAATATGCTAATGACTTAGCTTGCTAGCAGTCATGCTAGTTCAGTTGATCCTGTTGGTCACCTGACTCATAGTGGTCAGTCAATGTGTGTGTGTGTGTGTGTGTGTGTGTGTGTGTGTGTGTGTGTGTGTGTGTGTGTGTGTGTGTGTGTGTGTGTGTGTGTGCGCGTGTGTGTGTGTCAGGTCTGGGTCAGGGCGTCCCTGCTGTGTGTCTGATCCTGGAGGGCGGTCCCAACGTGATCTCCATCGTGTTGGAGAGTCTGAGGGAGGAGCCTCCGGTGCCCGTGGTCGTCTGCGATGGCAGCGGCCGAGCCTCTGACATCATCTCCTTTGCTCACAGATACTGTGAGGATGACGGGTGAGAAACACTCAGAAACACCTGACACAAATCACCTGGTTCCCATGCTCTCAGGACCAATCAGTGCAGCCTGTGATGCCACACTGACGAGCCGACCTCTGCCAGCCTCAGCACTGTAACACACCTTAATGACTGAATATCACATTCATTCAGTTTCTACCTGTGGCTCTCAGAGCAGCTGTGGCTCTCAGAGCAGCTGTGGCTCTCAGAGCAGCTGTGGCTCTCAGAGCAGCTGTGGCTCTCAGAGCAGCTGTGGCTCTCAGAGCAGCTGTGGCTCTCAGAGCAGCTGTGGCTCTCAGAGCAGCTGTGGCTCAGGAGCTTTAAAGTGACCAGACTGAGATCGTCGGCTTGTTTCAGGTTAATGACTGCATGCTGTCATCTACCTGGAGAGGTGATGTGACCGCCTGGTGTTTCTCCTGCAGGTCACTGAGTGACGGCGTCAAAGATCAGCTGCTGGTCACCATCCAGAAAACCTTCAACTACAGCCGCAGCCAGGCGCAGCAGATCCTCCTCATGGTGACGGAGTGCATGAAGAAGAGAGCGCTGGTAGGTCCCAGAGGTCACATGATCCTCAGCTCATCGCTCATCCAACAGTGCAACAATAAAGTGCTGTTCATCCATCAGCTGCAGTGTGTCATTATTATCAGACTCATCGTCATTAAGCAGAAAGGCTTTTATTTATTACTGTGATTGTTTCAGTCGTCATCACAAATATAATCTGGATTATCTTCACAGGAAACATTTATCTGTATTTCTGTGAGTGACTGAAGAGACACATCCTGACTCACAGTCTCAGGTCAGTCTGACTGTTTCTGACCTGAATCAGGTCTGACAGTCGGAACAGATCATTTTCATTGCAGGATCAGTTCATATTTAATCATATTTATAGAGATTATAATGAACATGTGAGCAGGTCTCGTCCTGTTCTTTGTGTCTCAGCGTCACAGATTTAACTCAAAGATACAGATTCAGTGATTTTCTAACCAAAGAAGAGGAGGCAGACTGATGTAAGTTAAATATGAATACATGTGAGGCAGTGTCGGGTTAAAGACCTCCTGAGACGCTGCAACATGAACAACAACACCTGGACAGACACTCAGTGACCAGCCACAGCTCACCTGAGCTGATAGGTGACAGTAACAGACACAGTCCAACACAGACCTCAACCTCTGTCTCCTCTCTGACAGACACTAGGAATCCTGGGTAATATAACCAGCACTCACTGTGACATTAACATAATGATGGAGGCTTTACCTTTGACCCAAAACTGCTCCACTTAATGCAGATTGTTCTGCGGCCTCCACCATTTATTTAATCCCACAATCCTCTGTTTCGTCCTGACAACAGCTGCAGCAGCAGAGCACCCATACGTCTACGTAACCTCACATCAGTTCACTCACAGTGATTAAAGAGCTGCAGGTCAACACATACGCACACGATCAGTCAACTTGTATTTGCTCTTTGTGCAGAACCGAGTCAGTTAGTTCTGCAGCTCAGAGTCACTGGACTTCCTGGTTTTCAGCTGATTGTCACAAGAACAGTTCACAGTAACGAGCAGATCCTGCAGTTGATCATGTGACACATCAAGGTGCTACTGGCAGGATAATGTTTAATGCTTATTTTCTTATTTTACTTTCAATACTAAAAGAACGTCTCTTCAGGGGATACTAAAGTGAAATCCTATTGGTTTGCTGCCTCTGATGAAGGTAAAGAGAAGGAGTGAAGCGGTGTAGAGGGTTGCATTAGGGCAACAGTCTGCACTTACCAGCCCGATGCAGGAGGATGAACGGTGGCTTGTGATGGTCAGTCAGCTCTGTCGGAGGATTCTCACAGTTTCCCTCCAACAGAGAGAAGAAGGACAGCAGACGTGTGAACAGGTCCAAACACAGACAGAACCAGAACCGTCTGTGTGACACAGTGTTTGGATGAGGTCTGCAGTGAATCCACCACATAATCACAATGACAATCACACTCACCTGCTGTCAGGCCACACCTCTCTGAAACCTTCACTAAAGGCCGTCCTAACGCTCTGATTGGCTGAAGCTGCCGTCACTCATTATTCAGGAGTCAGTCTGCACACCTGCAGCAGGTGATCTGAATCCACTGCTGTCAGTCCAGAGACACGCTGACACTCACTCAGGCTGATACACGACGTGTGTTTTATCAGCACAGCAGCACATTTAACAGTTTAATTGTTCACATTTAGCTCAAAGCTGCTGATTAAAATGTTTGAAAATATCAGAGATCGTTTCAACAACTGTCTGAATGTGTACATCAATGAGAAACACATGCATTTAAATAATCACACTTGAGTTTTGTTAAGTTGCAGAATGAATCAAGTCTGAGGCAGCAGTTCATCACCAGGCTCTTCTTCTGCTCGTCTCTTCTGCTTGTTCTTCATGGGAGGACTTCCTGTCTGTGTCTTACTGTGTTCATATGATAATGTGTGTAGATGACAGTGTTGTGTGTGTGTGTGTGTGTGTGTGTGTGTGTGTAGATCACAGTGTTCAGGATGGGCTCAGAGGGACAGCAGGACATTGAGATGTCCATCCTGACCGCTCTGCTCAAAGGTAACAACACACCTTCAGTTTAAAGGAGTAGTCTGTAACATGTGAGCACAATTTAAAGTTAAACACGTTCAGAAACTGAACTCGCATTACGATGTCTACTGAAGTTAGCATGCTAACCGCTAGCCTCCTGACAGCCTCTGTCTCTCAGAGGTGACAGTCTGACAGCCTGCAGGTTCAGTTCACTGCTGAGTCTAACAAGTCAACAACATAAACTCATAAATGTGAAGAAAGGAAATATTCTGACTCCTATTTTCATTAGAAACAGAAAAATACAACCGTCCACCGTCTGAACTCAAGTTTCTGTCTCTGACTGAACTGAGATCAGTTTAATCTGCTCGTTAACTCATCATTAAAAACTGACTTCATTCAAACTGGACACAAACTGAGTCAGAGACACCAGAACAGTTCTGGTTTGTCTCCACAGTCTCCTCTGGTTCTGTCCAAATCAATCCTCAGTTCACAGTGACATGTGAAAATATTCTGTCTCTACACGCTGATGATGTCCGACTCTCTCTCTGTCCTCTCCTGTCCCCCCTAAAACATGATTGTCTTGTTTTCTCTCAGTAACAGACTTCTGCAGCTTGATTTACTGTTAAGGCCTTTACACACTGATGACGGGATGAATAAGCATATGTGAAATAGTTTCCTGTGATAGCCTCCAATATACATTTTGGTGACAGATTAAAATTACACCGACGGAACAGGGCAGAAAACACTTTGCAGCACTGTAGGAGGATCTTTGTGGTCACGCTGCAGCACTGACCGACCTGCTGACAGGGAGAGAGAGGTCACCAGGTTCATCTCAGCAGGCTCAGAGGCACAGTGATACAAAACATCAGTTAAACAACACGTTTAAAAGAAGGCTTCCAGTGTGCGAAGGCCTTTAATCTGCTTCAGACTGTCAGACTGGTCGATATTTCTGTGCACATCGTGTGTGACGGGCGTGTGATGGACACCTGGTGTGTTTCAGGTACGAATGCGTCGGCGTCTGATCAGCTGAGTTTGGCTCTGGCCTGGAACAGAGTGGACATAGCTCGCAGTCAGATCTTTGTGTATGGACTCCACTGGCCTGTGAGTTCATGTGTTTTCCTTCATTTATTTGTTAATCCAGTCTGACTTCTCTTAGCTGAACAGACCTTCACATTACTCTGACTATTTCCTGCAGCCTGTGAGTGCTTTAACCAGTGACCGGCCTAAAAGTCCAGCAGCCCAGCGAGCAGCAGCAGGAGGAGGAGGAGGAGGAGGAGGAGGAGGGAAAGGGAAAGCTAGGGGGAAGAAAGGAAAAGGAGGTAAAACCAAACCCGAACCACCGGAGGAGACGGACCCCAGGAAACTGGAGCTGCTTAGCTGGGTGAGAGACACATCGTGATCCTGAACACCAGACTTTGATCAGTTCAGCTCAGTTTATTTTATCATTGGGCAACAAATATAAAGCTGCTGCAGTCACAGAAACACTGACGCTAACGCACTGATTTCAAATGAGTCAGCTGCTGAACTAAAACACAGTCACACACAGAAGGTCACATACTGAGAGGGGCTGCAGGACAAACGGGTGTAAATGTGCAGTTTTACAGAACAGGTGGGCCACTAACATCCAGAACACCTGAACTGAACGCCCTCTGAGTCGCTTCAAACGGGAAACAACAGCTGCAAATCTCGTTCATCTTCATCACCCACACTGAGCATGACTGGCTGAAAGCAGGTGGTGTGAGGCCTCAGACGAGACCGTGTGTCCTCATAATGTCAAGAGTGGGTTAAAGTGAGACGGCCTCAAACTACAGTTCATTATCGATCAGACGTACTGACGGCAAAATGATCCTCCAAATCTGAGAATGATGGTACATCAGGCAACGCTGCCTCAGTTTAACAGTGTTAGACAGTCTGAAGCTGCAAACCAACCGCTGATCCAACTGTCAGCCTGTCAGTCTGTTCACACTGTTGATGGTGGAGATAGTGATGATGATGATGATGATGATGATGCAGATGATGATGCAGATGATGATGCAGATGATGATGATGTCACCATAGGTAAACTCTCTGGAGCAGGCAATGATGGACGCTCTGGTGTTGGACAGAGTGGACTTTGTCAAACTGCTGATTGAGAATGGCGTCAACATCCATCACTTCCTGACGATCCCTCGTCTGGAGGAGCTGTACAACACGGTGAGACTCACCTGACGACCCCACAGGAGAGTTTAGATGCCAGCTGGGTTTAAAGCTGCACATGTAGAGTTAATAAACAGTCTGTCAGTCAGACACACAGGTCATGTCTCCATAATGCTTCTGGGAATGTATGTATTAGCAGTCTGTGTTTTTAGATCTCATACTGTAGATTTATGGCATTTTACAATATGTGAATGAACAATGTGCACATATTAAAATGTATTTACATGTTCACATGTGTAAAATGAGGTGTAGGACCTCACCTGAAACTGTTCACTGGATTTTAAAACCTTCATTTTGTGAAATAAAGGTGCTGAGACAGAGCAGCTGGCAGAATGAAGCAGATCTGACAGATGGGAGGGAGGAATGATGGGTGCTCGCCATGAACAGCTTCACTGTACAACACTGTGCTCAGTAATGAGCTGCAGTGTGGTTAGCCTAGCTTAGCATACATTTTGTAATAAGTTTGAGCTGTGCTGTCTTTGATGCTGTTCAGCTGGTGTAGATAAAGAGGCTATTCATTCCACATTCAGTCATTAATTTTCTGTGTTCCGTTAATGTCACATACTCTTTTAGGTAACAGCTGATTGAATGTGTGAGATGTTGTGGATGTTTAGCGGATGATGTGATGTTCACACGATGCCCACACTGTTTATGCAGCAGCTGAATCGTTTCTCTTGTCGTAGTGAAGAAGAGTTATGAAACAAAAGCTTTCTGCTTTAACCTCTGCAGTCACACTGACCTGTTGATCTGCAGCTTATCGTCCATCAGGGATGTCTGTTATATCACTGCTGTCTCTAATCTTTATCCTGCTCTTAAACCTACATGTCAGCCACTTCGATGCCAGACGAAGCTCTCTGCTGCCGTCTGGATGTGACCAGCTGTGTGAATCATCTGTTCATGTGCAGAGACACAGTGGGAAACAGATGTTTGCTCACAGCTGCTCATCAGCTCACACTGTCACTGTAATCCAACATGAAAACTACAGATTATCAAATTATCCACAGTAATTCACTAATATGTTATGTACAACAGGACTGACATGCTAATGAGGATCAGTATGATCATGTGACCGTACTGTGTCTTCATTTTATAAACTTCTGATGCCACAAATTAATCTGAACAGTCTGTATTAAATAGAATAGAATAGAATAGAATAGAATAGAATAGAATAGAATAAAAAAACTAAACCACATAATGAAATAAGTTTTCTGTGGTAAAAAACAGTTCACTACATTATCTTAACATACTGATACTCCTTAATATCTTCAGTCAGGGACACAAGATAAAAAAAAAAACAAGTAAATACATAAAAACACAAGTACAAAAACAAACAACAGTCTCTAGTCTGTCTCTTGTTAACCCTAACAAAACAGTCTCTAAAATATCTTTTACATGTGCAGATTAAGCAGGTTATTGCACAAGGAACACATGAGGGAAGAGTTTCAAACTCACAGTAAAGGGACTGGTGTGTGCAGTGTAATACAGACCTGCTGGTCAAAGATAGTCGTCAGGGAGTCTGCAGGACACCAGCCACCCTCACAATATGGCTCAGGTGGTTTTTGTCACTGATGTTCAGGTTGCCAAACCAAGCAATCACAGAAAAAGTAAGAACAGATTCAATAAATGACTTGTTAGACAAAGATATCATTTTCTGTCTACATAAAAACATTTAACTTCCTCAGGAAGTACAAATGTTGCTGCCCCTTTTCACAGACCGCCTCAGAATTTGCATCAAATTTCAAATTGTTATCAATGATATTTCCACAGAATCCACCTGAGTGCACCTCATTTACATCTGCTCTGTTTAAAACTGACTTTCATTCAGCTCTGATGAAATATATGACAATATTTTCCATGTAGAAACCTTTAATTTTCCTTCCATTGCTTCTGTTGCTGTTGTTGCTGTTGTTGTTGTTGTTGTTGTTGTTGTTGTTGTTGTTGTTGTTGTTGTTTGACCTCTGCTGTGTTTCCTGTCCTGTTGCAGAAGTTGGGACCGGCCAACACGCTGCACTTTGTGGTCAGAGATGTCAAAAAGGTGAGTTTGGTGTTTCTGAAGCAACACCAGAAATAATTTCCTGTTATGATTTGCATTAACAATAATAATGTACTTCATAACGATCATCATCAGACAAAAGACGGTTTTATTAACAGATGTATGAGTGGTGCACAAATTTGTGTTTCAGGGAAATCTTCCTCCAGATTATCAGATCACGTTGATTGATATTGGCCTGGTGCTGGAGTTGCTGATGGGTGGAGCTTATCGCTGCAACTACACCAGGAAGAGCTTCAGGACACTGTACAACAACCTGTACGGCCTCAAGAGAGTGAGACGATCTCCATCACACGTCATCATCATATATAATGACCATAAACAGGAACATATAGAGTCATAATGTTACATTACGTATGATTATATTGTTCTACAACATCCAGCCTCCACTTCTGCTGTTTGTAAAGATCATGTGACTCTGATGTAAACGTGTCTTATTGTCTCTTACAGCCTAAAGCTCTGAAACTTCTTGGGATGGAGGTTTGTTATTTTTCATCATTTTAAAACTTTTAGACAATCTGACGATAATAATCAGTGATGGAGTCAGTATCTGAGTCAGTTTTGAGTCCGTATCTGAGTCAGTGTCGTGTCAGTCTTCAGTCCGTGTCGAGTCAGTGTTGAGTCGGTCATGGTCTTGTGGTTCCTGCAGGATGACGAGCCTCGACCGAAGGGGAAAGGAAAGAAGAACAAGAAGAAGGAGGAGGAGGTGGACATTGATGTGGATGACCCCGAGGTCAGCAGGTTTCAGTACCCGTTCCATGAGCTGATGGTATGGGCTGTGCTGATGAAGCGTCAGAAGATGGCGCTGTTCCTGTGGCAGCGGGGGGAGGAGGCCATGGCCAAGGCTCTGGTGGCCTGTAAACTATACAAGGCCATGGCCCATGAGTCGTCCCAGAGTGAGATGGTGGACGACATCTACCAGGACCTGGAGAACAACTCCAAGTGAGTTACACAGAACCAGAGTCCACTGTAGACGAGAGTGTCCACATCAGAACCAGAATCCAGGTCTGGTTCTGATGTAACAGAGTATTTGTACTCTGTGGTATCAGTACTTTTATTGTGTCTGTAGACTGAGTGTATTTTCTCTGCAGGGAGTTTGGTCAGCTGGCCTACGAGCTGCTCGATCAGTCATACAAACACGACGAGCAGGTGGCTATGAAGCTGCTGACATACGAGCTGAAGAACTGGAGTAACTCCACCTGTCTGAAGCTGGCCGTGGCCGCCAAACACAGAGACTTCATTGCTCACACCTGCAGCCAGATGCTGCTGACGGATATGTGGATGGGCTGTCTAAGGATGGGCAAGAGTAACAGCCTCAAGGTACCAGCAACACACCCGAGAAACAGACTTTTATGCAATCTGAGGTGTCTGGAAGTGCAGGTGTCAGGGAGGTGCAGGTGTCAGGGAGGTGCAGGTGTCAGGGAGGTGCAGGTGTCAGGGAGGTGGATGTGTCAGGGAGGTGCAGGTGTCATGGAGGTGCAGGTGTCATGGAGGTGCAGGTGTCAGGGAGGTGCAGGTGTCTGGAAGTGCAGGTGTCAGGGAGGTGGAGGTGTCATGGAGGTGCAGGTGTCAGGGAGGTGGAGGTGTCAGGGAGGTGCAGGTGTCAGGGAGGTGGAGGTGTCGGGGAGGTACAAATGGAGATGTCAGGGAGGTGGATGTGATGGTGTCAGGGAGGTGGAGTTGAACAGAGGTGGAGGTGTCAGGGATGTGATGGTGTAAGGGAGGTGGAGGTGAACAGAGGCGGAGGTGTCAGGGAGGTGGAGGTGAACAGCACTGGAGGTGAACAGAGGTGGAGGTGTCAAGGAGGTGGAGGTGTATTGTGCTGTCGACAGGCTGTCTGATGAATCACCCTCATTGGTCTCCAGGTGATCTTAGGGATCATCTTCCCTCCGGCCATCCTCCTCCTGGAGTTTCGTCTGGGAGACGAAGCTTCTTATCATTCGTCGAGAGACAACGAGGACGGAAAATCTAAAGAGGACGACAACAAATCCAGCAAGGTACCAAACTAAGAGCAGCTTGACCAGCTTCAGTTTCACTTACAGCAGTTTGAGTGACCAGGAGTTTGTTTCAGGACGCTGTCTCAAACGTTGATGCTATGTCAAAGAAAGGAGACGAAGAAGAAGAGCAGAAGAAACACAGAAGGACTCCCATCGGGAGGAAGATCTACGAGTTCTACACGGCGCCGTTTACCAAGTTCTGGTTCAACACGGTATGTTAAAACATCATCTGTGATCAGTTTGATCTGATGAGATTAATCAGGTCATTAATATAATGTGTCTGTGTGTCAGATCTCTTACCTGGTGTACCTGGCACTGTATAACTACATCATCCTGGTGAAGATGGAGCGATGGCCGTCTCTGCAGGAGTGGATTGTCATCTCTTACATCATCACTCTGGGACTGGAGAAAGTCCGACAGGTGAGACACACCTGGAGTCAGTGAAGCAGAAGGTCACATCAGGTGATGAGAAACATATTGAACAGGCCTGATGTCGGTCTCTGTTGTCAGATCCTGATGTCTGAACCGGGGAAGCTGAAGCAGAAGATCAACGTGTGGTTGGAGGAATACTGGAACATCACCGACCTGGTGGCCATCTCCGTCTTCCTGCTTGGTCTACTGCTGCGGCTGCAGAACGAGCCTTCAATGGGCTATGGACGCGTCATCTACTGCGTCGACATCATCTTCTGGTACATACGAGTCCTCGACATCTTCGGAGTCAACAAGTACCTGGGACCCTACGTCATGATGATCGGCAAAATGGTACGACCATGTATGGAACATGCACCAAGCTAGCTAATGCTAATATGCTATGTCACCACATGTTAGGTGTGTTTCCAGAACGCCTTACAGTTCATCAGCCGCAAGCTAATGAGGAACCACAGTGTTTGACTTCAGTTTAGTCTCTGACCACAGTCAGCACCCACCAGAGACTCTGAGTCTGTCCGTCCTCCTCCACCTCCCTGAGGCTCCCTGAGGCTATTGACACCCAAGAGACCCCAGAAACCCCTGAAGCCCCTGTTTTGTGATGCAGATATAAATATCTGACTCTGTGTTGAAACATCCCTGCTGATGATCAAACTCAGGTCCATGAACAAACTGTCTGTCTCTGGTGTCTCCTCCAGATGATCGACATGTTGTACTTCGTGGTCATCATGCTGGTGGTGTTGATGAGTTTTGGCGTAGCTCGGCAGGCCATCCTCCACCCGGACGAGGAGCCGACGTGGCGTCTGGCCCGAAACATCTTCTACATGCCGTACTGGATGATCTACGGAGAGGTGTTTGCAGACTCCATAGACCGTAAGACTAGAGTTCATAGTAAGACTTCCAGTGAGACACCTGCTTGTCCTGACCCACTGAACCTTACCCGTTAGAACTCACCTGTGAGAATTCGCCTGTTAGAACTCGCCTGCTAAACCTCACCCATTAGAACTCACCCGTTAGAACTGACCCATTAGAACTGACCCATTAGAACTCACCCATTAGAACTCAACCATTACAAACTCACCCATTAGAACTCAACTATTAGAACTCACCCATCAGTCTTCACCCTTTGAGATGTTTCCTTTTTATGGAAGTGAATAACACTGATTATCTCTTCATCATGGCACCTGTTAGTGGGATACATTAGGCAGCAAGTGAACATGTTGTTCTCAAAGTTGATGTGTTAGAAGCAGGAAAAATGGGTGAGCGTAAGGATTTGAGCAAGTTTGACAAGGGCCAAATTGTGGTGGCTAGACGACTGAGTCAGAACATCTGCAGAACTGCAGCTGTTGTGTGGTGTTCCCGGTCTGCAGAGGTCAGTATCTATCAAAATTGGTCCAAGGAAGGAACAGTGGTGAACCGGCAACAGGGTCATAGGCAGCCAAGGCTCACTGATGCAAATGGGGAGTGAACGCTGGTCCGTGTGGTCCGATCCAACAGACGAGCTACTGTTGCTCAAATTGCTGAAGAAGTTAATGCTGGTTCTGATAGAAAGGTATCAGAATACACAGTGCATCGCAGTGGGGCTGCAGAGCCTCAGCCAGGTGCCCATGCTGACCTCTGTCCACCACCGACAGCGCCAACAATGGGCATCAGAACTGGACCACAGAGCAATGGAAGAAGGTGGCCTGGTCTGATGAATCACGTTTTCTTTTACATCACGTGGATGGCCGGGCACGTGTGCGTCACTTACCTTGGGAACACATGGCACCAGGATGCATTATGGGTAGAAGGCAAGCCAGCAAACCTTGGGTCCTGCCATCCATGTGGATGTTACTCTGACACGTACCACCTACCTAAGCAGTGTTGCAGACCATGTACACCCTTTCATGGAAACGGTATTCCCTGATGGCTGTGGCCTCGTTCAGCAGGATAATGCGCTGTGCCACAAAGCAGAAATGGTTCAGGATGGTTTGAGGAGCACAACAACCAGTTTGAGGCGTTGACTTGGCCTCCAAATTCCCCAGATCTCAATCCAATCGAGCATCTGTGGGATGTGCTGGACAAACAAATCTCATCCATGGAGGCCCCACCTCGCAACTTACAGGACTTAAAGGATCTGCTGACATCTTGGTGCCAGATACCACAGCACACCTTCAGGGGTCTAGTGGAGTCCATGCCTCGACGGATCAGGGCTGTTTTGGCAGCAAAAGGGAGACCAACACAATATTAGGCAGGTGGTCATAATGTTTTGCCGGATCGCTGTATATTAAGAACATTGAGAATTAAAGCTGCAAGCAGCGATGAACGGGCCCTCGCTCCACACACGTCGGGCTGTGGTGCTGTCGGAAGGCGCGCGGCTATATGTCTGCTCACCTGTTACTTGCATGTCATGTTGTAGTGTATGATGTGTAGAAAACAAGCAGTTAATGTCATGTAAATCGGATGATGTTTGTCTGACTTCCTGTGTCTAGTTGGTGGCGCTATGGATATGACATAGTATTGATGCATAGACGTATTCAGGGTGACACCCTCTACATGTGTGAGCAATTTGTGTGGAAAAAATGGACTGCAGCACCACACCAACCAGGTATGATGTAGGTGAAAGCTTTTGATAACTTTTCATCTTCAAGGTCTGAGGATAATACTGACTGAATGTGAAGCATGTGGTGTTAAATCTGTAGGAGGAGTTCGTTAAAGTATGAGGCATGGAAATGTGTCAAAATGGCATCTAAAATAAAAATGGCCGACTTCCTGTTGGACTGAGGGTATGGGTCCAAGAGGTTTTTTGTGCGTATGGTCATGATACATATGAATACCGAATTTCGTTCATGTATGTGCATGTAGGAGGCAGGGCGTTACAGCAGGGGGTGCTACAAAGTCCCCTGGCCACACCCACACCAAATGACGTTGAAGTATCAAAATTTTCCACAGATGTGACGTATATTCCAGGTTTGGTGAGTTTTGGGATATGTTCAGGCCTCTAAAACTGGGCTTAAAGTGGCGGAATAAAAAGAAAAAAAGTTATTCTTTATGTTTTTAATGTTGGAATGTTTTTGTAACGTGAATCTTCGCTGACTCTTCATGTTGTTGTGTCTCTTTACCTTCGACTGACCGACAGTTTATGCGATGGAAATCAATCGTAAGTATAGTCAGCTCCATATTTTCTTCCTTTTAGTTCAGATTTTTTTCAGTTTTTAAGTCACATAATTTACAACAGAACCATGTATGTTAGATATAAATGTTATCACTTGATTTCTTACTGAGTGTGAGGATGTTTGTGTGTCAGCTCCATGTGGAGACAACATGTACGATGAAGACGGGAAGAAGCTTCCTCCCTGTATCCCCGGAGCCTGGCTCACTCCCGCCATCATGGCCTGTTACCTGCTGGTCGCCAACATCCTGCTGGTCAACCTGCTCATTGCTGTGTTCAAGTCAGTGCTACAGCGCACAAACACACACATATAGACCCTCAGATCAGTTGAGACCTGGTTGTCTGGTTACTGAACTTTCTTCGGTAACCAGCCGACCAGTTTTTAAGGATCCCTTCACAACAGAACAATGACTGGTGAATGCGATCTTTGTTTTATCTCAGCTCGCCAAAGACAGATCGTAAAGACACTGTATCAGCTACAGCATCTATGAAGCCTCAGAGTCTGACCAGTTCTTCTGTGCCGCAGGCGTCTCAGCTCATGCTCAGATTTTATAGTAGAGAAGTCTGAACTCCAAAGGAAATAACTCAGGAAGTAGCCTGAGGACAGACAGACGATCAGAATCACAGGATGAATAAACCCTCCTGCTCTTCTCCTCCACAGCAACACATTCTTCGAGGTGAAGTCCATCTCCAACCAGGTGTGGAAGTTCCAGCGTTATCAGCTCATCATGACCTTCCACGACCGCCCCATCCTGCCTCCCCCCCTCATCGTCTTCCCCCACATCTACATTGTCCTCAAGAGGCTGTGCTGCCGCTGCAGACGGAGGCCAGAGGGAGATCAAGACGACCGCGAGAGACGACTCCGTAAGATCATCCTCGGCTCAAACTACGATTCAGTAATGTTTGTTTAAAGGGACATGAGGCAGGGTCAAGAAATAAGACTCAATAGTGACACGACGGCCGTTAGGGTAACTGCAGCCATCAGCCAAGCCGGCGCTGAAGCGCGCATGAACTCTTCACAGCAGAGCAGCTGATGCTGTGACGCTGTTACACATGAAGCAGCCGGCTCGCTGTGTGTAGAGACACACAAGCGGCGAGTCTGAAAGGCACAGGCGAAAGCAAAGACGCCATATTTGGAGACAAAAACATCTGATACGGGACTGCTGTGTGTTAGCAGCTAATGTTAGCTACTACACAGACACAAACAAACTGTTAGCCTGTGGCTACAGCCAGCTGCTAACGTCACCTCCCGGATAACAGGTTGGGCTTTCAGTCCCATATATAAAGGGACACATTTCTAACTATTCGGTTTCAGACTAAAGGACCGTGGAAAATGTGCAGTCTGTAACTATTCAGTGTTACACAGCGGTGGACTAATGTTAGCATGTTAGCAGCTACTTTGCACGTTAGGTCACTCCGAGTCCTTGGTGATCTCGTATGATTTTCAAATCAAGCTCTAAACATGACCTGTAATGTTTTCTTACCTGGTCACTAGGAAATGAGCCATGTCAGCACCTGTTTTCAGTCCCAGTTCAGGTTGAAGCTGCCCCCATGAGCCGAACACGTATCTGATGTTTATTCTGGTGCCCGGCTTTGGTCGTTATTTCGTTTCAATGGTTGTTTTCTGGCCGTAGCAGAATCCATTACTACACAAACACTAGTTTGGCTCCACTGCGCTTGTCTTCTTCCTGTATACAAGCCGTAAAGGACGCACATTCAGCGTCATCTGACGTCACGTCCGCAGGGCTGCACGGGAAATTCAGACCACGAATTGCAGCACATGATGCAGCACACAGCCTGTTCAAGGAAACAGAGAGACACGTGGATTGGCTTATTCTTTTTGTTTTTGAATGCTTCATCACCCATTAGCATTTAAAAACTTAAAATGTATGTTTATTTTTTTCCCAAATCCTGCCTCAAGTCCCTTTAAAACCATGCGATCACATCCCGTTTGTCCTCAGAGCTGGTGCTGAGTCCAGACGAGCTGAAGAGTCTGCACGAGTTTGAGGAGCAGTGTGTGGAGGAATACTTCAGAGAGAAAGATGACGAGAAACAGTCGTCCAACAACGAGAGGATCCGAGTCACATCAGAGAGGTCAGTCAGGAGGACGTCAGTTGCTACTACTAGTCACGCCTTTTTTTAAACATTTCTCAAATGTACTTTTTAAAATCTCTGTCGTCCAGTTCAGAGGCTTGTTCAGGTTTCATTTTGTCTGCTCCACTGCTGCTCTGCCTTTGGAGGGCACATGTGGTCATATGGTTTATTGCAAAAACTAAATCCAGACTTGAACTGTAGAAACGTGGTGTGTTGGTGGGTGAAGTGTGCAGGGAACAGTGACAGCAGCACTAACATAAGTCATGTGTCCTCCATCTCACCTCTGTTCAGGGTGGAAAACATGTTCATGCGGTTGGAGGAGGTGAATGAGAGGGAGCACTCAATGAAGGCCTCCCTGCAGACGGTGGACCTCCGCCTGGCTCAGCTGGAGGAGTTCTCCGGCCGGATGATGAATGCTCTGGAGAAGATGGCGGGCGTGGACCGGGCTGAGCTGACCCGCTCACGCTCCAGAGGATCATCAGTGTGCGAGCCAGCCTCTCTGCTGCGACACGGCAGCATCAACAGCGCAGACGGTTACAGTCTGTACAGATACCAGCTGGAGCACGACGACAGGACATCTGTGTCTGGAGACACGGAAGGAAACGACCGCAGACCCCAACTGAGTCCAGAGAGACGAGGAGGAAACACTGAGGGAGGAAACACAACAGGTAGGACAAGAGGCGAGACACACAACAACAAGAGAGCTACTTCATGTTCCATTATTAATCCTAATCAATATTATAATGATGTTTTCTACTTTCAAATAATCAGGTATCAGTTCTAAAGAGGACTGATGAAAGTTCTTAGTCATCTAGATCATGGTAAATCTAGGTGCTGTATCGTAGTCAACTGGACTTGTTTCAGATTCTTGAAGACGTTTCACCTCTCATCTAAGAGGCCTCTTCAGTTCTAACTAACTGGAGGAGCTGCAGGCTTTAAACCCTGTGTTGGAGTGTCCTTACAGAGTGTAGGAGTGTCCTTACACAGTCGTTAAGGACACATGTGAGCTCTTGAGTTTCAGAGTCGTTAGGGCCACTTGTGGATCGTTGGTCAAACCTGCCTTTGTGTGGGTTTCTAAGCCTAGGTTAGCCCAGGTGTGAATGGTTGTTAAGCTGTCTGGGGAGAGAACTCAGTACTGCATTGTAGGTGGGTGATAAGTGGTGTCACCTCCTCTGTTCAACACTCAGTAAGGACACTCCCTCACAGTTTAAAAGCCAGCCAACTCCCCTCCAGTTAGTTAGAACTGAAGAAGCCTCTTGGATGAGAGGTAAAACATCTTCAAGAAACTGAAAAGTCCAGTTGACTACGATACAGCACCTAGAAAGAGGACTGTTGTTCATCAGCTGATCTGTTTTTAGATGACGTGATTAATCTTCATCGACTGCAGCCAGTCAGCCTCGCTCTGATGGTACATCGGTCAGCATCAGCTCTGATCGGACTGAACTGTCTATATTACCTCTGGCAAATGTTTGTCTCATGTTCTGATCCGGACTGTCATAGTCTCTGTGGACTAACTGGAGCACATTCAGATCACATGTTGTTCAGGTGTGCAGACTGACTCCTGATTAATAATGGAGAGCAGCTTGGGTCATTTATAAAACTGACTTCTGATCAGTTTTGATCTTCAGTTCAACTTCAGCCAGAAAAACCTCATAAGTAATAACTTATAAAAACTTTACTTTGACGTGGAAATGCTCTCTAAACAAAGTCCAGACTGGAGTTCAGTGGTTCTCCTGCTGGTTATGTTGAGGTACTGCTGTCTGTCTGAACTCTGTGTGATCTTTATGAACAGGGTGCAGCAGTGACACACTCTCAAGCTGTGTGTTGTCTTACGAACTCACTGTTTAGTCCACTGAGTAATACAGAACATGTTGTCTGACTTCAGTCTCCTCCACCGTCACTAATCTCCTCTTACAAGTCAAGTGTGTCAGATTGAGTTGAGATCACAGTTGTGTCAGCTTCTTAAAACCTGCTTAAGCAAGTGTTTCATGTTCAGCATCTCTTATGAATCAACCATCAGAACCGATCAGAACACTCTTAAACTCGAGGTCCCAGGTGGAACATGAACCGGCTTCTCGTCGGTCTGCTGTCGCTGGCTCAAATCTCATTTGATCAAAAGTTTCATCATATATTGTGCTAGAAATAGAATCTGTTCTGAATGTGCAGTTTGATGTGAACTTCCTGGTTGCAGGTGAGGTGAAGGAGTTCGGCTCAACTCTGGAGGTGAGAGGACCGAAGGACAGGACTCAGTCTCTGTCCAACGTCGATATCCTCATCTCCCCCTGCGACGCCCCCCACACTGGCCCCGCCTCTCCGCAGTCTGACAAGACTGATGCCAGCGAGCAGAGACCAGCAGAGAAAACCCGACTGGAGGCGGCAACGTCCTTCCCTCTGGAGAGGTCAAAGGTCACACAGTATTCATCCTCTCCGACCCTCAGCATCTCTCCCTCCTCCAACAAGAAGTCCATTAGCAGCATCGTATACAGCCCCGCCCACCAGTACCAGCAGTGGGCGACCAGTCAGAACCCCCCTGCCTCCCAGCAGGTCTCCAGATCTCCCAGCATGCCTGGAGTCCTTCCCTCCTCCGCGGAAAGGAGTCCAGGTGATGAGACCAAACAGGAAGTAGAGGGGGGAACATCCGGACCGTCGGGCGGCGAGCAGGTGGATGACACAATGGACAGTCACCACGGTAACAGAGGCGGGGGGGGGGCATCAGAGGAGGAGCAGCTGCTGGGGGAGGACAAGATGTACCCGACCCTGCGCTCCAAGAGTCTGAACACCAACCCGAGGAAGATGAGGACGAAGAAGGAGGGCGAGGAGATGCTTCGCTCCACCGGCAGCGTCAGTGACTTGGTGTCAGCGTTCAGCAGGTCTGCAGGGGGGCTGAGGTCCAGGACCAGGTCCAGAGACTCTGACTGCTGATCCTGGAGGACTAAGGAGACTCTGGACTGTCCACTCTGTTTCGCTTCAGAGATCAATAAAGCAACTAATCAATATTCTTATAATAATAGTGTAATAGTTTCAGCTCATGGTTCAGGTCTGTGGTTGTCACAGATCTCAGTCACAGTCAGAGATCGTGATCTCAAATCTTTTTTTTTTTAGTGAAAGTATCAAAACCAGAATGCAGGGCGCCGTTTAGCTCACGTGGTAGAGCAGCGTCGCATGTGCAGAGGCTTCGTCCTCGCTGCCGCGAGGGTTTGAGTCTCGGCCCTCTCTCTCATCCTGCTTCCTGTCATATCTTGAGCCTGTATTATCAAGTCCTGCACGCCTGAAGCTGATTAATAATCTTCTGATCGATCAATATATCAATGAAGTTACTGTTGCACAACACAGAATCAGCAGAAAGAGATGAAATCAACCGTGTGGTTTCAGTCCTGCTCTGAGACAGGAGGAGTGGCGGACAGTCGAGGGGCCGCTGGTCTGTGCACAGCTGCAGGGTGGGACAAGTTCACGTCATTTCATATCAGAATATTTAAACGTGCAATTATTAATAATGTGACGTTAATGATTTCTGTGTGTGTTGACTGTGTTGACTGTGTGTAAATAATATAAAATATAAAATAGACTGATGACTTGTGATTAACAGTGTTAAAGGTTATTGATGAGCTGACTGTAATCTGATGCTGAACTCTGAGAACTTTGTAAAATATAAAATTATATAAATTTTAATATAAAGCAGAGATGAAGTCTAAAAACTGAAAGTTTGTTGTTTGAACAGAATTGATCAATATAGATCAAATATACAACATGTATAATTCATGATAAACATTAACGTAGTTTGTCCTGTTATCACTTACTGTATTTTTATGTTTGATGATATTTAGTACAAATATTCTTTAATTTGAATAATTCTAGATGAAACTGAGGAACTCTGATTCTGATCTGACTTGTAATCGATCAATCAAATCGATCAACGACTGGAGGAGTTTTTTTCTGCTGTTTGATTCTTTCAGCCTGAAACCATCTGAACTCTGATCAGACTTTGTTTGATTCAAACTGCTGATCGATCAGATCATAGATGATCAGAGATTATTGACAGATTAAAGAGAGTAAAATCTTCTGACAATAAAAGATGTAATCACAGATTGATTGATCGGTTTGTGTCTGTCTCTCCTTCACACATTTCTTCATCGTCAGAACAAGGAACAGAAAACACTTCTTGTTTTTCATTCATTTATTAAAGTAACTGAAGTCCAGTTTCTGCTGCAGCATCAACTCCAAACATGAAGACAGAATCAAAGTTTATAAGCTTCAGAACATTAAACTGCAGAAGAACAAATATTTTATATTAAACAAAGAAATCCCATCATGATGTAGGAAGCTGCAGACTCTGCTGAGGAACTTAACAAGCTGACAGTCGATATTAACAAGAAGAAAAACTTCACACACAAACTGAAGCCTCATTCAGACCACATCAACACTACAGGTGGAGGTGAGGAGGAGACAATCACTAACCCTCCTCACACAGAGTCGCCGCATTATAGCCGCAGCGGAGGTTCACCAATTCTCCGCCTTTGTTCACACAGAACCGAGCAGCTCCAGCGTAAAGACAAACCATGTCGGTGACAGTACACGCCATGATGATGACGTAGGTGTGTTTCCAGGTGTTTCCAGGTGTCCTCCTGTCAATCTAAACCTGCTGACAGTTTATAATCCTATGGATGCTGTTATAATGTGTAGTGATTGAGATCCTGACCCACCAAACATCCTGGAAAGTGACAAAGTCACGTTTTCACTCTAAATGACATCATGACATCATCACCATCAGTAAACTGGACGCTGTCTGACTCTGTCTCTCGCGGGGACGGAGGCTGTTTTCTGGGGGAAAGTTCACTGAAGTCTCGGTCTGGACTTGTAGTTACTGTTGTCACGGTGATGGTCGGGCTGACCGTCACCGTGACAACAGCAACTACAACAACACAACAGTGAAGGAGACAAGCACTTGGTGAGGTAAAGTTTTTTTTGCCGGTGACAGACAGGAGGACAGACACTTCTCCAGGTATAATTGCAGTATTATTTTCCTCATAAGTCACCAAAGACAGTTCCAGCTGCTACGTTCCTGTTGTTTGGTCCTGTAACGTTGCTTTGTGGAACATTTCTCTGTATTTGTTGAGTGAAGGACCTGTGTAGTTATCACACTGTAGATCAACACGCCCCCGCTCTGCGCCACTGTCTTATCTATTCACACAGATGCTGTCTCGCCTCTGCTACTACCTCTGCGGTGTTAGCGCCACTAGCATCACGGCTAGCATGGGCGATTCTACCAAGGAGGACCGCCCCCTCTCCCACTCAGAGCATGACGTCAGAAGAGCTCTGAGAGGAAAGCAGCTGGCCCAGATAGCATCCCTGGGAGGGTGCGAACATCATGTGCTGACCAGCTAGTTCCGGTGTTCACCTCCATCTTCAACCTGTCTCTGGCCCACTCAATCGTCCCCAGATGTTTTAAGTCGTCCACCATTGTCCCTGTACCCAAGAAGACCAACCCAGCCTGCTTAAAGGACTATCACCCTGTAGCTCTCACATCTGTGGTGATGAAGTTCTTTGAGAGACTAATTAAAGACTTCATCAGCTCATCACTACCCAGATCATTGGACCCCCTTCAGTTCGCCTATCATCCAAACAGGAGTACTGATGACGCTGTATCACATGTCCTCCATTTCACCCTTTCCCACCAGGACTATGGGGAACTATGCATGTTTGCTGTTCATTGAGTTCAGCTTGGCGTTTAATACCATAGTTCCCCTCAGACTGGTTGCCGAGCTCAGGGATCTGGGGCTGAGCTCTTCACTCTGCTCCTGGGTCTTGAACTTTCTGACCGGCAGACCACAGGTGGTGAAGATTAGAAATTTCACCTCCAGCACCTGCACCCTCAACACCAGCACCCCCCAAGGCTGCGTCCTGAGCCCCCTGCTCTGCTCCCTGTACACCCATGATTGTACAGCCACACACAGCACCAACACCACTGTGAAATTTGCGGATGACACAGTGGTGATTGGCCTGATCTCCAACAATATGGAGACTGCCTATTTGGAAGAGGTGGAGTGGCATCATGGTGCACGACAAACAACCTGGACCTGAACGTCACCAAGACCAAGGAGATGGTGGTAGATTTCAGGAGGGAGAAGCAGAGGTCCCATTACGCACCACTAAAGATCTACGGGACCCCGGTGGAGAAGGTGAGCAGCTATAGGTGCCTCGGAGTTCATATCTCTGAGGACCTAACATGGACAACCCACATCACCTCACTGATGAAGAAGGCTAGGCAGCGCCTGTATCACCCTCAGACGTCTGCTGAGGAAATTTAAGATCTCCATGGGGCTGCAGGCCTTCTTCTCTGCCGCTATCCGGTCCGTCATCTGTGGAAGCATCACCGCCTGGTACGACAACTGCAGCGCCCAGGAATGGAAATCTCTGCACAGAGAGATCCGATGTGCTGAGAGCATCACCAGAACTGCATTGCGGTGCCTTCAGGACATTTACACCAGGCGGTGCAGATCCAGAGCGACCAGGATCCTGACAGACATGAACCACCCCAACCATGAACTGTTTGTGAAGCTGCCTTCTGCCAGCGTCTACGCAGTGTCATGGCCAGGACTGAGCGTCTGAGGAGGAGCTTCTTCCCTCAGGCCATTCAGACAATAAACTCCCATAAAACAACATAACACGCACTCAGGACACACGTGTCTACACACCCAGCTACTTACACACCGGCTTTTTCTTTTTCTGTCAATACTCATTTATATCCGATTCTTGTTTATAATATGTATTTTTTTTTTCTATTTAAATTTAAGTTTAATTTAACTTTTTTATTCTCTTTTTCAGTTCATTTTCTTATTTAAATTTTATTTTCTGGTTGCACTATTTTTATTTTTATACAGTCTACGGAGTGGTTGCAATTTCATTTCACTGCTGCTGTACTTGTACAATTGCATGTGACAAATAAACCTTTGAATCTTGAATCTCTTGGTACTACCTCTGCTACTACCTCTGATACTTCCTCTGATACTACCTCTGATACAACCTCTGATACTACCTCTGATACTACCTCTGATACTACCTCTGATACAACCTCTGATACTTCCTCTGATACAACCTCTGATACTACCTCTGATACTTCCTCTGATACAACCTCTGATACTACCTCTGATACTACCTCTGATACTACCTCTGATACTTCCTCTGATACAACCTCTGATACTACCTCTGATACTACCTCTGATACTACCTCTGCTACAACCTCTGATACTTCCTCTGATACACCTCCATCAGAGTCGCAGTGAAATTTCACCTCTCGCCGCATATGAGACTTTCACACAGAGGAGGATGTGCAGGATCGGTGCATGAGTCCAGCACTCAAAGGGCCGTGAGGATGACTCAGCAATGGACCCTTTAACACTCAGCAGGGCCTCAGGGGGGCGACACAGAGCTGCACATGCTGTAGACATTTTGACTGGTCAGAACACAGGTGGAGTTTCCAGCACTGATGAAGGCTGCAGGTGGAGCAGGTGAGCTGGAGCACAGTCCTGACGTGGAGCAACTCACTGACTAAACCAGACAGATACGGACTGAAGACAGGTGAGAAGAGCATCAGCTGACGTCAGTCTGAATGAGGCTCAACAAATTCATCATGTGTTCTCTCTCACTCACACACACACACACACACACACACACACACACACACACACACACACACACACACACACACACACACACACACACACACACACACACACACACACACACACACACACACACGGCGGGGTCAAAGTTCAAGGTTTGGTCCAGACTAAGTGCTGTAAATGAGCTCTACTTCCTGCCTAGTTATTTCTCAGCCTTCGTCTTGTTGTCGTACGTTCCGGCGTTCTTGTACGCGCCCACGTAGCCCGTTTTCTCCACCAGCTCCTCGCGGCCCTCCCGTCCTCGGCCCTTGCCACTCTCATCAAAGCGCTCCTTGTGTGAGCCAGTGTAACGAGACGCGTCCGTCAGCCGGTCCACTGCCCCCTTCTTTGCCACTTTCTGATGGACACACAGAGGACAGGACATGTATGAGACGTGACTCTACACAGGTGAGCTGTCAGGCACCTGACCATGATTTCCTCTACAGGCTGAGAGCTGCAACTGTAGAAACAGAGAAGCTGAGAGAAGATTCTGGTCAACTCAGACTCACAGAACTGAAGCCGAGGGCCCGAGGTGTCTTGGTGAGAAGTGATGATACAGAACATTCCCAAACCTCCACCCTGTTGCTGATGTACAGCAGCAGCTTCAGGACTATGAGGAAACCTGGACTTCACCTGACAGAGACGTGTGTTTTCAGGTGTGTTTTTTGGATGGAGATTATTTCTGAAACGGAGCTAAAATGCTCGTCTGGATGGAGAGATGTGTTTTTAACAGTGTACATGTGGACTGATTGTCACTGTCCACACACCAACATATCCTGACTGCATCTGTCTGACAGAGTTCAGGTGTGTTACAGGTGAACACCACGCTCACACACTGGGAGATGAGCTGGATCAGGTTCTAGTAAACTGCTCGCCCTGCAAACACACGATGGAGGGAACAAAATCTCAGTTGGTATCTGTTGGTCTCACCGTCACTCCGGCGTTGGTCGGCTCTTTTCCTTCCACCAGTTTGAAGATGGATTCCAGCGCCTCCTCTTTACTTTGACCTTTGAACCTCTTTGGAGCCAACTCCTCCAGAGCTCTCTGAAACTCCTCGTAGGTGACGACCCTCGATGTCTTCTGTCTGCAGGAACACAAACACATCAGGAAACACTGAAGAGTGAAACAGCTGCAGACAGCGACTCTGTGGATCCTTTTATTTTACTGTCAGTCATTAAATGAAATATCAGAATCTTCCAAACATTTATCACAATTGTTGATTTGATTTTGAGGTTTATGATTTTATTTATTGTAAATATCCTGAGATGTTTTTAAAAGACAGGACCACAAGTTTGAACACTGAATTTTTCACACATTTTTCCTCCAGATCAAAGTGAACTCGAACACATTCAGTCTCGTGTTCTGATCCGGCCTGTCAGAGCCTCTGTGGACTGACTGCAGCACACTCAGCTCACCTGGTGTTCAGGTGTCACACTGACTCCTGATTAATGACGGAGAGCAGCTGGAGTCATTCCCCTCACAGCCAACCCTCTCCTGAAGGCTGCAGACAGGTGATGAAGGACACACCTGAGTCTCTGAGTCCTTCTGGACTCCCTGCAGACTGAAGTCACCTGCTCACACTGTCAGACAGAAGTTCTGCTCTGTTTGGACCCGGTTCACATTTCTCTGCTGTCTGTTCTTCTTTCTCGCTGAGGAAACTTTGACTTGACTCGATATTAAAAAGTCTCAGTTCTGCCAGGTGACCTGCACTGATGTCCTGCTGCCGGACAACAGACTCAAGCTCTGTTTGTCTTCACTCAACTCCTTTAATCACATTTACTTTTGTTTCATTTAGAAACTTGAGACGATCAAAGACAGACACGGATCAGTTTCTTTAGTGAAGAGACATTAGTAAGTCAAAACAGTTTCACATTTCTGTGGTTTGAACTGGTTCTCAGGCTTCCTCCCACCAGAATGTTACTCTAATGGAAGTGATGGAGAAGATCCACCATCTTCCTTCTTTGTTAAAACGTCATCAGATAGATATAATCCATAGAGACGACCTTTTATAAACAGCATTTATTCTTTTTGTTCTGATCTTTCATACTGAATGAATTTTGGACTGACGACTGACTTTTAAAACATCTGCTGCCTGAGAGACTAAAGTCAGCGATCAAAAGTCTCTCAGGCACCTCAGATGTGCTGACAGTCTGTGTGAGCTGTCACACAGCAGCTGCAGTGTTGTACATCGCCACCAGAGGGAGCCGCAGCTTCAGTCCAGCTGTCCAGTGTTAAGGTGGACAGAAAACCGTATAAACAAGCAGCGTCACACAGACGACTGAACTCACTTGACTTTGGAGAAGACGATGTCCACGTCGGTGCTGGTCACGTTCTTGCCGTCGATGATCTTACAGTCTTTGCACAGTTTGGCCCAGTTCTTCCCATTCAACTCCTTCCCCGTCGCCTTTGGGTCACCATGAAGGGCAAACTTCTTAAAAGACATCAGGAGCTGCTCCATGTCCGCGCTCTCCGCCATGATGGGAAAATATCTGAAAAACAAAAACCAGCTGATGATGTGATGATCAGTCAGAACTCCTGGAAAGAAAGTCAAATCACAAGCCTCGTCTCATCCGGAGGATTGATCCCTTCTGTCAGAGGCAGCAGGTGGACTTCAGTATGAGGTTCATCTGTCGGGAGGAGGGGAACCTGCACAGTGACTTTAACACTGTGAGCTGTTCAGCAGCACCACCTGCAGCTCTGAACTGCTGCTGCTTCCTTCTCCACCTCTGAGACAACCTGACAAACTGTATTTTCACTTCAGCCGACTTTATATTCAACCAGCCAGTAGCAAACATTTACTGTGTACAGACAACAAATACCAACAGTGATAAAGCAGCTGTACGAGGATCTGATCCTGTTTCAACACATCGAAAATATGAACCATAAATGCGACAGCACACACTCAGCAGAAAGATCAGAGGATTGCCCCAAGATGGCCGCAGGAAATCACTGATGACACGTTTCATGGGAAGGATCATGGTGTCACCTGGACGAACAGAGACTGAACTCTTAGAGAGCTGATGGACAGCAGGCTCGCCGTCACTGAGGTCTAACACACCATGAACCAAACTCTCAGAGGAGACCCTTCTTCATCTGATCCTCGACATCACTGAAGATCAAACTGCCACACACAAGTCTGCTGCAGACCACACCAGGAACATGCACCTGATCCAGGACCACCCGTCTGCACACAGCTGGTCCTCTGAAGCTGTGAGGACTAACTGGAGCTGAACACGCTCAAAACCACATCAACCAACATGGATCCACTTCCTGTACCAGCTCAGAAGCTGCTGGTCCAGATCCAAACAGAACCAGACAGTAAGGACAGTCCATTCAGGAATTCTGACGCTCTATTGTTTAGAGCCTACAGAGCAGCTGACAGGTAGACATGTAGACCTCAGATGGGTGACCTGAGCTCCAGCTGCCCCTCCCCCTCCTCACACAGGTGTGTCCTCCATTAAAAACATGATGAATTGTCAGAACTTCAGTCTGTCCACACGGGACTTTATCTGTCCTGACTGAGGTCAGATGTGGGCTGTGTAGACGTACACGTGTGTTTCTGTTCCTGACCGACGTCTATGAAACAGGACTGGGACAGTTTGTGGACATGCTGAGACCAGAAGAGGACAACAAACATACACTCAGACAAAGTGGATTCACAGGGAACACCTGGATGATAACCAACAAATGTCTCTTGAGAGGAGAATGAAACTGAAATATTCTCTGACCACCTGTCACGTCCACAATTAAATAAAATGTGAGAACTGAAGGAGTGAAGGGGTGTAGAGGGGCTCAGGTGTCACAGGTCCAGTTGGGACACAGCAGAAAGCTGCAGGCGTCACACTGCTGACAGGCAGCAACACTGACCAGCCCGATGCAGGAGGATGAACGGTGACTTGTGATGGTCAGTCAGCTCTGTCGGAGGATTCTCACAGTTTCCCTCCAACAGAGAGAAGAAGGACAGCAGACGTGTGAACAGGTCCAAACACAGACAGAACCAGAACCGTCTGTGTGACACAGTGTTTGGATGAGGTCTGCAGTGAATCCACCACATAATCACAATGACAATCACACTCACCTGCTGTCAGGCCACGCCTCTCTGAAACCTTCACTAAAGGCCGTCCTAACGCTCTGATTGGCTGAAGCTGCCGTCACTCATTATTCAGGAGTCAGTCTGCACACCTGCAGCAGGTGATCTGAATCCACTGCTGTCAGTCCAGAGACACGCTGACACTCACATGCAGTGAGGACATAAATACAGACTGAACATCAGTGTCCACAGAGGAGCTGCAGCTCCGTGAGACACAAACACAGCCAGCAATAATCAATATCATAATCATTAACTGCAGGATGACTTCAATTCTAACAATAAAGATGAATTCTCTTTCAAACTTTTATTTTTCTGCTTTTCACGACAGACGTGTTTCACTTATCATTATTATTAACCGTTCTTGTGAAAGGTGTTTGTTTCCTGCAGTGAACTCTTCACACTGACTGTCTCTGAAGTTTCACCTGCAACACCGGAGAACCTCGTTCACTCTGTGTGAACGCCCTGTTCATCTGTCCTCCTCCGTCCTCTGTGGACCTGTCCTCTGTCCTCTGTGGACCTGTCCTCTGTCCTCCTCCGTCCTTCTGGATTATTCAAATAATCCAGGAGTGAAAACATCAGATGAACACACACACACACACACACACACACACACACACACACACACACACACACACTCACAGAGTGTCCTGCAGTCTTACCTGTCTGTCCTCTGTCCTCCTCTGTCCTCCTCTGTCCTCCTCTGTACTGTGTCTGTCTCGTTCTCTTCACCTCCGTCTCTGCTCTGTCTCTCGTCCTCAGTGCAGCAGCTCAGAGCTGCAGCAGGCTTGTTATCCTCTGTTTATCCCGTCGCCATGGTTACATCCTGTCCCACATCAGGGGAGGGCAATAAAAAAGAGGAGGGGGGGGCAGAGACAGAGGTCAAAGGTCACATGGATCATTACACAGTGTGACAGGCTGAAACGTAATATCAATAAATAAATCAATCAATAAATCATTAGAATATCAATGTTGATACTGTGTGTGTGTGTGTGTGTGTGTGTGTGTGTGAGGAGTGAGGAGCAGGAGGAGGAGGAGGAGGAGGAAGAGGAGGAGGAGCAGCAGGAGGAGGAGGAGGAGAAGGAGGAGGAGGAGGAGCAGCAGGAGCAGGAGGAGGAACAGGAGGAAGAGGAGGAGGAGGAGGAGGAGAAGGCGGATGAGGAGGAGGAGGAGCAGAAGGAGGATTAGGAGGAGGAGGAGGAGCAGGAGGAGGAGGAGGAGGAGAAGGAGGATTAGGAGGAAGAGGAGGAGCAGGAGGAGGAGGAGGAGGAGGATTGGGAGGAGGAGGAGGAGAAGGAGGATTAGGAGGAGGAGGAGGAGGAGGAGAAGGAGGATTAGGAGGAGGAAGGGGAGGAGCAGGAGCAGGAGGAGGTGTCTTCTTGTAAATTCAGCATTAAATGAGAACATGAAGTTGTGTTTGTATGAAGTCAGTCTGAGTGTTTCTGTGTCCAAACAGAAGCTAATTGTCTCTTTGTCTTTTTGTCTCTGATGTCAACAGCACAGAGACCAGAACCAGCACAGAGACCAGGACCAACACAGAGACCAGAACCAGCACAGAGACCAGGACCAGCACAGAGACCAGAACCAACACAGAGACCAGAACCAGCACAGAGACCAGGACCAGCACAGAGACCAGGACCAACACAGAGACCAGAACCAGCACAGAGACCAGAACCAACACAGAGACCAGAACCAACACAGAGACCAGGACCAGCACAGAGACCAGGACCAGCACTAGATGACAGTGTGACCCAGCAGCTGTTCGAACACCGGTTGCTGATCCGGTCTCTTCCTGGTGTCCCAGTTTAAATTAGACACTGAGAACACTGTTGTCATGACAACACAAACACAAACAATGACACGTGTAACAGTGTGACGAGGAGACAGGAAGTGTCTGACAGGAAGTGTTTTGTGAACAGGAAGATGAAAGGAGGCAGGAGACAGGAGAGAGGAGAGAGGAGACAGGAGAGAGGAGACAGGAGAGAGGAGAAAGGAGACAGGAGATAGGAGAGAGGTGAGAGGTGAGACGAGAGAGGAGAGAGGAGAGAGGAGACAGGAGAGAGGAGAAAGGAGACAGGAGAGAGGAGGAAGGAGAGAGGAGAAAGGAGACAGGAGAGAGGAGACAGGAGAGAGGAGACAGGAGAGAGGAGAAAGGAGACAGGAGAGAGGAGACAGGAGAGAGGAGGAAGGAGACAGGAGACAGGAGAGAGGAGACAGGAGAGAGGAGAGAGGAGACTGGAGAGAGGAGACAGGAGAGAGGAGAAAGGAGAGAGGAGAAAGGAGAGAGGAGACAGGAGACAGGAGAGAGGAGAAAGGAGACAGGAGAGAGGAGACAGGAGAGAGGAGGAAGGAGACAGGAGACAGGAGAGAGGAGACAGGAGAGAGGAGAAAGGAGAGAGGAGAAAGGAGACAGGAGACAGGAGAGAGGAGACAGGAGACAGGAGAGAGGAGACAGGAGAGAGGAGAGAGGAGACAGGAGAGAGGAGACAGGAGAGAGGAGAAAGGAGACAGGAGAGAGGAGACAGGAGAGAGGAGACAGGAGAGAGGAGAAAGGAGACAGGAGAGAGGAGACAGGAGAGAGGAGGAAGGAGACAGGAGACAGGAGAGAGGAGACAGGAGAGAGGAGAGAGGAGACTGGAGAGAGGAGACAGGAGAGAGGAGAAAGGAGAGAGGAGAAAGGAGAGAGGAGACAGGAGACAGGAGAGAGGAGAAAGGAGACAGGAGAGAGGAGACAGGAGAGAGGAGGAAGGAGACAGGAGACAGGAGAGAGGAGACAGGAGAGAGGAGACAGGAGAAAGGAGAGAGGAGACAGGAGAGAGGAGACAGGAGAGAGGAGACAGGAGAGAGGAGAAAGGAGACAGGAGAGAGGAGACAGGAGAGAGGAGACAGGAGATAGGAGAGAGGTGAGAGGTGAGACGAGAGAGGAGAGAGGAGAGAGGAGACAGGAGAGAGGAGAAAGGAGAGAGGAGAAAGGAGACAGGAGAGAGGAGACAGGAGAGAGGAGACAGGAGAGAGGAGAAAGGAGACAGGAGAGAGGAGACAGGAGAGAGGAGGAAGGAGACAGGAGAGAGGAGACAGGAGAGAGGAGAGAGGAGACAGGAGAGAGGAGACAGGAGAGAGGAGAAAGGAGAGAGGAGAAAGGAGAGAGGAGACAGGAGACAGGAGAGAGGAGAAAGGAGACAGGAGAGAGGAGACAGGAGAGAGGAGGAAGGAGACAGGAGAGAGGAGAGAGGAGGAAGGAGACAGGAGACAGGAGAGAGGAGACAGGAGAGAGGAGGAAGGAGACAGGAGACAGGAGAGAGGAGACAGGAGAGAGGAGACAGGAGAGAGGAGAAAGGAGACAGGAGAGAGGAGACAGGAGAGAGGAGACAGGAGAGAGGAGAAAGGAGACAGGAGAGAGGAGGAAGGAGAGAGGAGAAAGGAGAGAGGAGACAGGAGACAGGAGAGAGGAGAAAGGAGACAGGAGAGAGGAGACAGGAGAGAGGAGGAAGGAGACAGGAGACAGGAGAGAGGAGACAGGAGAGAGGAGACAGGAGAGAGGAGAAAGGAGACAGGAGAGAGGAGACAGGAGAGAGGAGAAAGGAGACAGGAGAGAGGAGACAGGAGAGAGGAGACAGGAGAGAGGAGACAGGAGAGAGGTGAGACGAGAGAGGAGACAGGAGAGAGGAGACAGGAGAGAGGAGACAGGAGAGAGGAGGAAGGAGACAGGAGAGAGGAGACAGGAAAGAGGAGACAGGAGAGAGGAGAAAGGAGACAGGAGAGAGGAGACAGGAGAGAGGAGGAAGGAGACAGGAGAGAGGAGACAGGAGAGAGGAGAGAGGAGACAGGAGAGAGGAGACAGGAGAGAGGAGAAAGGAGAGAGGAGAAAGGAGAGAGGAGACAGGAGACAGGAGAGAGGAGAAAGGAGACAGGAGAGAGGAGACAGGAGAGAGGAGGAAGGAGACAGGAGAGAGGAGACAGGAGAGAGGAGGAAGGAGACAGGAGAGAGGAGACAGGAGAGAGGAGACAGGAGAGAGGAGAAAGGAGACAGGAGAGAGGAGACAGGAGAGAGGAGAAAGGAGAGAGGAGACAGGAGACAGGAGAGAGGAGAAAGGAGACAGGAGAGAGGAGACAGGAGAGAGGAGGAAGGAGACAGGAGAGAGGAGAGAGGAGGAAGGAGACAGGAGAGAGGAGACAGGAGAGAGGAGGAAGGAGACAGGAGAGAGGAGACAGGAGAGAGGAGACAGGAGAGAGGAGGAAGGAGACAGGAGAGAGGAGACAGGAGAGAGGAGGAAGGAGACAGGAGAGAGGAGGAAGGCAGCGTAGTGTGATTGTCAGCTGATCTCACATCAGTTTGATCCTGCAGTCAGACTTTGATTGACGTCAGATCAATAAACTCAAATCTCAGAGGACACAACAGGATGTGACCTCATGTCCTTGGTCGTGTCAGCAGGAAGCAGCTGTCAGTGTGGGCGGACTTCAGGATGACATCATCAGGGTGGGACGGTCTCCAGAGACCAGAATGACATCATGTGTCCGTCAGGACGCCAGTGAGATGCAGCTTAGCTGCTTTTATTGGTTTGATTGAAGAAACATGAACAAATAAAATCCTTGAGTTCAGGATGTTCTCGGCCTGTTTCCAGGAAATAGCCAGAACCTCCATGTTAGTGATCATGTTCACTGGTACCACCTGCTAAATCCAACACAGAGGATCACACACTGTGAGACACCGTGAGACACTGTGAGACACCGTGAGACCCTGTGAGACACCGTGAGACACCGTGAGACCCTGTGAGACACCGTGAGACACCGTGAGACACCGCTGAGACCCTGTGAGACACCGTGAGACACCGCTGAGACCCTGTGAGACACCGTGCAGAGCACCGTGAGACCCTGTGAGACACCGTGAGACACTGTGAGACACCGTGAGACACTGTGAGACACCGTGAGACACCGTGAGACCCTGTGAGACACCGTGAGACACCGTGAGACCCTGTGAGACACCGTGAGACACTGTGAGACACCGTGAGACACCGTGAGACCCTGTGAGACACCGTGAGACACCGTGAGACACCGTGAGACACCGTGAGACACCGTGAGACCCCGTGAGACACCGTGAGACCCCGTGAGACACCGTGAGACACCGTGAGACACCGTGAGACACCGTGAGACCCTGTGAGACACCGTGAGACACCGTGAGACACCGTCACAGTCAGGAATAAATGTTTAGCCTCCGGTCTTCAGTCTGACTTGGTTTACGGTACGCTGAGAGTGAAGACAGCTGAGGACGGGAATAAAGTCTCAGTTTACAGTCGTGGACACACAGACGCCACTTGTTGTTGCACATTTGAACACATGACTGTTAGTGTTCGACGTGAAGTTGTGTATTACAGTCCACTGAGCTCACTGAGCCGGCACAAAGCCCTCATGATGTGATCACTGGTGTGTTTGGACCTGCTGGTGTTCCGGCACTGACAGAATGTATTTCTGTCTGTATGTTTAATGTGAGAGTCAGTGAGGACACGTCCAGCAGGAGAGAGACTGTCTCCTCTGCATCCACACTGTAGAAACACAGTCCTGCAGCACTCTGCCTGTAGACCTCCAGTCTGCACAGAGCCCAGGTAGAACCAGAACCTCCATTCAACAGGGTCACACACGGTCAGGTTGAGCCTGATGGCGCTACAACAGGCAAACTATGGTCGAGACCTGCAGGTTACTGTTCTGTGTGTGTGTGTGTGTGTGTGTGTGTGTGTGTGTGTGTGTGTGCGTGTGTGTGTGACCTGCTTCTCATTGCCACTCCTCTTTGATTGACGCTGTTATGATGTTGTCGTGGCTGGTTGCCGGGGCAACCCCTCCCCAAATCGCAGAGGGATGATGACATTCAACTGCACACACACACACACACACACACACACACACACACACACACACACACAGATGTTATCTTGCTCCTGATAATAAATCTGCTGTATTATTTTAATGAGACCTCACATGTTGCAGCACAGTTCATGTTCTGATCAGGACTGTCAGAGCCTCTGTGGACTGACTGGAGCACGTTGAGATTACCTGTTGTTCAGGTGTGCAGAATGACTCCTGAGAGCAGCTGGGGTCATTCCCCTCACAGCGAATCAGAGTGTGAGGACGGCCTGTCATGAAGGCTAAAGACAGGTGAGGAGGACACACCTGAGTCCCTGCAGCAGGTGAGACTGTCAGGACTCAACACAGCTGGTGTCGTCTGTGTTAGAAGATAAATCCAGATCAAGTTATTACAACATACACATAAATGTCATGAACTCTTTATGTGGCTCAGCAACAGCCGGACGGATCAAACTATCAGAAACTGATCAGGTTTTGTTGTTTATTGATAAACAGGTAAAAAATCACAAACATCTGAGACGTCTTCAGCCAAACATCCTCAATGTGACCGGACAGACTGCAGGTGGAGATCAAGACTCTGACAGAACCAGTTCGACATTCAGTGAAATACATTAGCTTGATGATAAACTCATTAGGTCCACTTAGCATAAACACTGACAGGGAAACCACCTGCCTGGTGCCCGGCCAATCAACAGTCCAGAAAATAACCTGTGAAACAGTGACAGCTTGTTTTTAAGACAAACAGACGAGATAAAACACGTTGATCAGTTTGGTGTCTGCTAGCTGTTTCCCTCTGCTTCCAGTCTTTATGCTAAGCTAAGCTAAGATAAGCTAACTGGCTGCTAGTTGTAAGCTTGGATCAGTCTGGCTAGCCCTTTTCACACAGAGTCGCTGCATTATCGCTGCAGCGGCAGTTCGCCAGCTCTCCGCTGTTAGTCGTCCACACAGAGGAAGCAGCTCCGGCGTAAAGATGAACCGCTGTGTGATTCACACAGAGAGCAGCACTGCAGCTCCTAAAGAGGCGTGACGGTCCACGTCATGATGATGACGTAGGTGTGTTTCCAGGTGTGTCCAGGTGTTTCCAGGTGTCCTCCTGTCAATCTAAACCTGCTGACAGGTTATAATCCTATGGATGCTGTTATAATGTGTAGTGATTGAGATCCTGACCCACCAAACATCCTGGAAAGTGACAAAGTCACGTTTTTCACTCTAAATGACATCATCACATCATCACCATCAGTAAACTGGACGCTGTCTGACTCTGTCTCTCGCGGGGACGGAGGCTGTTTTCTGGGGGAAAGTTCACTGAAGTCTCGGTCTGGAGGGCTGACCGTCACCGTGACAACAGCAACTACAACAACACAAACACTTTGCCGGAGACAGACGCTGTTTTTTGGGCAGAAATGTGACAAAGAGTCGGTCAGACAGACAGGAGGACAGACAGGAGGACAGGCAGGAGGACAGGAGGACAGACAGGAGGACAGACAGGAGGACAGGCAGGAGGACAGACAGGAGGACAGACAGACAGGAGGACAGACAGACAGGAGGACAGACAGGAGGACAGACAGGAGGACAGACAGGACAGACAGACAGGAGGACAGGCAGGAGGACAGACAGGAGGACAGGCAGGAGGACAGACAGGAGGACAGACAGACAGGAGGACAGACAGGAGGACAGACAGACAGGAGGACAGGCAGGAGGACAGACAGGAGGACAGGCAGGAGGACAGACAGACAGGAGGACAGACAGGAGGACAGGCAGGAGGACAGACAGGAGGACAGGCAGGAGGACAGACACTTCTCCACATATAACTGCTGTATTGCGCGCAGCCGGCTGATCCGTTCAATCCAGCCAATGATGCGCCTCTGATTCTACCTCCAGAGGCGGATCAGCGCCGCAGCGAAATTTCACCCCTCGCCGCCTCTGAGACTTTTGGTGCAGGATCCCCACAATCGAAGGGCGGAGAGGGCGGGGCTACTGAGAGGAGGAAGAGTTCACTTAAGGTTGAACTGCTCCTTTAACACGATAAACCCATGAGCTGCAGTGTGCAGTGTGGCAGCCAGGGGGCGCTACACAAAGAACAAATGCTGGAGGCAGCTGATTGGCTGAAAGTTAAATTGGCAAAAGTGGAACTTTATTAAAAATAAAAATATCAATAAATAAAAATAAACAAGTTTAATGATGACATCACATTTTAAGTTTACATAGTTTAATAACTTTAATCACGTGATTATTAATGTAATTTTTTATGGGTTGAATATTAACAAACAGATTGATTATTAATGTATGGATTGAATATTGGTCCTTTGAGGTCCACAGATGTTAGACATTGACAGAACAGAACCTGCATGCTGAGCGTTAGCATTAGCTTTAGCATGACTGTGATTTAGCAGCATATTCGAGGTCACTGCTGCAGAGATGTGAGGTGATGGAACAGAAAGGAAGTGATGTCAGCACTCTGTCCCTCTGGCCCTAGGTTACCATGGAGACCAGCAGGTCGGTGAAGAGGAAGTGTTAACTGGGAAACAGTAAAAACAACTGGGAATGTCCCCACAGGAACACCAGCAGAGACACAAACACTGAAGATTTCCAGTGAAGTCTGCAGGTCCAAATTCATTCAGGTGGAGACAGACGCTCACCTTTGGCATTTAAATTAAAAAGTCATCTTCAAAACCAATAAATTATCACAGATACAAAACAACTTAAAGTTCAATAAAATAAACGTTGTGCAGGTGATTGTAGAAGATAAAAGAGGAGTCTGCTCAGGCTGCACCTCAGTCCAGGTTACACCTCCATCCATGAGGCTACACCTGAGCCCAGTGACGCCCGAGACGTTGGTCTGGACCGGGGCCGAGAGCCGGTCAGCCTCCTGCCCAGACTGAGGTCACCATCCCAGGGCTCCGGGGGCTCTCTGCTGGCCCGGCTGACGAACACGGTCGGAGGATGGGTGGAGGCCATCTCAAACCTCAGCTCTGCAGCACTCTTATTTGTGCGGGAGGAGGCCTTCCTCTTAGTCCTGGGCTGGGGGGAGGGCGGGGGGAAAGCAGGAATGACTCTGTGTGAAGACGTGGCAGTGTCTCCCACAGCAGCAGAGGACGAAGAGCCCAGTTTGGCCAACACGACCGGGATCTCCTCCAGAGACTCTGCAGAGTCAGAGTGGTACTCAGCCGGAGGGGCCGCTGCCTGGACAGCGGGGGCCAGGGGGGGCAGGGAGGACCTCAGAGGGAATGCTGGAAAGGGAAGCCGCTGACCCAGAGACACAGTGGACACACTGCTGGGATCTGCAGGAAGACAAAACAAAGACAGAGTCAGGAGGAATCTGCTGATGAATGAACCAAAATAAAGTGGCTCTCAGCTCCTGGACCTCTGAGAGAAGCTGCAGCACAGAAGAGCAGTAACGCCAGTGGATGTCCTTCACTTTCTGTCTTTGGAGAGGCTGACACTGAGTTTGATCTGCCCCCATACACCCTGAGTTATTAAAGACGGGTCCAGTGGTCTCTATGTGGTGGCCAAACTACATTTTAATGATTCACTGTCCATCTTTATAAATCAGAGACTGTGCTGATGTGTTTACAGGTGAAGGAGGACTGATGCCCTGAACCTCAGAGCTGTGGAGGAGGCTGAGACAGATCCTCAACATATCATAATACATCATCTGCATACAGACAGATGGGGAGTTATGGTGTTGTGTGTTAAAGCTTCTGTCTTTGTTTGCAGGTGGAGACTCAGTTCACTTTCTAAATGTTTGTTGTCCCACTGGTGTACACATGTTTTAATGTTTAATTAACACATGAGCCTTTATTAGCCTGATTTTGGCCTCTGTTTTCTTCATCAAAGTATTACCCAATTAATGTACAGTTTGGCTAAGATAGGACATTATTCTTCCTAATAGCAATGAAAATAAATGGTCAGTGCCTTCGCCCTCCACACTGGCCAACAACACCACCACCTCAGTGTGTGTGTGTGTGTGTGTGTGTGTTTGTGTACCGGGGGGCAGGGCTGTATTCAGGTGGCGCTCCTTGATCACCTCTGCTGGAACTTTACGGATCTTCTTCTTCTTTTTCTGTGAAAACACAGTTTGTGTCTGGTTACAAAGAGCCTGAACGTGTCCTGAGCTGGCCCGTACTGTAGCGCTCCGATGAGTTTTACTGTTGGTTCAAACTAACAGGGCTGCTGCACATCATCCAATCAGAATGGAGCATTCTGATCAGAAGACACACTGAAGATAAACGTCTGAGTGTGTGTTCAGATTGGACTCTGGAGACCTTCAGACTTTGTGGGTGTGTTCAGGAGGAGTTGAAGTGCTGAAGACTCCAAAACCACAACAGGTCCAGTCCAGTCCAGAGGACCGTCTCTGCAGCCTAACAGAGAGTCTGCTGGGGCTGCAGACTTCACCTGACATCAATGATTTAATTACCAACACATTCAGAATGAGTTCTACAATATCACTGTTGTAATGACTTTATTATGACTTATTGAATCGTTTCGGCCACAACTGAAGACCATGTAGACCAGTAGACCTGTAGACCTGTAGACCAGTAGACCTGTAGACCTGTAGACCTGTAGACCAGTAGACCTGTAGACCAGTAGACCTGTAGACCTGTAGACTGTGTAGACCTGTAGACCTGTAGACCAGTAGACCAGTAGACCTGTAGACCTGTAGACCTGTAGACCAGTAGACCTGTAGACCAGTAGACCTGTAGACCAGTAGACCTGTAGACCTGTAGACCAGTAGACCTGTAGACCTGTAGACCAGTAGACCTGTAGACTGTGTAGACCTGTAGACCTGTAGACCAGTAGACCAGTAGACCTGTAGACCAGTAGACCTGTAGACCTGTAGACCAGTAGACCAGTAGACCTGTAGACTGTGTAGACCTGTAGACCTGTAGACCAGTAGACCTGTAGACCTGTAGACCTGTAGACCTGTAGACCAGTAGACTGTGTAGACCTGTAGACCTGTAGACCAGTAGACCAGTAGACCTGTAGACCTGTAGACTGTGTAGACCTGTAGACCTGTAGACCAGTAGACCTGTAGACCTGTAGACCTGTAGACCTGTAGACCAGTAGACCTGTAGACCTGTAGAGGTCCAGACTGTCGAGGGCATCACTGTATTATTGTATCTTCAGTTCAGTCCGTCAGCAGCTGATATGAACGTGATGACGGTGAACACATCACAGTTTAACTGAAGTCAGACAGACACACTGTGGACCTCCATGTTACCATGGAGATAGTCAAGTACCTGTGTGTGATTCGGTGTGTTTACCTTAATGTGCGTGTGTGTGTGTGTGTGTGTGTGTGTTACCTTAGTTTGTCGTTGTGTGTGTGCGGCTGGGGTTAGCTCTGTGGACACAGTGGGTGGGGTTTCTTCCTCCAGGACAGGACTGGACACAGTCCTCACTCTACCGTTAACCTGGAACCTGACACACACACACACACACACACACACACACACACACACACACACACACACACACAGGTTACACCCTGCATAGATCCACCTCTGAATGAGAGTGTGTGATTGGCTCAGTGAAGTCAGCAGGCTGAAACGCGATGGCAGCAGACCCGCTGTTCTCCTGTGGTGCAGCACGCTGTGCGTCGAGTCTTCTTAAGCTAAAATCATTAAACTAAACAGGAATCACTGACCTTAAAACCACAACCCCTTTAACTCTGCTCTGAGGGCCGAGAGGGCGCTGAGGGCAACAGCTGGGTCTGTCTCAAGCTCAAGTGGTTGTGTGTCTCAGTGAAGCTGGTGTTACAATCAGCTCAGTCCTCTTTGTGTTGTTCTACCATCTTGTTATAGTTTGTTCACTTTGTGTGTTGCTGCAGTATAAATAAAGTTGCCTCTGTTATTTATGAAGACCTTCTGTTGAACTACCACACACACACACACACACACACACACACACACACACTCACACACACACACACACACACAGCTCCCTCCTCCCACAGCTCAAACACACACACAATACACACTTTGTTTGCTTCCTGGAAGTCGGGCCAAAGAATTTCATGTTGCGCACTTTGTTTTCTGTAAAGAAAACGGTCTCCATGGCGATGCGGTCCAGTCTCATTGTGTAATAAGCTTACTGTACCCGGCTGAGACATGACGGGCCGGTCAGCTTCAGCCAATCACAGCAGACTGTGGGGGCCGGACCACCGCAGAGAGTGTGTGTTTACATGATCAGGACTCACCCTGCCTCCCCCCGCACTGCCACAGTGGTAGGTTCCTGCACATCCAGCTGAGGGTTGGTATAACCCAGAGTCCCTGAATAGTTCCCGTCCTGAAGGGGGACAGAGAGGACAGACAACACATGAGGGGGGACAGAGAGGACAGAGACACATGAGGGGGGACAGAGAGGACAGAGACACATGAGGGGGGACAGAGAGGACAGACACACATGAGGGGGGACAGAGAGGACAGAGACACATGAGGGGGAAAGAGAGGACAGAGACACATGAGGGGGGACAGAGAGGACAGACACACATGAGGGGGAGAGAGAGGACAGACACACATGAGGGGAGACAGAGAGGACAGAGACACATGAGGGGGGACAGAGAGGACAGACACACATGAGGGGGAGAGAGAGGACAGAAACACATGAGGGGGGACAGAGAGGACAGAACACATGAGGGGGAGAGAGAGGACAGAAACACATGAGGGGGGACAGAGAGGACAGAGACACATGAGGGGGGACAGAGAGGACAGACACACATGAGGGGGAGAGAGAGGACAGAGACACATGAGGGGGACAGAGAGGACAGAGACACATGAGGGGGACAGAGAGGACAGAGACACATGAGGGGGGACAGAGAGGACAGACACACATGAGGGGGAGAGAGAGGACAGAGACACATGAGGGGGGACAGAGAGGACAGAGACACATGAGGGGGAGAGAGAGGACAGAAACACATGAGGGGGAGAGAGAGGACAGAGACACATGAGGGGGAGAGAGAGGACAGACACACATGAGGGGGACAGAGAGGACAGACACACATGAGGGGGAGAGAGAGGACAGAGACACATGAGGGGGGACAGAGAGGACAGACACACATGAGGGGGGACAGAGAGGACAGACACACATGAGGGGGGACAGAGAGGACAGACACACATGAGGGGGAGAGAGAGGACAGAGACACATGAGGGGGAGAGAGAGGACAGAGACACATGAGGGGGGACAGAGAGGACAGAAACACATGAGGGGGACAGAGAGGACAGAGACACATGAGGGGGGACAGAGAGGACAGACACACATGAGGGGGACAGAGAGGACAGACACACATGAGGGGGGACAGAGAGGACAGAGACACATGAGGGGGAGAGAGAGGACAGAGACACATGAGGGGGGACAGAGAGGACAGAAACACATGAGGGGGACAGAGAGGACAGAGACACATGAGGGGGGACAGAGAGGACAGAGACACATGAGGGGGAGAGAGAGGACAGACACACATGAGGGGGACAGAGAGGACAGACACACATGAGGGGGACAGAGAGGACAGAGACACATGAGGGGGACAGAGAGGACAGAGACACATGAGGGGGAGAGAGAGGACAGACACACATGAGGGGGGACAGAGAGGACAGACACACATGAGGGGGGACAGAGAGGACAGACACACATGAGGGGGACAGAGAGGACAGAGACACATGAGGGGGGACAGAGAGGACAGACACACATGAGGGGGACAGAGAGGACAGACACACATGAGGGGGACAGAGAGGACAGAGACACATGAGGGGGGACAGAGAGGACAGACACACATGAGGGGGACAGAGAGGACAGAGACACATGAGGGGGACAGAGAGGACAGAGACACATGAGGGGGAGAGAGAGGACAGACACACATGAGGGGGGACAGAGAGGACAGACACACATGAGGGGGGACAGAGAGGACAGAGACACATGAGGGGGACAGAGAGGACAGACACACATGAGGGGGGACAGAGAGGACAGACACACATGAGGGGGGACAGAGAGGACAGACACACATGAGGGGGGACAGAGAGGACAGACACACATGAGGGGGACAGAGAGGACAGAGACACATGAGGGGGACAGAGAGGACAGAGACACATGAGGGGGACAGAGAGGACAGACACACATGAGGGGGGACAGAGAGGACAGAGACACATGAGGGGGGACAGAGAGGACAGACACACATGAGGGGGGACAGAGAGGACAGACACACATGAGGGGGACAGAGAGGACAGAGACACATGAGGGGGGACAGAGAGGACAGAGACACATGAGGGGGGACAGAGAGGACAGAAACACATGAGGGGGACAGAGAGGACAGAGACACATGAGGGGGGAGAGAGAGGACAGAAACACATGAGGGGGGACAGAGAGGACAGACACACATGAGGGGGACAGAGAGGACAGAGACACATGAGGGGGGACAGAGAGGACAGAAACACATGAGGGGGAGAGAGAGGACAGAAACACATGAGGGGGGACAGAGAGGACAGACACACATGAGGGGGACAGAGAGGACAGAAACACATGAGGGGGGACAGAGAGGACAGACACACATGAGGGGGGACAGAGAGGACAGACACACATGAGGGGGGACAGAGAGGACAGAAACACATGAGGGGGACAGAGAGGACAGAAACACATGAGGGGGACAGAGAGGACAGACACACATGAGGGGGGACAGAGAGGACAGACACACATGAGGGGGACAGAGAGGACAGACACACATGAGGGGGGACAGAGAGGACAGACACACATGAGGGGGACAGAGAGGACAGACACACATGAGGGGGGACAGAGAGGACAGACACACATGAGGGGGGACAGAGAGGACAGACACACATGAGGGGGACAGAGAGGACAGACACACATGAGGGGGGACAGAGAGGACAGAAACACATGAGGGGGGACAGAGAGGACAGACACACATGAGGGGGACAGAGAGGACAGACACACATGAGGGGGGACAGAGAGGACAGAAACACATGAGGGGGACAGAGAGGACAGACACACATGAGGGGGACAGAGAGGACAGACACACATGAGGGGGAGAGAGAGGACAGACACACATGAGGGGGGACAGAGAGGACAGACACACATGAGGGGGACAGAGAGGACAGACACACATGAGGGGGACAGAGAGGACAGAGACACATGAGGGGGGACAGAGAGGACAGACACACATGAGGGGGACAGAGAGGACAGAAACACATGAGGGGGGACAGAGAGGACAGACACACATGAGGGGGAGAGAGAGGACAGAAACACATGAGGGGGGACAGAGAGGACAGAAACACATGAGGGGGACAGAGAGGACAGAAACACATGAGGGGGGACAGAGAGGACAGACACACATGAGGGGGAGAGAGAGGACAGAAACACATGAGGGGGGACAGAGAGGACAGAAACACATGAGGGGGACAGAGAGGACAGACACACATGAGGGGGACAGAGAGGACAGACACACATGAGGGGGACAGAGAGGACAGACACACATGAGGGGGACAGAGAGGACAGAGACACATGAGGGGGGACAGAGAGGACAGACACACATGAGGGGGAGAGAGAGGACAGACACACATGAGGGGGACAGAGAGGACAGAGACACATGAGGGGGAGAGAGAGGACAGACACACATGAGGGGGGACAGAGAGGACAGACACACATGAGGGGGAGAGAGAGGACAGACACACATGAGGGGGGACAGAGAGGACAGAAACACATGAGGGGGGACAGAGAGGACAGAGACACATGAGGGGGACAGAGAGGACAGACACACATGAGGGGGGACAGAGAGGACAGACACACATGAGGGGGACAGAGAGGACAGAGACACATGAGGGGGACAGAGAGGACAGAGACACATGAGGGGGGACAGAGAGGACAGACACACATGAGGGGGGACAGAGAGGACAGAAACACATGAGGGGGGACAGAGAGGACAGAGACACATGAGGGGGGACAGAGAGGACAGACACACATGAGGGGGAGAGAGAGGACAGACACACATGAGGGGGGACAGAGAGGACAGAAACACATGAGGGGGGACAGAGAGGACAGACACACATGAGGGGGAGAGAGAGGACAGACACACATGAGGGGGACAGAGAGGACAGAGACACATGAGGGGGGACAGAGAGGACAGACACACATGAGGGGGAGAGAGAGGACAGACACACATGAGGGGGACAGAGAGGACAGACACACATGAGGGGGACAGAGAGGACAGAGACACATGAGGGGGGACAGAGAGGACAGAAACACATGAGGGGGAGAGAGAGGACAGACACACATGAGGGGGGACAGAGAGGACAGAGACACATGAGGGGGGACAGAGAGGACAGAGACACATGAGGGGGAGAGAGAGGACAGAACACATGAGGGGGGACAGAGAGGACAGAGACACATGAGGGGGGACAGAGAGGACAGAAACACATGAGGGGGAGAGAGAGGACAGAAACACATGAGGGGGGACAGAGAGGACAGAGACACATGAGGGGGGACAGAGAGGACAGACACACATGAGGGGGAGAGAGAGGACAGAAACACATGAGGGGGGACAGAGAGGACAGAGACACATGAGGGGGGACAGAGAGGACAGAGACACATGAGGGGGAGAGAGAGGACAGACACATGAGGGGGGACAGAGAGGACAGAAACACATGAGGGGGAGAGAGAGGACAGAGACACATGAGGGGGAGAGAGAGGACAGACACACATGAGGGGGGACAGAGAGGACAGAGACACATGAGGGGGAGAGAGAGGACAGACACACATGAGGGGGAGAGAGAGGACAGACACACATGAGGGGGAGAGAGAGGACAGAACACATGAGGGGGGACAGAGAGGACAGAGACACATGAGGGGGGACAGAGAGGACAGAGACACATGAGGGGGGAGAGAGAGGACAGACACATGAGGGGGGACAGAGAGGACAGAGACACATGAGGGGGGACAGAGAGGACAGAAACACATGAGGGGGTAGAGAGAGGACAGAAACACATGAGGGGGACAGAGAGGACAGAGACACATGAGGGGGGACAGAGAGGACAGAGACACATGAGGGGGAGAGAGAGGACAGAACACATGAGGGGGGACAGAGAGGACAGAAACACATGAGGGGGAGAGAGAGGACAGAGACACATGAGGGGGGAGAGAGAGGACAGACACACATGAGGGGGGACAGAGAGGACAGAGACACATGAGGGGGGAGAGAGAGGACAGACACACATGAGGGGGAGAGAGAGGACAGACACACATGAGGGGGACAGAGAGGACAGACACACATGAGGGGGACAGAGAGGACAGAGACACATGAGGGGGGACAGAGAGGACAGAAACACATGAGGGGGAGAGAGAGGACAGAGACACATGAGGGGGGACAGAGAGGACAGACACACATGAGGGGGACAGAGAGGACAGAGACACATGAGGGGGAGAGAGAGGACAGACACATGAGGGGGGACAGAGAGGACAGAGACACATGAGGGGGGACAGAGAGGACAGAAACACATGAGGGGGGAGAGAGGACAGAAACACATGAGGGGGGACAGAGAGGACAGAGACACATGAGGGGGGACAGAGAGGACAGACACACATGAGGGGGGAGAGAGAGGACAGACACACATGAGGGGGACAGAGAGGACAGAGACACATGAGGGGGGACAGAGAGGACAGAGACACATGAGGGGGAGAGAGAGGACAGAACACATGAGGGGGGACAGAGAGGACAGAAACACATGAGGGGGAGAGAGAGGACAGAGACACATGAGGGGGGAGAGAGAGGACAGACACACATGAGGGGGGACAGAGAGGACAGAAACACATGAGGGGGAGAGAGAGGACAGACACACATGAGGGGGGAGAGAGAGGACAGACACACATGAGGGGGGACAGAGAGGACAGAGACACATGAGGGGGGAGAGAGAGGACAGACACACATGAGGGGGAGAGAGAGGACAGACACACATGAGGGGGACAGAGAGGACAGAGACACATGAGGGGGGAGAGAGAGGACAGACACACATGAGGGGGAGAGAGAGGACAGACACACATGAGGGGGACAGAGAGGACAGAGACACATGAGGGGGGACAGAGAGGACAGACACACATGGGGGGGACAGAGAGGACAGACACATGAGGGGGGACAGAGAGGACAGACACATGAGGGGGAAGGTGATGGAAGTATTGAATAAACTCTGCTGTGTGAATAATGAGGTGTAAAGGACACCACAGCGATGTGATCCGATGACAGACGGCTCTTAGATGCAACGTTTGAATCAACACTGATGATGTCAGAGTTCCATACTGTAAAAGACAATAAACTGATGCGCTGTCTCACGTGGGTTCGGGGTTAACCCTGTGAGTCAACATCAGCTGATCACACATCAGGAATTACAACTTTTTCGTTGTATGAATCGAAGCTCTGAGGACAAACCTGTGAATTGTGCTATTCTGCTGTATAAATCAAGTTAAATTGGCCGTTTGTGGATGGAGGCCATCAGACCCAAAGTGGGCGTTAGCGTGGCCTCAGTTACCTTGACGACTGACGGAACGGCTACCTCCTTCACTGATCCTGGTTTCTTGGAGTCTCTGCTGTCGTGACGGTGACGCTGCCGGACGATGTACTCGTACGTACTGAGCCTGTTCCACACTGCACACACAGCAGTGAACACCATCATTATTAACACATCTGCTTCATGAGGAAACAACTGAATCATGGGGCGAGAAAAAATGAGGATGTGTTTAATATTGTTTAAAAAGTGACTGAATGTTTTTTATATATATCAGGGGACAAATTGATTGAAAGAACCCCTACAAGCTCTGCTTTGATAAACGTCCTCTTCAAACCGCCTCCACATGTAATAATCCAGAATCTAAATATTTACTTATTATTGTTCATTTGTAAAGCTTGACTGTTGTCTCTAGATGTTACATTCATTCAAAAAAATACTAATAATAGAGTTCAGAGTTGTCACAACACTCTTTGTGAAACCTGCAGGTACGATCAAGTGTTAGATTCAAGGTGAGCTCAGACAAATTCAAATAAATTACTTTGCAAAGTGAAGCTAATGACATCACCATCAGTAATACTGTGTGTGTGTGTGTGTGTGTGTGTGTGTCTTACTGAGGTAGAAGTGGAAACAGAGCAGGTGACAGAGCAGCACAGAGGACAGCAGCCCCAGAGCGATGGTGACAGCAGCCAGAGCAGGAATCACTGCCGCTGCTGAGGTGAGAGGAGCGACAGGCAGAAAGACCAACCACACCGCCGTCTCATTCATCACTGACACACACACACACACACGCACACACACACACACACACACACACACACACACACCTTTGAATTGTTCTGAATGCTGGTGAGACACATTTTTATTCTGTCCACCTCATCTCTTCCTGCTGTCAGCACACTGAAAGTTCACCTGGACAGCAGTCAGACTGAGAGGTAACAACTGATTTATGATCAGAATAACATTTGTTGAATAGTAAACCATCATGCAAGAGATTAATATTGATGTCAGCACTGTGAACTAAAGGAAACCACATAAACTAGAACAGAACCAGATTCTATCAGTGTCACTTCTTATGTTATAAATCAGCACATCTGACTGAACTCAGACCTGATGAATTACACAGGACCTGAACACTTTTTAACTTCCATCTGTGATCGTCTGTGATGCCGTTTGTCATTCTGTCTCTCTGCTGTTCTCAGGTCTGTCATGAGATGACCTGATGACATAAAGCTTGAATATGAGCTCTGCTGAAGCTCTGACATCACTGCAGTTCTTCTCTTGTTAGAAATTCAGGATGATTTTGTCTGTGAACTGTAATGACCAACACAACTCTGGTCAGGTGAGTTCAGGGTTAGACGTCAGGTCTTACTCAGGAAGTGTTTGTCCGTGCGGAGTTTGGACGGGTCCAGAAAGAACTCGATAAAGACGTAGGAGGCCACAACCAGAACCAGACACACACCCAACAGAGCCGAGATCACGCTGTGGAGGAACAACCTGCAGAGTGAAGAAGACGACGTACTTTAATAATCAGTAATTCACTCTGTACTGTATCACAGCATAGTACTACACAAAATACGACTGAGTACACACAGTACCACACAGTAACCAGTACTGTGTGCTGAGGGACAATCAAAGGTCTGCTGTGAACACGTGTTCTCACAAACACTGTGACTGTGAATGAAGCTTCTTCAGCACTGAAACATTTCACAAGTTTAACTTCAGATGAAAAATTCAGAGGAAAAGTTTTCTTTTCTGTCTTTGAGTTGACTTGATTTGTTTTTTGATTATCTCAGACTACTTTTGGTTTGTGTTCACTCGTCCAGATATATTGCTGAGGGCACAGACTGACACTGGACCACTAGACAACAGGATATGTAATCGTGAACATGGATTAATTCATAACATGGAGCCCAGGAGGTGTCAATCATAGTCATAGTTTATATCATGTGATGATCATACATGTTGTTCTCTGACTGATGATGAGATGAGAGAAGATCTGACTTAATTAAAATGATTCACTCGTCTCTTCTTCACTTAATGAGCAGCCGCCCTCCACATCACCTGTCAGGTTACACACAGGCTATATGTTCATGACACCTCCATGACTGCAGCAGCTGACATCAGAACAGCAGAAGAAGAAGTGAAGCAGCCTCACTTGTAGTTTCTGCTCCCCACACAGTTGTTGAGCCACCGACAGTGATGATCGAAGTTGGCAACACATTTGTTACAGGCACTGCAGTGCTTTGACTTGGGACCCCTGAAACACACACACACACACAGTAAAGGTGTTAACCTGCAGGATGTCTCTCCAGCGCCCCCTGCTGGCCTAACTGCATGCTGAGTCAGAGGAGATGAGTTCAAATGAAACACTGAAGCTCCAGCAGCCTCAGACTGAACACCTGTTACCTGTTTAACTGCACCTCTGTGTTCATCATGAGGGTCAGTGCTGGTTAGAGCAGGAACAGTTCCACTGTGACCAGCAGCTGGTTCCTGTAGAACTGTTCCTGCTGGAACCAGCTGCTGTTCTACTGGAACCAGCTGCTGTTCTACTGTAACCAGCTGCTGTTCTACTGTAACCAGCTGCTGTTCTACTGTAACCAGCTGCTGTTCTACTGTAACCAGCTGCTGTTCCACTGTAACCAGCTGCTGTTCTACTGTAACCAGCTGCTGTTCTACTGTAACCAGCTGCTGTTCTACTGTAACCAGCTGCTGTTCCACTGGAACCAGCTGCTGTTCTACTGTAACCAGCTGCTGTTCTACTGTAACCAGCTGCTGTTCCACTGTAACCAGCTGCTGTTCTACTGTAACCAGCTGCTGTTCCACTGTAACCAGCTGCTGTTCTACTGTAACCAGCTGCTGTTCCACTGTAACCAGCTGCTGTTCTACTGTAACCAGCTGCTGTTCCACTGTAACCAGCTGCTGTTCTACTGTAACCAGCTGCTGTTCTACTGTAACCAGCTGCTGTTCTACTGTAACCAGCTGCTGTTCTACTGTAACCAGCTGCTGTTCTACTGTAACCAGCTGCTGTTCCACTGGAACCAGCTGCTGTTCTACTGTAACCAGCTGCTGTTCTACTGTAACCAGCTGCTGTTCTACTGTAACCAGCTGCTGTTCTACTGTAACCAGCTGCTGTTCCACTGTAACCAGCTGCTGTTCCACTGTAACCAGCTGCTGTTCCACTGTAACCAGCTGCTGTTCTACTGTAACCAGCTGCTGTTCCACTGGAACCAGCTGCTGTTCTACTGTAACCAGCTGCTGTTCTACTGTAACCAGCTGCTGTTCTACTGTAACCAGCTGCTGTTCTACTGGAACCAGCTGCTGTTCCACTGTAACCAGCTGCTGTTCTACTGTAACCAGCTGCTGTTCTACTGTAACCAGCTGCTGTTCTACTGTAACCAGCTGCTGTTCCACTGGAACCAGCTGCTGTTCTACTGTAACCAGCTGCTGTTCTACTGTAACCAGCTGCTGTTCTACTGTAACCAGCTGCTGTTCTACTGTAACCAGCTGCTGTTCCACTGGAACCAGCTGCTGTTCTACTGTAACCAGCTGCTGTTCTACTGTAACCAGCTGCTGTTCTACTGTAACCAGCTGCTGTTCCACTGGAACCAGCTGCTGTTCTACTGTAACCAGCTGCTGTTCCACTGTAACCAGCTGCTGTTCCACTGTAACCAGCTGCTGTTCTACTGGAACCAGCTGCTGTTCCACTGTAACCAGCTGCTGTTCCACTGTAACCAGCTGCTGTTCTACTGTAACCAGCTGCTGTTCCACTGTAACCAGCTGCTGTTCCACTGTAACCAGCTGCTGTTCCACTGTAACCAGCTGCTGTTCTACTGTAACCAGCTGCTGTTCTACTGTAACCAGCTGCTGTTCTACTGTAACCAGCTGCTGTTCCACTGTAACCAGCTGCTGTTCTACTGTAACCAGCTGCTGTTCCACTGGAACCAGCTGCTGTTCCACTGGAACCAGCTGCTGTTCCACTGTAACCAGCTGCTGTTCCACTGTAACCAGCTGCTGTTCTACTGGAACCAGCTGCTGTTCTACTGGAACCAGCTGCTGTTCCACTGGAACCAGCTGCTGTTCCACTGGAACCAGCTGCTGTTCCACTGTAACCAGCTGCTGTTCTACTGGAACCAGCTGCTGTTCTACTGTAACCAGCTGCTGTTCCACTGTAACCAGCTGCTGTTCCACTGTAACCAGCTGCTGTTCCACTGTAACCAGCTGCTGTTCTACTGTAACCAGCTGCTGTTCTACTGTAACCAGCTGCTGTTCCACTGGAACCAGCTGCTGTTCCACTGTAACCAGCTGCTGTTCCACTGGAACCAGCTGCTGTTCCACTGGAACCAGCTGCTGTTCTACTGGAACCAGCTGCTGTTCTACTGTAACCAGCTGCTGTTCTACTGTAACCAGCTGCTGTTCTACTGGAACCAGCTGCTGTTCTACTGTAACCAGCTGCTGTTCCACTGTAACCAGCTGCTGTTCCACTGTAACCAGCTGCTGTTCTACTGTAACCAGCTGCTGTTCTACTGGAACCAGCTGCTGTTCTACTGTAACCAGCTGCTGTTCTACTGGAACCAGCTGCTGTTCTACTGTAACCAGCTGCTGTTCCACTGTAACCAGCTGCTGTTCCACTGTAACCAGCTGCTGTTCTACTGTAACCAGCTGCTGTTCCACTGGAACCAGCTGCTGTTCTACTGGAACCAGCTGCTGTTCCACTGTAACCAGCTGCTGTTCCACTGTAACCAGCTGCTGTTCTACTGTAACCAGCTGCTGTTCCACTGTAACCAGCTGCTGTTCTACTGGAACCAGCTGCTGTTCCACTGTAACCAGCTGCTGTTCTACTGTAACCAGCTGCTGTTCCACTGGAACCAGCTGCTGTTCCACTGGAACCAGCTGCTGTTCCACTGTAACCAGCTGCTGTTCTACTGGAACCAGCTGCTGTTCCACTGTAACCAGCTGCTGTTCCACTGTAACCAGCTGCTGTTCCACTGTAACCAGCTGCTGTTCTACTGGAACCAGCTGCTGTTCCACTGGAACCAGCTGCTGTTCCACTGGAACCAGCTGCTGTTCCACTGGAACCAGCTGCTGTTCTACTGGAACCAGCTGCTGTTCCACTGGAACCAGCTGCTGTTCTACTGGAACCAGCTGCTGTTCTACTGGAACCAGCTGCTGTTCTACTGGAACCAGCTGCTGTTCTACTGGAACCAGCTGCTGTTCCACTGGAACCAGCTGCTGTTCTACTGGAACCAGCTGCTGTTCCACTGTAACCAGCTGCTGTTCTACTGTAACCAGCTGCTGTTCTACTGTAACCAGCTGCTGTTCCACTGGAACCAGCTGCTGTTCTACTGTAACCAGCTGCTGTTCCACTGTAACCAGCTGCTGTTCTACTGTAACCAGCTGCTGTTCCACTGGAACCAGCTGCTGTTCTACTGTAACCAGCTGCTGTTCTACTGTAACCAGCTGCTGTTCTACTGTAACCAGCTGTTCCACTGGAACCAGCTGCTGTTCTACTGTAACCAGCTGCTGTTCTACTGGAACCAGCTGCTGTTCCACTGTAACCAGCTGCTGTTCTACTGTAACCAGCTGCTGTTCCACTGTAACCAGCTGCTGTTCTACTGTAACCAGCTGCTGTTCTACTGTAACCAGCTGCTGTTCTACTGTAACCAGCTGCTGTTCCACTGGAACCAGCTGCTGTTCTACTGTAACCAGCTGCTGTTCCACTGGAACCAGCTGCTGTTCTACTGTAACCAGCTGCTGTTCCACTGTAACCAGCTGCTGTTCTACTGTAACCAGCTGCTGTTCCACTGGAACCAGCTGCTGTTCTACTGTAACCAGCTGCTGTTCCACTGTAACCAGCTGCTGTTCTACTGTAACCAGCTGCTGTTCCACTGGAACCAGCTGCTGTTCTACTGTAACCAGCTGCTGTTCTACTGGAACCAGCTGCTGTTCCACTGTAACCAGCTGCTGTTCTACTGTAACCAGCTGCTGTTCCACTGTAACCAGCTGCTGTTCTACTGTAACCAGCTGCTGTTCTACTGTAACCAGCTGCTGTTCTACTGTAACCAGCTGCTGTTCTACTGTAACCAGCTGCTGTTCCACTGGAACCAGCTGCTGTTCTACTGTAACCAGCTGCTGTTCCACTGTAACCAGCTGCTGTTCTACTGTAACCAGCTGCTGTTCCACTGGAACCAGCTGCTGTTCTACTGTAACCAGCTGCTGTTCCACTGTAACCAGCTGCTGTTCTACTGTAACCAGCTGCTGTTCCACTGTAACCAGCTGCTGTTCCACTGTAACCAGCTGCTGTTCTACTGTAACCAGCTGCTGTTCCACTGGAACCAGCTGCTGTTCTACTGTAACCAGCTGCTGTTCCACTGTAACCAGCTGCTGTTCTACTGTAACCAGCTGCTGTTCCACTGTAACCAGCTGCTGTTCCACTGGAACCAGCTGCTGTTCTACTGGAACCAGCTGCTGTTCCACTGTAACCAGCTGCTGTTCCACTGGAACCAGCTGCTGTTCTACTGTAACCAGCTGCTGTTCTACTGGAACCAGCTGCTGTTCCACTGTAACCAGCTGCTGTTCCACTGTAACCAGCTGCTGTTCCACTGTAACCAGCTGCTGTTCTACTGTAACCAGCTGCTGTTCCACTGGAACCAGCTGCTGTTCTACTGTAACCAGCTGCTGTTCTACTGTAACCAGCTGCTGTTCTACTGTAACCAGCTGCTGTTCCACTGGAACCAGCTGCTGTTCTACTGTAACCAGCTGCTGTTCCACTGTAACCAGCTGCTGTTCCACTGTAACCAGCTGCTGTTCTACTGTAACCAGCTGCTGTTCCACTGTAACCAGCTGCTGTTCCACTGTAACCAGCTGCTGTTCTACTGTAACCAGCTGCTGTTCCACTGTAACCAGCTGCTGTTCCACTGTAACCAGCTGCTGTTCCACTGTAACCAGCTGCTGTTCTACTGTAACCAGCTGCTGTTCTACTGTAACCAGCTGCTGTTCTACTGTAACCAGCTGCTGTTCCACTGTAACCAGCTGCTGTTCTACTGTAACCAGCTGCTGTTCCACTGTAACCAGCTGCTGTTCCACTGGAACCAGCTGCTGTTCCACTGTAACCAGCTGCTGTTCCACTGTAACCAGCTGCTGTTCTACTGGAACCAGCTGCTGTTCTACTGGAACCAGCTGCTGTTCCACTGGAACCAGCTGCTGTTCCACTGGAACCAGCTGCTGTTCCACTGTAACCAGCTGCTGTTCTACTGGAACCAGCTGCTGTTCTACTGTAACCAGCTGCTGTTCCACTGTAACCAGCTGCTGTTCCACTGTAACCAGCTGCTGTTCCACTGTAACCAGCTGCTGTTCTACTGTAACCAGCTGCTGTTCTACTGTAACCAGCTGCTGTTCCACTGGAACCAGCTGTTCCACTGGAACCAGCTGCTGTTCCACTGGAACCAGCTGCTGTTCCACTGGAACCAGCTGCTGTTCTACTGGAACCAGCTGCTGTTCTACTGGAACCAGCTGCTGTTCTACTGTAACCAGCTGCTGTTCTACTGTAACCAGCTGCTGTTCCACTGGAACCAGCTGCTGTTCCACTGGAACCAGCTGTTGTTCTACTGGAACCAGCTGCTGTTCCACTGGAACCAGCTGCTGTTCTACTGGAACCAGCTGCTGTTCTACTGGAACCAGCTGCTGTTCCACTGGAACCAGCTGCTGTTCCACTGGAACCAGCTGCTGTTCTACTGGAACCAGCTGCTGTTCTACTGTAACCAGCTGCTGTTCTACTGTAACCAGCTGTTCCACTGGAACCAGCTGCTGTTCCACTGGAACCAGCTGCTGTTCCACTGGAACCAGCTGCTGTTCTACTGGAACCAGCTGCTGTTCCACTGTAACCAGCTGCTGTTCTACTGTAACCAGCTGCTGTTCTACTGTAACCAGCTGTTCCACTGGAACCAGCTGCTGTTCTACTGTAACCAGCTGCTGTTCCACTGTAACCAGCTGCTGTTCTACTGTAACCAGCTGTTCCACTGGAAACAGCTGCTGTTCTACTGTAACCAACTGTTCCACTGGAACCAGCTGCTGTTCTACTGTAACCAGCTGTTCCACTGGAACCAGCTGCTGTTCCACTGGAACCAGCTGCTGTTCCACTGGAACCAGCTGCTGTTCTACTGGAACCAGCTGCTGTTCTACTGGAACCAGCTGCTGTTCCACTGTAACCAGCTGCTGTTCTACTGTAACCAGCTGCTGTTCTACTGTAACCAGCTGCTGTTCTACTGTAACCAGCTGCTGTTCCACTGTAACCAGCTGCTGTTCTACTGTAACCAGCTGCTGTTCTACTGTAACCAGCTGCTGTTCTACTGTAACCAGCTGCTGTTCCACTGGAACCAGCTGCTGTTCTACTGTAACCAGCTGCTGTTCTACTGTAACCAGCTGCTGTTCTACTGGAACCAGCTGCTGTTCCACTGTAACCAGCTGCTGTTCCACTGTAACCAGCTGCTGTTCTACTGTAACCAGCTGCTGTTCCACTGTAACCAGCTGCTGTTCTACTGTAACCAGCTGCTGTTCCACTGGAACCAGCTGCTGTTCTACTGTAACCAGCTGCTGTTCTACTGTAACCAGCTGCTGTTCTACTGGAACCAGCTGCTGTTCTACTGTAACCAGCTGCTGTTCTACTGGAACCAGCTGCTGTTCTACTGTAACCAGCTGCTGTTCCACTGTAACCAGCTGCTGTTCCACTGTAACCAGCTGCTGTTCTACTGTAACCAGCTGCTGTTCTACTGGAACCAGCTGCTGTTCTACTGTAACCAGCTGCTGTTCTACTGGAACCAGCTGCTGTTCTACTGTAACCAGCTGCTGTTCCACTGTAACCAGCTGCTGTTCCACTGTAACCAGCTGCTGTTCTACTGTAACCAGCTGCTGTTCCACTGGAACCAGCTGCTGTTCTACTGGAACCAGCTGCTGTTCCACTGTAACCAGCTGCTGTTCCACTGTAACCAGCTGCTGTTCTACTGTAACCAGCTGCTGTTCCACTGTAACCAGCTGCTGTTCTACTGTAACCAGCTGCTGTTCCACTGTAACCAGCTGCTGTTCTACTGTAACCAGCTGCTTCCACTGGAACCAGCTGCTGTTCCACTGGAACCAGCTGCTGTTCCACTGTAACCAGCTGCTGTTCTACTGGAACCAGCTGCTGTTCCACTGTAACCAGCTGCTGTTCCACTGTAACCAGCTGCTGTTCCACTGTAACCAGCTGCTGTTCTACTGGAACCAGCTGCTGTTCCACTGTAACCAGCTGCTGTTCCACTGGAACCAGCTGCTGTTCCACTGGAACCAGCTGCTGTTCTACTGGAACCAGCTGCTGTTCTACTGGAACCAGCTGCTGTTCCACTGGAACCAGCTGCTGTTCTACTGGAACCAGCTGCTGTTCTACTGGAACCAGCTGCTGTTCTACTGGAACCAGCTGCTGTTCTACTGTAACCAGCTGTTCCACTGGAACCAGCTGCTGTTCTACTGGAACCAGCTGCTGTTCCACTGTAACCAGCTGCTGTTCTACTGTAACCAGCTGCTGTTCTACTGTAACCAGCTGTTCCACTGGAACCAGCTGCTGTTCTACTGTAACCAGCTGCTGTTCCACTGTAACCAGCTGCTGTTCTACTGTAACCAGCTGCTGTTCCACTGGAACCAGCTGCTGTTCTACTGTAACCAGCTGCTGTTCCACTGTAACCAGCTGCTGTTCTACTGTAACCAGCTGTTCCACTGGAACCAGCTGCTGTTCTACTGGAACCAGCTGCTGTTCTACTGGAACCAGCTGCTGTTCCACTGTAACCAGCTGCTGTTCTACTGTAACCAGCTGCTGTTCCACTGTAACCAGCTGCTGTTCTACTGTAACCAGCTGCTGTTCCACTGTAACCAGCTGCTGTTCCACTGTAACCAGCTGCTGTTCTACTGTAACCAGCTGTTCCACTGGAACCAGCTGCTGTTCTACTGTAACCAGCTGCTGTTCCACTGTAACCAGCTGCTGTTCTACTGTAACCAGCTGCTGTTCCACTGGAACCAGCTGCTGTTCTACTGTAACCAGCTGCTGTTCCACTGTAACCAGCTGCTGTTCTACTGTAACCAGCTGTTCCACTGGAACCAGCTGCTGTTCTACTGTAACCAGCTGCTGTTCTACTGGAACCAGCTGCTGTTCCACTGTAACCAGCTGCTGTTCTACTGTAACCAGCTGCTGTTCCACTGTAACCAGCTGCTGTTCTACTGTAACCAGCTGCTGTTCTACTGTAACCAGCTGCTGTTCTACTGTAACCAGCTGCTGTTCTACTGTAACCAGCTGCTGTTCCACTGGAACCAGCTGCTGTTCTACTGTAACCAGCTGCTGTTCCACTGTAACCAGCTGCTGTTCTACTGTAACCAGCTGCTGTTCCACTGGAACCAGCTGCTGTTCTACTGTAACCAGCTGCTGTTCCACTGTAACCAGCTGCTGTTCTACTGTAACCAGCTGCTGTTCCACTGTAACCAGCTGCTGTTCCACTGTAACCAGCTGCTGTTCTACTGTAACCAGCTGCTGTTCCACTGGAACCAGCTGCTGTTCTACTGTAACCAGCTGCTGTTCCACTGTAACCAGCTGCTGTTCTACTGTAACCAGCTGCTGTTCCACTGTAACCAGCTGCTGTTCCACTGGAACCAGCTGCTGTTCTACTGGAACCAGCTGCTGTTCCACTGTAACCAGCTGCTGTTCCACTGGAACCAGCTGCTGTTCTACTGTAACCAGCTGCTGTTCTACTGGAACCAGCTGCTGTTCCACTGTAACCAGCTGCTGTTCCACTGTAACCAGCTGCTGTTCTACTGGAACCAGCTGCTGTTCTACTGTAACCAGCTGCTGTTCTACTGTAACCAGCTGCTGTTCCACTGTAACCAGCTGCTGTTCCACTGTAACCAGCTGCTGTTCCACTGTAACCAGCTGTTCCACTGGAACCAGCTGCTGTTCCACTGGAACCAGCTGCTGTTCCACTGTAACCAGCTGCTGTTCTACTGGAACCAGCTGCTGTTCCACTGTAACCAGCTGCTGTTCCACTGTAACCAGCTCCTGTTCCACTGTAACCAGCTGCTGTTCCACTGTAACCAGCTCCTGTTCCACTGTAACCAGCTGTTCCACTGTAACCAGCTGCTGTTCTACTGGAACCAGCTGCTGTTCCACTGTAACCAGCTGTTCCACTGTAACCAGCTGCTGTTCCACTGTAACCAGCTGCTGTTCTACTGTAACCAGCTGCTGTTCCACTGTAACCAGCTCCTGTTCTACTGTAACCAGCTGCTGTTCTACTGTAACCAGCTGCTGTTCTACTGTAACCAGCTGCTGTTCCACTGTAACCAGCTGCTGTTCTACTGTAACCAGCTGCTGTTCTACTGTAACCAGCTGCTGTTCTACTGGAACCAGCTGCTGTTCTACTGTAACCAGCTGCTGTTCTACTGGAACCAGCTGTTCCACTGTCAGCAGAAGTGTCCTCAGAGACACAGGTGTCTCCAGGACCAGGTTTCTGTCTGTCTTCTCTGACCCAGCTCTCGGAGGCCTCCTGGGGGACTCTGACACACTGACCTGGTTTCTGCTGCAGTTCAGGATCACAGGAGCTCTTTATTATTTACATCATGATGAGAAACCTTTGCATTAAACATGGAGACTGCTGAGAGCCTGAGCACAGAGCAGTTCACACAAATATTACAACACTGTCGACTCCTCTCAGACAGAATGGAGACAACTACCCCACACAACACCTAACCTCCTCCCCTCACACTGATCCCCTTGTTTTGATCGGTGTCTGCTCACATGTAGTCGGATGTTCTCCAGGTATGAGTGCTGAATGAGCTGTTAGCAGCTCCTGTTTGCAGTGTACTCATGGGTGTAATAGGTGACTTTGATAAGGAAGATATCTTAAAAACATGAAGATTCTCAGGGGAGTTCTGGAGAGTCTTTTCTTTCACTTCTTGCTTGTTTGTTTATGTGTGTGTAAAAACTGAAAGCCTGTAGAGACACTGTGTCGTCCACTGAGAGCAGATTGTCACCGTGGAGGAAACAGTCACCTGCTCAGGTACAACAACACACCTGTGTGTTCATTAATAGCTCTGTTAGCTTGACATGAAGCAGCACTGAAGCACCTCAGGATCAATCCCTCTGACAACAGGAGGCATCGTAAAGCTCTGAATCTACGATTGGAGCCAAGAAAGAAAAACTATCTTTATAGTGAAATCAATAAGAGTAAGAAAAAAGTCCAGATACTCAGATCTATACTGATCATCTGTGTCAATACTTACATTCATATTACTTAATTGTATTGTTAAAGTTTATTCTTAGTCGACAAACATTTACAACATATAATATTGTAATCTGTAGTCTATTGTTTTTACTTAGGCGGATGTTAATATGTGGCTAGGACACACATTCACACACACTCACACACACTCACAGCACAAACACTGAGGTGACTTCAGCTATGAGCTTGGAGGACATTTGTGGATTTGGCTTCACTAATGTGACACTAAAATCAGATATTTAAGATTTTCAAAGCTCAAAATGTGTCAGAAACATGTAAGTGAGCAGCAGATATACTGTATACTGTGTGTCTGTGCCTTCAGTATGTACACACTTCAGACAGCCGTGTGTGTGCAGTGTGTGTTACTCACACGTCCACCTGGCACAGGTAGCAGTGGCAGTTCTCGATGACGTGAGCGTGTTTAGAGCGGTCGAACACCGGGACCGGACCTTTGTCGCTCTTTGACCTGACGTTGTAGTCGGCTGGGTCGATGGACACGGCCATCACGTGCACACACAGGTGACACACGAACATGACGCCCGTACACTGAACTCAGATCAGGACTCAAACAAAAACACTGGACCATTTCTGGACCGCTCAGATCATTTAAACTGAAATATCATCACCAGTATCGGTCAGTCCTCCTGTTCTGCTCTCTCACAGAAACATGAGTTCAGTTTCAGCTGAGCTGTCAGCTGGAGGACTGGGGTGATGTTAAACATCTTTCTATCACTACAACACTGATCAATAATCAGATCAATACAGAATGCATCTGTGACTGTCAGACATATCGGAGCCACAGTCAGGAGAAACATCATGTGAGATCTGCAGAGCGAACACTGAGTTTGAGGATACGATGTAGCCTGCAGGGATCCAGTGAGCCGGCAGCAGGGGGACGAACACGCCAAAGCCGGTGACAGCGAAGAAGATGTAGAGCAGCCAGGCCAGCAGCTGGAAGGGGTGCGGCGGCCAGCTCCAGCCGTTGGTCCGTGAGCAGAGCGACACGTCGGCTCGCTGAGGGCCATCCTCGCCCACCGGTGCCGTGCGGTTCGGGTTCCTACTGCACACATCCATCCTGCACACACATCACACACAACAGAGCAAGCTGTGGTCACTTTCTGTTTCCAGCATGGACTTCATCACATGAGCAGAGATGAGCTGCAGGGTGGAGCTGCTCAAACAGCAGCTTCATGATCTTTACCCGTCACTGAGCTGCCGAGGAAACACCAACATGATGTCCTCCAGGCCCTGTTCACACCTGCTGTTATCACCTGTCCTGTCTCTGAATGTGTCAGTTCACACCTGCTGTTATCACCTGTCCTGTCTCTGAATGTGTCAGTTCACACCTGCTGTTATCACCTGTCCTGTCTCTGAATGTGTCAGTTCACACCTGCTGTTATCACCTGTCCTGACTCTGAGTCTTTCAGTTCACACCTGCTGTTATCACCTGTCCTGACTCTGAATGTTTCAGTTCACACCTGCTGTTATCACCTGTCCTGACTCTGAGTCTGTCCAGCTGTGATTGGATCACTCAGGACAGATGATGACAGCAGGTGTGAACAGTCTTGTGATGTGACACAGAAGTTCTAGTATGAGAACGTGTCACAACATACAAACAGAACCAGATTAATCAATTAATAATATATCTATTAAAAAGCTTTTCTGGTCATCATAATTGATTTTGGCTCATTTTCACTATAGATTCATCCATCAGAGTCTAAAGTCATGTCAAATGTACTGGACTGAGTGACTGACTCATAGCTGCAGCTCTAAATTCATTATGAACATATATAAATCAGAAAAACGGTGAAAAACTGTGATCAACATGTGAGAAGACTAATCAGTTAATCCACTGAGTCAGTTATTGGCAGATTGAGCTTTACTTGTGACAATTTGTGACACAAAGTGTAGAAGGTGTTTATTTCTATTTAGTGACACTTTATAGATCAAGATTAATCACGCAATTTGATCCTTAATGATCATATATATCAGCAGATATTCACCGGGAGGAGTTGAATTAATCACTTCATCACATTAATATTGATAATTATTACTAATGATTCGTTATTTCAAACAGGTGTTGATGTCTGAGCTCCTTATACCTGAACCATCCTGATACAGTATGACGGCGGCTCACCTGCCTAACTCGAGTTGAACAGGTAAGAGAGCAGCTCACCTGAGTAACTCGGGTTGAACAGGTAAGAGAGCAGCTCACCTGAGTAACTCGGGTTGAACAGGTAAGAGAGCAGCTCACCTGAGTAACTCGGGTTGAACAGGTAAGAGGGCAGCTCACCTGGGTAGCTCGGGTTGAACAGGTAAGAGGGCAGCTCACCTGGGTAGCTCGGGTTGAACAGGTAAGAGAGCAGCTCACCTGGGTAGCTCGGGTTGAACAGGTAAGAGGGCAGCTCACCTAAGTAGCTCGGGTTAACGGGACTCCGCTCCGCTGCATGTCATCTCATCCCCGAGCCTGGGCCTGACCGGAGGTCTGCCGTCTTCCGGCTCGGGAGGACCAGCTGCTCCTGGGGAGACCCACCCGGCTCGGCTCGGCTCGGCTCGGCTCGGCACTCGGGCTCCGTCCTCAGAACCACAGACGCGGGTCAGACCGTCCCAGTCCAGCTGTTAGCTCACATCCATCCCGGCTGAAGACACGACCCGTGTTGAAGTGCTGCGGTAGCTCCGTGCTAACCGGCTACATCAGCGGGCTGAGCCTGCAGATGACTTCGAGCTGTATCCGGACAACAGTTGTTTTAACCCCGCAGCTCAGCGAACTGGTTAGCGTGTAAAGCTATCCACCGACTGCTAGCGCTAGCCTCGTTAGCCTCGTTAGCCGCGGCCACCATGCTAGTTAGCCAAAGCTGACGGACGGAGGCGGCGCCCGCGGCGCGCGAGGCAGACGGCAAGCGTTAACTTTTAATGGTTCTAATGATTTTAAATATTTAACGGCCGCTGCTGGTTCAACGGTCCACTAACCAGCCTGTTAGCCTGTTAGCATGTTAGCTGCTGCCTCCCACCGTCTCCCAGCTCTGTACGCCGTCTCCCTGGTAACGCTCCAGGCCCGCTGTCATTGGTCACCGTAGCTGGTCCCGCCCACTGCCTGCTGCAGATATAAACCGGCCTGAGCTCAGTGTATGGACGGGTGGTGTCCAGCAGGGGGCAGCAGATACACAGAAACGGACAGGACAGACACAAAGTCACATCTTCATGTCTTTATTTAATGTCTTAATTGGCAAAAAGACATGATGGAGCAGATCCGCACGCCTCAGCCTCAGCCTCAGCCTCAGCCTCAGGGTCAGCCTCAGCCTCAGGGTCAGGGTCAGGGTCAGCCTCAGCCTCAGGGTCAGCCTCAGGGTCAGCCTCAGCGTCAGCCTCAGCCTCAGCCTCAGGGTCAGGGTCAGCCTCAGGGTCAGCCTCAGCCTCAGCCTCAGGGTCAGCCTCAGGGTCAGCCTCAGGGTCAGCCTCAGGGTCAGCCTCAGGGTCAGCCTCAGCGTCAGCCTCAGGCTCAGCCTCAGCCTCAGCCTCAGGGTCAGCCTCAGGGTCAGCCTCAGCCTCAGCCTCAGGGTCAGGGTCAGGGTCAGCCTCAGCCTCAGCCTCAGCCTCAGCCTCAGGGTCAGCCTCAGCCTCAGCCTCAGCCTCAGCCTCAGCCTCAGCCTCAGCCTCAGCCTCAGGATCAGCCTCAGCCTCAGCCTCAGCCTCGGGGTCAGGAGGACACGCCTGATCACTGAGAGAATCATGTAAAATAATGTCACTGATGTTGAAAGTTATGTGACACGTCCTGCATTTCATCAGGTCACATGATCAAAACGTCATGCGTTCAGTTTGTTGAGAACATGGCAGAGACATCACATCAGCTTCCTGTCATAAACTGTACAGTTATTGATCATCTGAAGAGGCCTGATTGCTGTCCTCTGAAAACTGATTAATTAGGTGTAATTAAGCGACTTCCTCCTGACAAGGGGCCCTGGCTGTGTTGGTCCCATCAGAGAGCAGCTTGTCCCTGGAGTGTAATAATTATTGGTGTCAGATATTCTGACAGGGGTATTTTTACATTGCAGTGTAAAGATAATAAGATGACCCTTTATTGTTCCGTCAGAAGGTAAATGCAGGTCACAGCAGCAGAAGACCAGAATTAGTACATATCAATATTTTTTTTTTATAAAGTAGGATCAATATTAACAATTAACTAAGCAATTTAAAATGCAAAATGACAGTGGAGAGCAGAACAAACAGGACAGACAGCTGGTACTGGCACAGTGACCTCCACTCTGCATGTTTTACTTTAATGAGCTTCATCCTTATAAAGTCTGTCTCTGTGGGTCTGCACACATCTTCTGATGGTAATCCTCCTCATCTGCTGCGCTGCGGTCCAACAGTTAAAGTGTTGTAAAAACTTCCTCCTGAGGCCTCAAACACTTAAATGTGTTTCACAGAAGATCTGTTTTCTGAGTCTTAATTACTGTGAAAGTGGAGCGACTCCCACGATAAGCTCTGAGAACCAGAGCCACAGTTAGCTGACAGATGTGGGTCCCACAGGGGCCTCTAGCGGGCCTGACCACAAACACTCAGCCAGAGAGAGCAGAAAGACACACACACACACACACACACACACACACACACACACACACACACACACACACCCCAACACCAATAAGGACGGAGCTTCTGGGTCCAGAAACTGAAGTCAGTGCTGAAGTGTCTTCAACCTGAATTCTTTCTGATGCCCATCTGGGGCGACTCCACTGGTTTCAAACAGAAGTCTGATAGTATGTAAGCTTATGATGAGCTCATGGTCTCATATTTACAGTAAAACAGACCATAAAGCAGGGGAGGATTTTGGGGGCGGGACTACCTTGTGATTGGCAAGCTGAGACCATGAAAACATGTCCTCAGGGTCCAGTTGTTCAAAGGTAATCTGATCGGATTTTGGTTATCAGATTGGATCAAATCTTGAAAATGGGTTGTTCAAAAGGGAAAGAAGGAACCTGAAATCAAATTAGATCACAGAATCCAATCCTAGATTTAATCTGGATCAAACACTCAGTTTGTGTTGTTCAAAACTTTTCAGTAGGATTTGGATAACTTTGAGCCAAAAAAAACAGGATCATCCTGATCCCAACAGAGGGTAGGATTTTAAGGTGGATTTCAGGAAGAAAATGTAGTCAAATTTTAAAATTGGTAAAATAATACATTTGTATCATTTAGCATATATACTTTTATTCATATTTTGCACTTGACTTGTTTAACCGTTACAGTGATAAAGCAGATAAAGTAGACATAGGCTACCAATTAAGCCTTTCAGTATAGTAAAGTAAAAATAAAATAAAAATAAAAACGATCTTGTCCCCATGAAATAATCCCCCAAACAGATTTCAATAACAAACAAAAATAATATATTACATTTTTCTGTCATTCATCACTGCATATTAATTTCAAAGAAACAATCATCAGAGATGAACCTGTCAAAAATCATTTCTAACAATTGCATCCCTTACTTCACGTCCAGTCAGTCCCTCATTCTGACAGAAGGCCAGAGGTTGGTCTGGTTCTTCAACAGGCTCAGGTGCATCATAAACATCATCACAGAGAAGGACAGTGCGCCTGTTTTATTATGTTGCATGCTCCCTGTGGTTCCACTTGCAAGTAGTTAAGGCATGCAAAGTGTCTCTTCAGAACTCCATTTAAACGCTCAATTGCACATCTTGTTTTGCAATGAGCAGTGTTGAAGCGTGCCTACGCAGGTGTGGTTGCTGCAAGAAAAGGAGTCATCAGCCATGGTAGGAGTAGACAGGCACTGTCTCCTAATATTGTGCCATCCGGTCGGCTGGTTTGGAGCACTCTGTATAAAGCACTCTCTCTTAGGAGACGTGCATCATGAACAGACCCAGGCCACTTCACGACATAGTTTGTGATGATGAGGTCAGCATCGCCCACAAGTTGGATGTTGATGCTACTCCTCCCCTTTCGGTTGATGTATTCCCAATCCCTCTCATGAGGTGCTTGGATATGCACATGAGTGCAGTCAATAACCCCAATAGTATTGGGCATGTTCCCCAAAAGAAAAAACTTGTGCTTGGTCTGGGCAATCTGGTCATCCTTTGGAAGTGAAACAAACTGATACAATTGACACAGCTTTCACTACATCACTCACAGTTGATTTGTCCACTCCTATATTGTCACCAACAACTTGGTAGAAAGTCCTAGATGCATATAGGCGCAGACCGACTAGGACCTGTACTTCCACAGACAGACTGTGACTCCTTCAGGTTCTCCGTTGAATTTTTGGCCTGACAAGGTCTGAAATGTACTTAATATCAGCATTCCCAAAGTGAAAGCGAGCATACAGTTCTTCAATGGTGTATTGCTCCAGGGGTTTTGCACGCTCAACATACACCCTTTGACGGTATCCTCTTCCACCAAAATGGTGGTAGCAATGGGCAATACCTGCCATGTCAGTGCCTCTCTCTAAGTCCTCTGAGAAAGGCTGAATATAAGATGGCTGTCAAATACCCACCCACCCATTAGCTGACGTGCTTTGGCTTGTGTTCAATTAAATCAATCATGCCCAAGACCTATAAATACTATGTTCACTACAACAGATGAGGTGGAACCATGGACTCAAAAGGACCTAATTTCACTGTTGCAGAAACCCATGCACTGCTGGAGGGTGTTAAGTGCCATTGTGCCTCAATAGTAGGAAGCTCTGTTGCGGGTGGAATGGTGACTAACAAAAGGAAGAAAGACATTTGTGTTGAAATCACCCAGAATGTGAATGCAATGGGGTCTGGCCAGAAGGGGACCTTGGAGCAAGTGAAATGTAGATGGAAGAATCCGAGGGCCAGAGCAACAAAGGACCTTGCTGAAGCAAAAAACACCCAAACAGGCAACAAACCCTTTAAGAAAGGTGAATACACAGATGTGGTTCTGGACATTATTGGAGGTTAGAACTCTAAAGCTCTGCACGGGATTCAAGGTGTTGTAAGGGATGGTGACCCTACGATTATAGAGGAAAGTGAGCCAGTTCCTCCTAATGCAGAGGGAACATTTATTCTGGATCTCAGCCCTGTTATTGAAGAACAACCTGGATCCTCACTGGTAGAGCCAGCAGTCACAGGAGCTCAGAAAAGAGGCTTGAAGCGTCCTTTGCCAAATAGTAATGATGATGCCTATGAATCACTTCTTAAACGAGAAACTGAAAGAGCAGAAGCACAGATACTCCTGCCAGAGGAACAAATCAAGCTGACCAAACTGCAGCAAACCAAAGCAAAACTTCAGATCCGCCTCCTAAAAGCAGGGCTTGAAAATGCTGGTCTCTCCTCCTCAGATGAAGAAGAACCCTGAACATTCTTTATTTTGTTAACTATTGGACATTTAGCCTTTTTTATTATTTAAGATGTTTTCAAAATATCCACAATGTATTTGTTAATGTATATTTGTTTTTTATTTGTTGTGGCTCAGATGAGGGGTCATAAAAGAAATCATGAATGGAAGTGGATGTTTATGTTATTTTTGTGTTTTGTCTCAAAATAAGAAACACTTACAGTGACCCCATGTTGGCTCTTCTACCTGTTGATCTTTACATAGCTGGTAGCCCACATTGTGATATGTTGTCCCATTTAGAGCACTGGTAATCCAGATTTGGTAATCTTGAAAGCTGTGTATCTGGATCAGGGTGATCCAGTCCAATGTTGCTTTGAAAAACCGGAATAAAAGTGAAACAGATTACCTGATCCTGAATAGCAAAAAATGGGATTTCCAAATCTGGATCATTTTGATCCAGATTAAATGTTTTGAACAACTGGCCCCAGCTTCTCAGTCAGATCCAGTTAGAGTCTCCAACCTGGCTCCACCCTCTCGTCTAAATATGGTCATGGTAACACTTGATAATAACATCTTAATTTAATGGTACTACAAAAATCACAAGATGGCTGCCCACAAACCCGTGGGCGATTGGTTGATTGATAAAGTTATATCTGAGTTCTTCTGATGGACTGAAGGACAGAGGGGACGTTTTCTTTTACGGATCCGGGTGATGTTTGAAGGAGAGCTGGTGATGACATCACGGGTCCAGGACTCTGTGCTCTGGTTTCCTCCGTGCTGTCAGCCGGCGGGTGACCCTCATTAAAAAGCCTTCATTAGTGGAGACAAAGCAGCCAACAGTGTGCTGGCAGACAGGATGGGTCAGGTTGGGTCCCAGCAGGTCAACCTGTCCTGGACTCGACCTTCAGACCATAAACACTGAGGTAACACAGAGGAAGACTTCATCAGCTGCCTCTGAGATCCGCAACAGAAACAGTGCTGAATGGATTCTCTCCGTCAGGACCGGAGACACAGAACAGAACAACAATCGCTGTTTAACTCTGTTTAACAGTCAGTCAGACTCTGGACGGGACCAAGAGGACTGAAAGTAACTAAGTACTCCATGAGTAACATGTGTCTCTGGGGGCTGAAGAGCTTCACTGACAGTCCAACACAAACACTGTCTGTCTGTCTGTCTGTCTCTCTGTCTGTCTGTCTGTCTGTCCATCTGTCTGTCTGTCTGTCTGTCTGTCTCTCTCTCTGTCTCTCTGTCTGTCTGTCCATCTGTCTGTCTGTCTGTCTGTCTGTCTGTCTCTCTCTGTCTCTCTGTCTGTCTGTCTGTCTGTCTGTCTCTCTGTCTCTCTCTGTCTGTCTGTCTCTCTCTCTGTCTGTCTGTCTGTCCATCTCTCTGTCTGTCTGTCTCTCTGTCTGTCCATCTGTCTGTCTGTCCATCTGTCTGTCTGTCTGTCTGTCTGTCTGTCTGTCTGTCTCTCTGTCTGTCTGTCTCTCTGTCTGTCTGTCTGTCTGCTGTCTGTCTGTCTGTCTGTCTGTCTGTCTGTCTGTCTCTCTGTCTGTCTCTCTGCTGTCTGTCTGTCTGTCTGTCTGTCTGTCTCTCTGTCTGTCTGTCTGTCTGTCTGTCTCTCTGTCTGTCTGTCTGTCTCTCTGTCTGTCTGTCTCTCTGTCTGTCTGTCTGTCTGTCTGTCTGTCTCTCTGTCTGTCTGTCTCTCTGTCTCTCTGTCTCTCTCTGTCTGTCCTGATGGGAGCTGCTGAACCTCATCATGTGTCAGGACACTGACAATCAAATCTACAGTGTGTTGTTACATCAGCTGCCATCAGTCTGCCAGCCTGCGAGGAGCTGACTGCACCAAACTGGGCCACCTGATGAAGATGACAGCAACATCTGTGGCTCTTCTGTGATGTACTGTGGTCTGCTGTGATCCACTGTGATCTGTCATCTGAAATTGATCATCAGTAATGTCATCCTCCTGATTGTTCACACTGTTATTGTACTACATGACATCTACTTCCTGTCTGTCCGTCCTAAACAGCGGTGATAAACAGCCTGATCGCATGTTCAACCACCTTTGAGCAGCAGATGCCTCTGGATGTCTAAGCTCCTCCAAACGATCTGCTGAAGTGATCACTGATTTATTGGACAGTGAGCACAAACAGTTAAACAGATATATAAGGAATAATAACCCCCTGATGGAGTCAGGACGCCGATGTGATGTGACGGAGTGAAGAGGATGATGAACGTCCTCAGTCCTGACTGAGTCTCAGTGGAGAAAGAACGAATATCATCCTCCTGACTGAACTTCACAATGTTTGTTTGAACACTCAGTCCTCCTCACGATCTTGCTCACTTCTTCAGTGGGGGGGGGATTTACTGTAACCACACAGCTGAAGTGATGTTATGTGGGCGTGAGGACGTGAGAACAGTCAGAGCAGCAGGTCTCGTATCAAACAACAGCAGTGGAGCGATGTGGTCGTTCTGCTTCCTGCTGTTCTGTTTCCTCTCTGATGGACTCGGACACTCGGACCCCCCGCTGTGTGATAACCAGCACTGTAACAATGGGGCGGCTCGGGGGGGTCACAGTGTGTCCTCCCTTCACACAAACATCTCTGTACCTTCTCCTCGCTCATAAACCAGTACGACTCCACGTGACCTCAGAGAGAGGGAGGGGGTACAGAGAACCAGAGCACAGTGTGTTGTTCTTTAAATGTGCCTCAGTTTTTATAATGTAACCTCGGACCCTTGACCTCTGACCCTACTGATCGGCAGGGAGCAGCAGCACACTGTTCGGATCAGACAGGTGTTAAACACACACACAGATCATCGACACAGACACAAGAAAGGTTAGAACTGTATTCCATTAATGTTACAGAAAAAATTATGCAATTTCATTACAGGGAATTATTATCAGGATTAAGATTTAGATAGAAAAGAAGGACACTCTACTCTGTAACCCCCCCCCCCACACACACACACACACACACACACACACACACACACACACACACACACACACACACACACACACACACACACACACACACTGTGGTCTCCTGTGAATCACCACACGGATGATGAAATAAAAGTCATCTTAATGATGATTTGATCTTTTCATGGACATCACAGTCAGGTTTAGTTTAGTTTAGTTTAGTTTAGTTTAGTTTAGTTTAGTTTAGTTTAGTTTAGTTTAGTTTAGTTGATTGGTTTGTGTTAACAGGGACCATGTACAGAACAGGTTCTATACCAGGATTAGCTAAACAGCTAATTTGCACCTGTGGTCCCTGGGCAGGAAGGTGGGAGGAGCTACATCTGAGTGCTCCTGGTCGCCGCTCGCAGTCTTTTATCGTCTCTCAGACAAACTGTTGTCTCTCTGTGGTCTCGTCCTGACTGACTGACTCCAGCTGAGGGAAACTTCCAAGAAACAACCACAATGAAAGACTTCACATTTGCATAACTTCTGCTGGATTCCTGAGAAATCCCCACTTTAACGACACATGTGCAACGATTCAGTGTTAATTAAAAACAGAGTGAGGTCTGCTGTGTTTGGACACAGTCTCACTGAACTGTTTCACGTTGACTCAGCTTCAAGAGGGAACGAGGCGTGAACAGGGTCGAAACACAGCAGACTGTCTGTCTGATGACACTTTAACACAACCAGCATTTATATGTAAGAGTTTTAAACTCAGGTACGTCATCACAAACACGCCAGAGAAACAGTGAGGAGTAGAAAACTGCAGATCACAGACCTCATCAGAACACATCCAGAGGACTGTAAACTTGTTCTGAATATGGTTCTGTCAGGAGCTGATGATGGAAGCTACACCTCGTTTCTTTCTCATCTCTGCTGAGAGCTGCACATGCTCAGAGCAGATCATGCAGCTGACTTACGGACAACTTCAGTCTCTCTTTTAGCAAACAAATTTCAAGTTTGAACAGGCGATTGGAGACGTATCAACTTTAACACACATCACATCGTCAGGTGTTTCCACCACAGCTGATTGCAGACACCGCTGATAAACAGCTGAGAGTTCTGCAGTCAAAAGGCAGATATCAGGTGTTTCAGGTGCAGAGGCTTGTGTCTGTACTCTGCTGAGGCTCAGCCCCTCTGTGCTCATCACTAAATCCTGTCCTGTCTGATCAGAGTGAAGGAGATCTCAGCAGACCAGAGAGTTAATCAGTGACGACGGCCTGACCTTCTGATCACACATAAAAATAAAACATGAAACAAACCGTGAAACAGTTTGTGTGTCACGTTTGTCTCTGGTGTGTTTGTTGGTTCTTCAGCTACAGAACAGCTGCTCTCTATCATCACAAACTTCATAATCATCCTCAGCTGCTTTCCATGTTTGAAGCGACGAGCCATAAAATCTGAACCAACATTCACTTTCCTGGAAGAACACTAAAACCGTCTCTGTTGAGGGAAAGCTCAATGAACCTGAGCCACAACCAGAACCAGAACCTCACTGCGATCCTGAATGTGGAATAAAACTGTGCAGGAGATTTGTTCTGTGTCATCATCTGTAACATGGGCGAGAGGCTGGGTCACACCTGTACAGGTCCCTGGTGTGGGTGGCTGAGCCAGCATTTTGTTATCAGAAGGTTGCTGGTTCGATTCCCCTGCTGTGCATGTTGAAGTGTCCTTCAGCAAGAGACTGAA